>OX421448.1:27651760-27661760 GCA_949126865.1 Montipora capitata | reverse complement strand
GCCGTATTCAAGTTACGAACCGCATTCCGAGTCAATTTCGGGCCTTACGTTGAATAGGACCAAACAGGGAGCAGTAACACATACGGATACGCCAGAGAATATGAGGTTTGAAAGACGTCTATTGTGTAATCACGATAGACAGGCTCCCTACCATGAAGGCAAGAGGGCGGTGCTGTAGTATACGCCAACTGAATTGGCCAATGCACTATGCAAGCGAAGCTAAGCGATATCGTTGTTTGAATTGAGCACTGAAATGGTAATGATCATTATGAAGTACATGTAGCAGAGTCAGGTAATAACAACGCGTAGCTTTCACATTTTAGTTTATGCACAAATACAATTGCAAACGGCAGTCTCTCCAAGAGGGCTGAGAAGTTGACAACGGAGAATTTGTGGAGGGGGAAGGGGGGGGGGGAGGGGGAAAGTTGAGCAAATAGATTGAGTGTAACTTCCTTGCGATTAACCTTTGCGAAACCTCTGCATTACTTTGACTAAGCGGCAACGCTAAATTGTAAAAGAATCACCTTCAGTTGTTATTGAAAAAATTAATTCAGCCTTTTTGCTTCACATACACCGTAGTAATTACAACTGAAGCTCCATAAAAAAAAAAAAAAACACGAGAAAGACTGACCTCCGGTTGTTTCACTCGACGGAATGGAATTGTAACAGTTATGAGCGCGTGAGGGATCCACTAAACGTTTTCTTTCCTATACAGAAAGGAGAAAATAATTAATACAACATTAGTTACCCAACAATACGCATTTTCCAGAGCTTTGAGCAACTTCGACTTGTTTCTAGTCCTAACGGTTGTTGCTGTTCTTGTTCTTGTTGTTTAAGCCTTTTAAAGTCCTGACGATTTGCAATTAACGAGAAATGACGTTATATAGATTACACTTATTCTATAAGTGGGATACATTTTAGACAGTGCTCTGATAAACTCACCGCCCTCGATAACCAACTAAAATTAGCTGGGGTTCGATTTTTGTTGAGGGAGGAAAACCGGAGTAGCCGCAGAAAAATTCTTGGGTCAAGTCAAGTTGACTCAGTCCACATATTGAGCAAAAGAAAACTTATTTCTTTGAACAATTGAAACTGACGAGATCAGAGCGATGAAGCAATTGATCAGGCCTCGGTTGTTCAAAAGGTGGATAACGCTATCCAGCGGATAAACACTAGCAAAAACAATTGAGTCATCCAGTGGATAGTGATTTATACAGGGGATAGTGCTATCCACCCTTCGAACAACAGGGGCCAGAACTACTCTGTAGAAGCAAATCTAAGTAAAGTTGCGGAAAATACACGCAAAAATTTCCGACTGTTTTTTGTTTCATTGCTTTATTAAGTGGTGAGGGATTTCGAGGCAGGGCACAAAGCCCGACAATCTACATGTAGCAGCATCGTTACGTTTGACATTCAATTGACCAAACCGCTCATTCCAGAAAAAAATTCGGGCCACAAGGTTTGGAAAACCACCACACGGTAACATTTGCAGTGAGGAAAAGATCAATGGGCAACGGGGAGTTTTTCATTAGAGCATCTTTAGCTTGTTTCGAGAAGTACTGAACCTCATTCTCCTGGTGAACTAGAAGTCGTGTGGGGTTCAAGATCCATAACTTGCTTGGACTGAAACATGAAAGAGAGAGAGTCTATTCTTAAATACAGCAGACGTGGCTTGAGCAGCACAAGGAAACAAACGAAGTACTATGGAATTCTATAAGCGCTAGCACAGGTGACAAGTAAAATGGGCCATTTCCGAGTTGCTGTTTGTCTCGCTTTCGAAATGAGTCTTGGTGCTCAACTATTGTAAGGGAAATGAGTTTGATTTGCATAAGAATACGCAACTCATTTCCATTTGAATGGTTGTGCACAGGGACTCGCTTTGAAGCTGAGGCATGTAGCAACTCGGAAATGGGCTATTAGGGTCCTGTTTTGTGTAACTTAGCCGACCGTAGAGAATAGCACACTCAAAAGGATTTAATTTCAGTGCTCTATGAGGTGTCTATTAGACGCTTTTTATCTTTCCTCTCTTCTATCTTTCGCCTATAACCCGTACTTCAAATATACATTTGGTTCATTCATCAGTCCATTCATGGGAACACATGAGCTCAACAACAAATTGACCTGCTCCCAACTGTGTGGCCTCATAGCATTGTTCCAGTCCTGCAGCTGGGTTCGAATGCCCTTGAAGCCGCCAGGGTTCAGGTGTCTATAAAGTGACAATTGTTTAAAGTACCCCTGTGACCAAAAATCAATTTTTCTTTGGATTTCAAAACTATGCTAACTAAACACTAAGCAACCAAAGTTTTAAGCCATGAATTAAAAAAAGACACCTGCTTTATTTTAACTGCAATTTTCCTATTTAATGGTCCGCCAATACTAACTTTAAGTTCCTAAGAGAGCTGGATCGAGGAGAAGATGACGTCAAAGGCCCTCTAGTTTATCAATGCGTGTGTCCGCCGCAGAATTAATATGCAGCTCGAGAGTGTTGGACTTTCATATAAAATAATAATAATAATAATAATAATAATAATAATAATAATAATAAACAGGAGAAAAGCTGCCTACTCATTGATATGTCCATCCCTACTGAAAAGAACACTTCAGTTAAAGTTACTGAAAAGCTGTCAAAATATAAAGACCTCGAAATCGAGATTGAGCGAATGTGGGGGATGAAGGCCACAACGATCCCAGTTGTGATTGGACCGCCGGGACTAATAAAAAAGGGCTTGGAGAAATACGCCAAGCAAATCCCGGGTAACATCAAAATTAGTGAACTACAGAAGATTGCACTGCTAGGAACATCTCGCATCCTAAGAAAGACACTCTCTATCAAGTAGGATAGACTTCTACCTCATTTTAGCCCTAGGCCCAAGGAATGGGCTCGGCTATTGTGTTGTAAATGGGCATAAAGTTATAGGAGATAGAATAGTAATAATAATAATAATAATAATAATAATAATAATAATAATAATAATAATAATAATAATAATAATAATAATAATAATAATAATAATAGTCTTTTTTCATTCACAAGATAAAAACTACATATATTATGTCACAAAACTCCCAATTGAACAGTAAGTTACATTGTACACAATAATTACAGAGGTAACTATTTTTAAATATTTACAAAATACCAATTACAAATCTACGTAGGTCATATTTAAAAATTAGGCGATTAAAATAAGAGCTCTCCACTCGATCCGTGTTTAATTTTGGCCGGTGACTAGATTTATGTCTTAGATTGTCCAGTTAAGTGCGGGGAACACTTTTACTTGGTTTTGATACAGAGCTTTGCAGTGTTGCGAAAAATTTTGCTAGATTCAGTCGACAAACATTGTGGAAACATGGCTTCAAAAATCAGTCCCAGAACGTCGGGTGATAGAATTCAAGCTCATCAGTGGAAAATGCGTTTCTTACATTGATATCAACTGAAAGACTCACCTTTTCCAGTCCCAGAGACAGCAGGTAAACCAAAGAGCCACGCCCAGTTCAAATACTCTAAAAATGATTTCTAGAGCGTTTCGGCCTTCTATAGGCAAGCTAAAGGAGACAGAGGGGAAAACAACGGTTACCTCAAGCACGTAATACAGAAAAATCCGTTGACTGAAGTGTTCAAGGATCCCTAGTGTTTTAGTGCTGCGCGCACGCTGGGCACTAGGGAGCTTAAGCAACGACAACGGCGACGGCAACGAGAACGTCATCTCAAAATATAAATTTGGGTTATTTTAATCGCTTCGTGACTATTTCAACGTTTTTAATATGACAAGGGTGTGGTAATTCCTCAAAGATGACACCAGTCGGAACGGCACACAATTTTAGGAGAGAAAATGAAAATTTATCCTCAAGTGCTGACGTTCTTCATAAAACCAAAAACTTGGCTATTTCACGTTGTTGTTTTGCTGACGACGGCAACGAAATGGACAAAAGTGAAAAACGCACGTGCAGGGCGTGCAAAGCTATTGTTTTTACCCTCTAAATATGCAAATTTGTGACGTTCTCGTTGCCGTCGCCGTTGTCGTTGCTTAAGCTCCCTACTAGTATGGCGCGTAAAACCTGAATTGCGCGTGTTTTTCTGTTTTTTGTGACATCTACGTGACCAAATTTGTAAAATTCTCGCATTCCCTTCGGAAATCTTTTCAAAATTGGCTAATGCTAATGACTTAAATTGTAGACATGTATTTACACAATGATTGTTTAAAAAATGCGAATGTTCGCCATTGTTTTGAAAAGACCTCGTTTAAACAAAACCGCAAAAAACCCGACGTATCTTTCTAGACGACACACTTACAAAACCTTCAATGTGAAAAACTGTCTTCAAAATTCACTTTTGCTATAGTTTTTTCGCGTTTTAGTACAAACGAGGAAGGAAAACCATTAGTCAGTGTGGATGACCCTTCCGAGTTGCACTAACCGGTCTTTCCACTTGTGTCCCATGATATCACCAAGAAGAAGTAATGAAGTGACTAGCTGCAAAATGCAAGAGAAAAGAACCCCTTTATTAGCCAAATAGACTATACTCGTAAATTGTGCCTTTAATACTATAATAAACAATAGCCTCTGCTCTCACTGCCAAGAGGGAGGTCGGATAACTAAAACGTTGAGACAAAAATTTGGTTTATCAACGGAGTTGATAATGTGAATTTTTGTATACTCCTTCCCCACCGACGCAGCACCACAGTTTCTTTAGAAACTACCCCCTTCATTAAAACGTTGAGACGTTGTCTTTAAAACCTTAAACGATTGTGGCTATGTCAAGCTATTGTTTTGCAGATCATCGGATTACGGCAAAAACCGCACCAAAATGCGGGCTAAGTGATTCTTTCCACTTTAAACCAACAACATTCTTGTTTTGCGGCCTCTCCTCTCTACTATTTGGTACATTGTTTATATAAAAGTACGATAATAATAATAATAATAATAATAATAATAATAATAATAATAATAATAATAATAAGACGAGAAGATTGATAAGTACCGTGACCTTGCCATTGAGATTACGGCTTTGTGGCGCTTGAAGAAAGTCCTCATAGTCCCAGTTGTAATAGGGGTGTCAGGTAGCATTACAGACATACTTTAGGGATATTTGGCCGATATCCATGTAGGGCTGAAACCAGTAACGATGCAGAAAACTGTTCTGCTTGGTTCCGCAAGAATTCTACGAAGGGTCCTGGAAAGCTAAGGCAGCTTGTTGCTGCTTTGCCCAGGACATACCAGTGCAACAAAATCCCTCCGAATTGCAAAGTCCCGGGTAGCAAGATTCTAAACGCTTATTCTACGCAAAAAAGTAGGTTCTGGAGGTAATTTTGAGAGTTGTAAATACGTTTCCAACCGAAGGTTTCATCACGCCACGTGGAATACTAATATAATAACACACCAACTGAGACTATAACCTTTATTTGACGTGTTGCCATAAAAACCATCCAGATGTTTTTGCTTGGCTCTAAAGAAGCTCTCATTTTTTCACGATTTCGACTAAAATTCTCTGTTTTTTCACCCTCCTGCATTTACGCCATTTCAGTCTCGCTCGAAGGCGATCTTCGGCAAATCAGAGAATGTCATTTCAACCGATTTCGATAAAAAACTGGCCAGTGATTGGCTAAGTGCCATATCTCGTTACTGACCAAGTTTCGTGTCGATCGGAAATGCCTCCGGTTTTTTCCGAAATTTTCCGAATGATTAATCGGCATGCTGGATGCTATTGTGACGTTTGCTATTGTGCGCGCAGATTTGGAACCGACACACAACCTCTTTTCTCATGCACAGGCCACCCACGAACACAGAACTTCCAACCACTTTAGGACACATTTGACAAATCTCAAATGATAGAGTAATAGTACATGTAGCTGGTTTAAAGCGTAAAGAGGTAACTGAACCAATGCTCTACAACTGACCAATCACTGACATTCGGCATTTACTCTATCAACTAAGGTTTGATAGAACGTTATGACGTTTTCATTGCGACGCTGAGAAACAATTTTCGTCTCAGTTCAGCTCAAAACGCAACTTTTTTGTTGCATGGGGACCGGCAAGTTGTTACTGGGGGTACCCTTGCGATGGACTGGCATCCCATCCAGGGGAGAGTACAAATACTCCTAATCGCTTAATAATGTCACGTACACCGGAATGTGCTCCGGCAAGATAAGCCACGTAGCTTAAAAACAGACTATATCTTTTATCTTTAACCTTTACCTGGGCTGTCAGGAGTGTGTCAGGAGCCTGTTGGCAATTTGTCAGTACAGTACCATGTCATTAATTTGTCATTCAACACATTTGGATGACAGTTGACCGTCAGTAGATGGTGGAAAGCCGTTTTTTTTTTAAATCAATAACGGCATTTGATATGAATAATTATTTTCATTGTAGCATAGTTCTCCTTCAGATGTAAGTACAATAGATTTGATTACTCAAGAAGGGCGAGCTTCAGTTATCTTAAGATTTATACAATTATAATAAGTTATTAAACTAACAACGACATGTAAAGGAAGGACGGGTTTTGGGGAGCACATATTGGGAGCATCAGTCTTCGATCAACCCATATAAATGGCAGGAAGAGATGGCTATAAAATGTAGGTGTCCCTTCTTATCTGTGCTTTAAGAAAAGCAAAACAAACCTGCAGGGATGCCTGGGAAAAAAGACCAAAACGTGACATGGTAGCTTGAATTGCATCAACATTTGGAGATTGCGAATCTCTTGTAATAAATGCTCCACGAACCTAAACATTATACAAACATGAGCTTGTAATAATTTGTCATTGTTACAAGTTTAAGATGCAGCATAAACAGTTTTCATGAAAAATTGCAAAAATTGAGTTATTTTCGGAAATTTACCATGGATGATGAGAATGATCATCAAGTTCCCTTTTGTTTCTTTAAAGAAAGTTAATAAGCACAATATTTTTTTGAGGGGTAGCACTACCTGCTGCCTCTGTTTGTTTGTTTTTTTTTTTCACAATTCAATTCATGGCCATTGTGGACGTAGAGTTTGAGTACATGTATCCTCAGCATGAAAAAAAGCAGTGCCATAACTTACTGCATGGCCTGAGAAAATGAGGTTTGTAAAAGGCACATGAATATAATTGCCATGTATTTGACATCTTATTTGTTGTAATGTATTAGCTATAACACAACACAATTATTAGTTTTCCCAATTATAATTAGCATTAGGGTTGCCTACATGTAATTCAATTTTTTCCTTTATTCGTTTGTTTATTCAGTCAGTCGCTTGCCTGCCTGCCTTCCCACTCATTTGTTCATTTATTCAGTCAAAACTTAGTTATTCAAGAAAGAAAGCAAACTTTCCATGATACCTAAAAATATTACTTCGTTCATGTACCTTGTAAAAGAGCTCAACTCCATATATAAGAAAAAATGTGAGCACCAAGAACATCAGAGCCACAAAAAAGCCAATGAAAATATTGGATAAAAGAACCTTAAAAGAAAAAAGACATGCTGTATCAGAGCAAACTAAAATGTTGCCAATATGTACTGTACATACTTGATGACAAACATTTACTCAAATGGCACAAAAGCCAATTTATGGTTCCCAGCCTGGAGCTTGGAATGTACCACACCTTTCTACATAAATTACATGTATTATACTGGTTACTACATGTAATTAAACATGTAAATAGTTTAATGCTGTGTGCTAATAATTACTTTAAACAATGTCACTTAAAGTTTACATCTCTTACATCCAATAACCAATCTGTACACTACACTGTGTGAAAAGAGTTGAGTAGAATATTTAGAGAGGAAGAAATCACTGCAATGTTTCCTGCTCTCATAAGTAAACTACTTTTACCTAAGAAATTTGCCTCGAGCAGGAAGCCATGTGGAGTATTAATTATCATTTGTCTTGACCATGATCCCAGCAGCCAAGCCAAGCTATAAAGCTCTAGTACACGTACCTGATGTGCCACTGGCTTTAAATTTATGGGTTGAATGTAACATAATTTATCATTCTTTAAACATACAATGTACTCTCTTTCAAGAGGAAAACAGTATACACAAGAAACCAACCTTTGTTTTTTCATCTGTAACCTCTGTTGTAATAAGGTGGGCCACAAAGACAACGTAAATAAATATGTTAAATGCGATACATGCTAACGTAGATTTGTTCAGGAAGCAAGGCCTATCTAGCCGTAATCCAGCTACATGAAAGGTCTGTAATAAGAAAAAAACAGAAACTGTTGTATAGTGCTTCTGTATCAAGCATTTTGCTCCATGGACTCCATAAGGCAGACATGACATTAATGGAGGGGACATACATGTAGCTTTTTAATGATTAACCCATTGATACCTCAAACGCCCTGGGACGATTCCAGTTGACGAGTAAAATCATCTGGTGTTAGACAGAGCAAAATTCATCAAGTCTCACTCCCAGTGGCACCTTACCCCATTTAATTCAAGAAAATTTTACTTTTCTGTCCATGGCGAACCCCGCTCAGTGACAAAACGGTCAATAATGACTACTGCAGGTCCACTCAGAAACTTGTTCATGTACAGCATATCCCTTTTAACCTTTTCCCTCCATTTTACACTAACACCAGATAATTTTGCTGGTCACTGGCAAACCTGTCACAAAAGGGTTACACAGGTTTTTAAGATGATCAGGGGCTGCAGAGTTCGTTTGTAAGGCCAGGCCTTCGATTACTAAGTACTTAATCAAGCCAAAAAACAACCCTGTAACAAAAAAAAAGGTGGGGGGAGGGGGGCTAAAGCCCAGCCCCTTCCTCTCCGCTGCCCATGATGACACTTGGATTCTTGTCACATTTTCAGTATTTTTTTGTCGGCCATGACAAACCCATAAAGTTAGTAAAAAATAGTAATTATTATTTGGGTACTGTACCTTTTAACATTTAAAAATCCAGTGGAAAGTTTAAAGGTCTGGATTTACTACTAACTACTGGGTTGCCAGTATGGCAAACCCAGTTGGGGTCTGCGTTTAGTTTGTTTGTTTTATTTATTTTTTCTTTTTTTTTCTGTGTCGGTAAAAGTCTTGCCTGTCACTCCCCTGCTAAGTGGTGTCTTTGTGCATAGAGCCTTCTGCGCGTATTTTATTAGGATCGAGAGGGTAGTGGGAAATGCGTAGATTTCTCTGGTCGACACAGTAGAACGATTAACTTAACCAGCAATGGCGTCAAAAGTCATGTAACGCGAATGGCGTTTTAGTGGATCTTTGAACAAAAAAATTAATATACCCTTATGAAGCTCAATAATGGCAAGTCAATTGGATATACAGGCGGTGGAATCTTAAAAGCGACCAGTAATGGACTTCGACAACAATCTATCGCACGTCAAGCCGAAATCAAAATGAGCTGTATTTCAAATATTTTACCAAGTGTGCTGTTATGTAGAACACTGAAACCAAATGGAAAATTCTCTGGTAACTTATGGGTTCACCAAAGACAGAGAACGAATAGAACACCTTACGTGGATCTGTGATCAACTCTGCATAGTCTTCAGTAAAAACATAATTGGAAATGTGACAGCCAAGAATTATTTGAAAGAAAGCTTGTCGTCTATTTTGTGCCTCAGTATTCAAGGAAAGGTTCTTCATGGAAACGGTTTGATCCTGAAATTTAGTTTGTTGCAATATTGCGCATACCGGTATTTAACACGATTGAGTTTCTCCTCTTCACGCACGTAATGAAATAGAAGGGGTTTTTGCCTCTCATAGCTAATATGTTGTTTGCTTCAAAAAATTGTTCGCTGGAAAATGTGGCCTTTATGAATTCATCATGTTTTATGATATGCGAGCTTAACTGGATAGTTTTTATAGCAATAGAAAAAGCATTTTCTTGTTATTCAAGGAAAAGGTTCTTCAGGAAACCTGAAGTACATGGTAATTTGACACGATTCAGTTTCTTGTCTTCACGCATGCAATGAAATAGGAAGAGGTTTTCGCCTCTAAGAGCAATTATGTTGTTTGTTTCAATAAATTTTTCACTGGAAAAGGATTCTGTGGTATTTTCTGCCTTTGTGAATTATAACATCA
>OX421448.1:27639260-27646760 GCA_949126865.1 Montipora capitata | reverse complement strand
TTACATATTTTCCCCAAATGATAAGAGAGTGCAAAGCTTTACCCAATGAAGCAGTTAGTGACCCTTCCATGTTAGCATTTGTTGTTGAGTACTTTTAATCTACATCTTATGTTTCATAATCATTCTTCTTTAACAATTTTTATATTTGCTTTTACTGTAACTGATTTGCGAGAATCATCATTTTTGATGGAGGCAAATGAATGGCCATTGATAGATAATACTCCTGCATCATCTTTAACTCCACCTCCCTCACAAACAGTCACTGAATTGCCATAAACCTTCTCAGCATATGCTACCACAAGGCTGAAACTTTTTCTTTTTTAAACAGACATTGGCTGATAGATCCCCTATCAACTTTCTCATGTTTCTCACTAACTCTTGATATTGAGGGTACTCAATACACTGTAAGTGAGCAGAAGTTTCCTTTTGGCAAATTTTTGAAAAACAAAAGTCTCCTGAAGGCAGATACAGTGATACTCTTTGTAAAACTAAGGGGTTACACTGTCTTTTATTTCAGTTTGCAAACTTGGTTAAAATCTCCCAGTATGGACAAGGAACACGTCAACAATAAAGCGAGCTGAAACCACTTTTGCAGCTCTGAGAAAAAATGGCTGACAAAAGCCATTTTGGACCGGAATTGCCCAAGGCAGAAATTGATGCTTCAGTTGATCCTGGAGTTTCTAATAAAACAATTATTCTACACAGGCTTGCTGGATATAAAATGATATAACAAACTAGGTGCTACGTGCCTCGTTGGTTATCTATCACCTCATATCCAGCATGCCCTCATAGAATAATAATGTTGTTAAATATCTTCATCAAGCCAAAATGCTAATTAGTTGTGGGAACCAGAGGCAATCTACAGGCAAACATACTAAGCATAGTTCTTCATAGTTCTTCAGTTGTTAAAAGCTAACCATAAGAAACTTTTAATTAACTGGCAACTTACATGTACATTGGCCAGGTACAATGTACAGTATATCCAGGTTTGATTATATCAAGGCTGTTACTATAATTTTCACGAATGTGATTACAATCAACAATATCGTTCATTGTGAGGACGATTTCCATAATCATATTACATAAAAGCTTGGAACCATAACACGTTGAGTTAATTGTTCACTGATTTTAAAGCCTGCTTCTCCTTCTTTCCTTTTATCACATCTGTTGTCAGAACTTAAATAAAGGCGAAAAAATCTCTGATTTGGCATCTGCTAATTAAGGAATACACGTGAACCCCAAATGACTGGTCCTTCTACCAAATAAAGTTGTTGATTGGTAAAACGAGAAAACAAATGAACCGCAGAAAAATTCCCCTGAGAAGGCAAATGCTGAAAATTTTAATCCCAATTGCAATTGGCGCTGAACGCCTTTAAAACGAATCCAGGTTTTATTGCTCATATTCAAGCTAATCTCAACGATGTCAGTTTCGTCTTAAAATAAGTAAAGAAGTCCTTCAACTAAAACACGATCGTTATAATCTTCGTCGACGTGGTTCAAAAATAGACCTTTCGACAAGCGATAAACAATTCAAATGCTATCATTAAGCTCATATTTGTTTCGAAGTCATCGCTAGCAAATAAATAAACGACCCGTACTTTAAAAATAATTATTACATAATCAAATGTATACTAGGTCACTCAAATTCACTACGATATAAACGTTTGGCATCGATAAAAGTGTACTACTCTTTCTGGCAAGCGAGTAGCCGCAGGTCACTATTTACCTCGCAAACACATGATCCCTTCACGCAGGATCCATGGCCACTACAATCGCTTGGACAATTTACTGAGCTTGCATCATCCATTTTCATCAATAAAAGGTTCATGTTGTTTGAGTTTACTGTGTTGGCTATCTCCGTTTAACAGTTTTTTTCGCAATCATGGCCTAACACTTCTACGTGTACGTGACTTTCTTCGACTTTCTTCGACACAAGTTGTTGACGTCTTAGGAAAGTTCACAAGGAGACTGGGGAGGTCAGAGGAGAGGCCTGGGACGGGACTTCAAAAGCTCTGCAAATCTCTGCACATGGGAAAACAGGCAAGCGCGTTCTTAACCAGGCTCGCGCAATCAAAATCTTACATCGGCCATTCAACACATCTTCTTGAAGGTCATCGATGGGTGGACGTTAGGTGGTGGGGCGTTCGCTTTATCAGATCAGTGGCTGTTGCCTGGATGACTTTTCAAGCATCTTGCTTCTGGAGATGTGCCAAAAATTCGCGCTGTTCTCAGGCTAGGATTGTGCATGAGTGAGTCGCATGGGTGATTCTCATACACGGTAGTAAATTAACTTTACTTTTATCCATCTTTTTGTTACACTAACTGAATGGCCAATTGAGAAGAACGTTTCTTCCTATCCAAAAAATCTTAAGTGCCCTGAAGAAATTTGGCATCATAACTTGAAACGTAATAAATCATCACAGGATTCACAGGATTACCTCAATAGCCGATAGGCATTATCGGGAATATCAATATAAATATGCAAGAGCCGAGTCAGCCGACTAGCCAATAGTAGCAGTTTAATGTATCAGAATTCAGATATGCCTGCAGGGCTTTCACTCAAATCCTTCCTTTATTTCTTAATTCTCTTTTGGGATCTCGACGCAAAAAAGAGAGCTTTAAGGTAACGATGAAACATCAGCTATCAGCTAAATTAGTTAGAAGTTTATCCACTTTATCACTTACCGTGATGCACTGCAGTCGTCTTCAAATTTCGTGGGCCATCAAATTCCGCCATCATCGAGCCACTTATCTTTATAATTAGTACATCTCATTGCCTGGAGTGACAAATTATTTTGTCACCTCGCACGGCTCGCTTTGCGGCAATGATTTAAATAAATAACACACTTCAATATCTGTACCTGCCTGTTTCACACTGAATGTTTTTGTTCAGTTTACCAAAAAATTGTTCGCTAAAATATCAAACTGGAACCTTCTGAAATGAGCAAAAAATGTTGTTTGCTGGATCGCAAAAGCGGGTCGTAGGTGACTGCATCACATTTCGTAATAAGCAAACCGTGGTGCATCGCGGTAAGTGATAAAGATACTTTAAGGCTGGCTTGAAAGAGATCTTAGCCAGCCATTGACAATCCGTTTCTGATAACGTAAGTTCTGTAAAAAGACTGAGCATATTTCTCTATCGTTCAAGCCTTTCTTCTAGCCTCAGTGAGTTAAAGTTAAATACATGACAATTGCTAGAGGCTCATGATACTCATTTCCTTAAAACAAGTCAGCTGTCTCGCAAAATGATGCCTTTAACAGTACTTTTGTCAATCCTTTTGTTTCAGATTACTATTTTTATCTTGAGTTCCATAAATTCGAATAACTGTAGCTAAATTATGGGCAGCCGTCACATCACTGCTTTTATTTTAAGAGTGCACCAGCAAACCAAGTTCCCAAGAACTTTACCCAAGCCCCTGCCACTTCCAGGTTTTTCCACCAGCTATACTTCAACCTCATTTTGCAAAGGGTGTGAGTTCGTACCGGTCTGATGTAAACCACAAATAATCTCAGACCGGGTCCAGAAGTTTCAAGCCTGTCTGGCTTTTAGTCAGTCATATATTTACTAAAAAAAACATATCGGTTCATTCCGAAACCAGGCACCAAGCATTTAGTCCCGGTTTCATGTTAACCAATGCAAAAATTCCATACCGGTCTGAGTTCGCCTCGGTGTCATGAAAATACCCCCTTAATTGCGACTGCACAGAGTGGTAGAAACCTCGTTCTGGCAAATTCGCGCCAAATTTTAGACCTATGTGAATGATGCACGGGTTTTGACGCAGGACCCCACGTAGACTATTCCATTCCAAGCTTGACTTGTCCATTTCACTTTTGTATTTTTGGCGGTTCTGGTGCAGACCATTTGCTCTAACACTAAACCATTTCGCTTTAAGCTACACCATTTGTCGTCACTCTAAGCCATTCGGGATCAAGCTAAACGGTTTCACACTACGGTAAACTGATGAATGTTATGCTAGACCATTGCACTGTCTTCTCGATTAACCTTTTGAAGATTAAATAAGCCATTTCACACTACTATGAACCCTTTTTCACTTCACTGAAGCAATGTACGGTAAGCTGGACCGTTTGCCATAACAATGCATATCATGTCACAGTACGCTCATCCATTCAAGACTTGACTTTGTCATTTTGACAAGGAAAATTACACCGGTCGTCTTTGGCAATGACCAATTCTGTGTCAACTGCGATGGTTGCATAAGGGGACTGATCTATTTCATTAAACACTTGACCAATCGTGTTTTCACTGAGTCAGTTCACCAAGGGTATCTACACAGTTTCTGAATTGTCTAAGCCATTTAATATTTGGGTATTTCATTTCCCCAATGGTGACTTGTCCAATTGTGTTTTATATACATCTTTTCACATTCTACTAAACCGTTCTACAAAAGACAATTAGACCATTGCGGTTTATTCTTAAGCGTTTACAAGGCTTGTATCTCTGGCGTGGACGGCTGCCCATATGGTTCATTTATTTCACACTATTTACATAACATTAACATAGAAAGAAAAGTATAGTCACAACACATGGTTACAAGATAAAATAATTACAGTACAGGTTATAAAATGTGTCTGGTGGTCAAAGTAGCGAAGGCTTTCTAGTTGACCACCACAAGCTTTCTAGTTGTCCATATGTTGAAGTATATTTTATAATATTTTATGCAATATTTTCATGATCGTTTTATTGTATGCAAAGTATGCTATGCACGGTGCTAAAACTTAGATAAGAAATTGAAACTTGCAAAGCAAATTAAGTGTCGCAAACAACCTCGTCCCTCTCAATTAATTTAAGTAACGTTCCCACGAGAAAATGCATTAGGCGACAGCCGAAGTTCCGCCGATGTTGTTGGAAACACGAGGACCGTCTTAGCGGCTCTTTCTTATAGAGATGTGATACCGACCATGTTAGTTATCTTAACGTAATTATCTGTAGTGTTAGTTTTCCCACGGTTAGCCCGCACGGGTTAGCATAAAGGACCGGGAAAACTTCGGTTTCCGTTGCCATCAGTTTATCTAACAATTTAATTAACTCGAATTTAGCTAAGCTGACAGAAGTATCTATCGCAAGTATTTACCACAAGCTTTTCCGCCTTTGTCAGTTGTTGAAAGTGTTAGGATCACGTTTGTGTAACTTTGCAAGCTCTCTGACCAATCATAGCTAAGCAAGAGCATATATAAACGCCAGTTTTTGAGAGAGCTAGAGAGAGTTGGCTGCCGGCAACGGCACAGTGCTGAATTTGTACGCCAGAATAAAGAAGTTGAAAAGCCGAAGCTGTGTGTAGAAAATCTGTCTTGTAACAGATTTCTGGTGGAGAATCCGGGTAAGTTCTGATACAGATAGACAAATTGCCATGGCCACCTGAGTCTTCCCAATGAGATTAAGGTGTTTATGGCAACCTTGTTAACTGGTAGTTCAAAGTATCCAGAGGAACCATGCTCGTCAAAAGTCCAGCGTCTTGTCAACTCGTTTGGCCAGGACATGGTCTTCGGAGTGACGGGCGGCAGAAAGAAGCCTCCAAAACACATATTGCTTTCCTATGCTCTGAACACCTTGACAAATAATGTAGAGCTAATTCAGGTCTTGAATCGATGCGGGTACAGGTTTGCATACTCACAAATTGAGGAACTGAACCCGGCACTGTGTCTTCGGAAAATGGCAATGACGCCGCAAAATAAACTCCCGTTGTCTGACAACATTAAGAATTACATACGTACATCTCTCGCCTGGGATTAGAGGGCACCCACTCGGGATGCGGCACTTCCCACGGAGTAAATGGCATCTCCATACAGGCACGACATTTTGGCCCCGATCTTCCTCCTCAACAAGCGACCCCCGTGATAACGAAGTCCAAACAAAGAAATCTGGAGGTAGTAAGCGGATGTGAACTTCCCATCTACAATGTGGAAGAGCGGTGTGGTCCTCCTTCCAGATCCTATTTTGAAAGATTATGGTCAGAAATTCAAAAGAAGCTACTGTGGTTTCTTGCTCGGTTGCATGCTTCCGAAAAGCAGAAGGCTGTTGGTGGTCACGGTAAGGAAAGATAACATAGGTTATCTGCCGACTATTGATGCACTGGCCGCAAGCTTGTCGAAGTCTTGAATCATTCATTACAAATTGAGGCCACTATCAGGCTTCAAGCCATAGTTGTCGTGTTTGACCAAGCGCTATATGCAAAGGGCACTGAGATCGAATGGAAGCACAGCGAGAGGATTGGGAATATCGTTTTAAGGTGGGGGAATCATTCCACACGATATGTACCCACCTGGGAATCATCGGAAAGAGATTTCAGAACGGAGGACTAAAGTATATTTGTATTGAATCGGGAATCATCATAGAAGGTTCCATGTCAGAAGTACCAGAGAGACGGAAATACAACAGAACTGTGAGGTTCCACAAACTCATGTGCGAAGCCTTGATGCACCCAGCGTGGTCAGGATTTGAGAACTGGTTACCCTCGATACAGGGCACGAGTTACAAAAGGAAACCTAGTTAATTTCTCTTAAAGTTATCCCTGTCAGGAGCCCATCCTGGAGCGTGCAACTGCCATACAGCGTCTATGAAACGGCGTTTTCACAAGTAGGTTTATTTTTAGACTAGCCCTTCCCGCGAATTAGGTCAAAAAACAAAGGCAGTTTCGGTTCGGTGACCCTATGACGTCAGCTTAATTTCTTGTAATTGGTCATCGGGCTCCTGTGGGAGTCTCATTAGCGGGAAATTCAATCTAAAAATAACCTTACTTGTGAAAACGCCGTTGCACGAAAATAGTGAAGTTGCACGCTCCGGGTGATGGGCTCCTGTCCCTGCAGAGATTTACCAGCATGGATACCGATAAGGTAAGGCTTATTTTTTGGGTGTCAGTTTTTGGATTATGGCCGTTACCATGGCAACATCACATCTAATGACAGGCAGATATATTCTTATTTTTGGCCTAAATTCCTTTCTTTGCCACATTATGGAAACGATATTGCCTGACATTTTGAAGTGGTAAAAAGTCAAGGACGTTCAGACGGTTTTGCCAATAATCTGTAATTTGTCATTTTTCTAAATATATTCGATTAGCTCTGACAGATTTTAACAAATATAGGGTGTTCGATACGAACTGTATGTGGTTAGAACTGAGACAATTTTTTTTAAAAAATTACCGAAGGGAATGCGAGAAAATTAGCAGTTAATTTTACAGATTTGGTCACGCTGACGTCACAAAAATCAGAAAAATAAGTGCGATTCAGGCTTTACGCGCCACACTGGTGCCCAGCTTGCGCGCGGCCCTAGGGAGCCTCCTTAACAGATCAGTCAGATCACAGGTTACGATGCCGTCAGTGCCTTTTCTGGAAAAGGAAAACTGACCGCGTTAAAGCTGGCAAAGGCCAATCCTGTCGTCAAAGAGTCATTTCAACAGCTCGGTATGGAATAGCAGTTATCAGATTAGCTTTTACAAGAATCTCGAAGAATTTATATGCGCGATGTATTCCCTTGCCCCT
>OX421448.1:27616760-27636760 GCA_949126865.1 Montipora capitata | reverse complement strand
CGGAAGAACACTCTAATCGTCACGATACAACTTTCCTGGTACTCTTCAGAGTCTATGTTGTGGAAAATTCAAGATTCAAGATCTTATCGCTTAATTCAAGGACTTTTCAAGGATTTTTGGCAGTCAATGACTTTTCAAGGATTTACTCTAAAATTGAAGGACTTTTCAAGACTGTGAAAATCCTGGGTACTAATATGAGTACTAACAAATAACAGCATTGTAACTGTTTACCAGTTTAATCGATAGTGAAAGTCAAAATATGCTCTGAAACAACAGAGACAAATGCCTTACTTAATAAATCTTGAATATCTCGCTTGTTCCTTGAGACATCCATCCTTGTGTCATCTTGTCAAGTGATTTTAATGTTGAAGCTGCGCATACAACATTGCTATGATATATCAAATTAAAGTATACGACCTAAGGTTAAGAAAATGTATGATAGCACTTATTCATTTAAGTGGTAAGAAATTCCAAATTTTCGGGTCTTCGACTAAAACGCATTAAAAATCGTAAACATACAACTGTAAATTTTAAATATTTTTAATTAATTACCACAAACATTCCGAGGATTCGAACAACAGACTAAAACTCTATAACGATTCCAGCCGTCCGAGCTAGAGTTTTTTTTCAGATTCCGTTTTCAAACGAATGGACGTACAGGAGGCCCTGTTAGGAGGAGGGGGGGGGGGGGGGGGCTTAGTCATCCCTTATCCCTAAAATTCCGGGGGCAGTTATCCCCAAACCTACTTATCCTTTGGAGTTTGACAATTGGTGGCAATTTTAAAGTGTAATTATAAAGCGACTCATCTTTTGACAGATAACCTAACATACTACATAATAATACCAAACTCTATAGTTTTCTATCAACTTACCTAAAAACATTATCCGTTCTTTAACTGATTACTTCACTCAGCGTCCTGTGAGAGTGCTGGACAATCCTTCTAACAGCTACTACAGATTTAGGACGTGTCTAGATACCCGGCAGCCGGGAAGTGCTTTCAAAAAACTAGATACCCGGCAGTCAGAAATTTTGACCAAAAGCAGTGTTTGAAATCGCTTGAGTGTTCTAAACAACTTCCTGGTGTTTTTACTCAAAGTAAATGAGGTATTTCATGTAAATTGGACGTGAATTTCCGACTGCCGGGCATCTAGTATTTTGAAAACCGTACCCGTGAGTCAAGATTTTAAATAATATGCTTTAACGCAAGCACGGAGAATTTGTTCACAACATTACGAAACCTTTATTTAGAATCGCTTGGCATTTCTGAACAAACACTAAATACTCTGGTGAGGTTTCGTTGGTAATTTCTGTGGATATTCATCGGGAGTTGACTTAGTGTGTCAGAACTTGAATATTTTCTAAGTGTCAAAAACATTGAGATTTCACTCTACAGTAAGGGGCCCAGTTCTCGGCCGGGCCCAGTTCTCGGCCACTTTTTGTTCAACGTATATTTTTAGCGCCAAAAATGAATCTGAATAAAAAGCAATTGCTTCCAAAGGTAGCTTTATTCCTTGTCTTTTGTCCTGCCGAGTTTACAGCTACTATATACTGTGAGCAAATCGAGGTGAGACGAAGGTAGGTGAATTTGATTTCCACGAAAACGTGTTTGTTTACGGGTACTCGAATTACATGGTCTAATTCAAGTTTGTATTTTATCCGTATAGGAGGCCCAAATAAGCCAATTCTTGGCATAATGAACGTAGAGTGATAAAGCTTTCTGTTAAATATAAACTTTTCCTGGCCTATTTTATTCTTTTACCTAAATTCACCCCTCAATATTTCGTTAGTACTTCTGCGTATTTGCCTATTCTCGGCCACCCTGCTGGCCGTTGACAACACTAAAAAGTGCTCATAGTTTTGTAAGGAGTTTTCTTGTCACATCATTTGTAAAAGTAAAGCTGTAATGGGGTGGCATGTTCCGACAGTAGCTATAAATTAAAACTATGAGTTCTGACTTAACATGAAACAAAGCTCGTAAGGGTACTTTGTGGTCGAAATATCAAACACAAGCCTTATTAGTGACTTAACAACAAAATTGGTGATAAAGCGTTGTTTATTCTGAGGAATCGAGCGCACTCTTTTCAGTGGCCGAGAACTGGGCCCACGAACGAAGCCTCTATTTTCGTTATTACCCGAGAGAAAACAGCGTTGAGCAGTCGATAGCTTTACATGTGTAAACTGAATGCTGAAGCTAGTTGTCTTTGAAATTTCAAGTCCTTACGGCTATTCCAAGGTAAGAAATACAAGTTTACGTTTTTTGTGGCCGTGAACTGGGCCCCATACTGTATGCCCAAGCTCAACAGTCGCTTCTGCTTTTAACCCAAGGCAATATTTATAATCGCTTGAGATTTCTAAACAATTATCTTATGTTTTTAGAGGAATTAAGGGAGCTATTTGGAGAAAATTGGTCAAAATTTCTGACTGCCGGGTATCTAGTTTTTTTAAAGCACTTCCCGGCTGCCGGGTATCTAGACACAATGACAGATTTAGAATAAACCACTTGGTTTGGCGGGATTGGAGGACACACAACTCGCAAAGCACAGAGTTTAACCTCCTCTTTGTCGTCAAAAAGAATGAATTGTAAGCACCAGACATAAGTTTAACCTTTTACTTCCCAAGTGCTGTCATGCTTGCTATTTTTTTGTGCGTTTTGAGAATAAACGGACTAGTGCTAAACTTGGGTTCACCGTATACGAAGTCACATGTGTGGTTTTGAGTCAATGTGGGCTCACGCTCACCAATCACGTGAAGATCGTCAACGGTTGGTGATTTTGGGTTTAAAATTTATTACTGGTTTTTCGGGTAATCTGCGTCAACAGAAGCCCCAAGACTGGCATCATAAAGCTAGACTGTGGGTAAAGGCAAGCCTTTGAAAGAAACAGAGGTGAGAGATGGTTTCATGCAGACTGGGACGCCTAAAATGCTCTGTTGTAAACATGGCGAGTCACGAGTAAAGTTGTCTCTCTGGCCCGGGTTGCTCGAAGCATGGTTAGCGCTAACCAGTGTTAAATACCATGGAAACCTATGGGTTTCGATACCTCTTAACCAACGGTTAGCGCTAACCAGACTTCGAGCAACCGGCCCCTGGCCTTTCTGTTGGACGAATTCCAGCACCTACCGATACAATTTGGGCAAGTTTCGAAAGGTAAAAACTTCAATCGATGCGGTGTTTTGCCCGTAGGACTGGGTGACCCGACACTTATAAAAAATCTATAAAATGAGAATCGGGCATCTTCCCTTGTCATGGAATGTCAGAATTACCCAGAATTCTTTTTAGGCATAAACGAGGCAACTTGAGAAGCACGAGACTGGCCCTCGTCAAATGGCTGAGGCGCAGCCGGGGTGGGGGGGGGGGGGGGGGGGGAAGTAGTGAGACGAAGATTTGCAGCCAGATACTAAGGATTAGCCCTAACCCTAACCGCATTCTAAAATTTTTCATATTAATAGTATAAAACACTGTCTCTGAAAGATTTTTCTGCTACTGCATATGAAACACGACCGAGTTTTCTTTCCGGTCTTCGTCTCATGATCTTTGGGGAAATTACATTCTGTCCCTCAATAAACCAAGAACAACCAGTTAGGGTCTTAATTCTCTTTCTTACTTCATCATCAGCTAAGTTATGGAATGCGCTACCTGATTTTTACCGTTCTGACTGAGTTAAGAGGCTTTAAAATGAGAATCCAGGGCGCATTTTGTATAGCAGCTTTTTTTTTTTCCTAAATTTCTGTTTCTTTAAATATTTCATATTTATTTATTTATTTATCCGTATGGGCTATGTATTTTAGTTCTTGTAATTACTCCGAAATTCGAGATGAAAGAAACTTTTCACTTGCGTGTGTGTTACCTTTAGCAGGGCGCGTGCGCACACTTTGTATTGCGCGACTCCAGTGCTTGCCATATGAGAGGGAAAATGAGTTTTGCCTTGAATATATAGGCCATCGAAATGTTACCTGAAATTGTAATGACAAGGGAGGTCTGGAGCTGTGAATAGGCGTGGGATTTGTCTCATATGGTTTAGGGGCCGACATATCCCTCCCTCAATGCCGTACCGGGAGGCGAGGTCGGTGGCAGAAAGCACCAAAGGGCCATCCGCGTCCAAACGTGTCTACTGAAAAATTCATTTTAACATCATTCAACATTGTCGAATCGAACATTTTGCACTCGTTTGGCCACTATGTTGTATGAGGATGGAAGTTGTTGCACTCGTTTGGCCCCTATGCGCTGATTAGCTGACGATTTTCCATACAAAAAACTTAGTTCTTGATCGTGAAAGAACCGTTGCAAAACTGGAACGTTTACAGTTTCTGTTCCACAATCCGCTCTTATAATTTTTGGAGTTCCTCCCAGCTGTCTTATGCAGTCTAGGTAGTGTTGACCAGTCCCAAAAGGATCATTATTCGTGGGGCCAACCTCTGACCACATTATACGCCTGCTATGACGGTCAATAGCTCCATGAATACAGAAGCCAAATGGCTTTAGTTTGTCATAGCCATCTATGCGCCATATATGATTGGGCACAGTAGTTTTATACTGTCGTCTTTGTAATCGATGTCTTGATCTTGCTTCAACTCCCACGGGATCCAATATCTTCAACAGTTCTCTTACAGTCTCCCTGTCTGTTGATATACCGTGAACGTGTAACAGTTTCTGAGGCATTCGTCTATACCCCATCGTTCCTCCGCTGCCTCTTAATTCATGTTCAATAGCCTCGCAAACCGCTTGGAGTTCTGAGCGGTTTCTTCTCCTTCCAAGGCCTCTTTGTTTCAGAATGCTTTTCAGTGGTCGTAGACTCAAAACGCAGCCATGCAAAGATGTCAAGAGCAGCAATATCTCCTTGTAACCGAACACTAGTCTAAATGAAACTGCAATTGTTCATGCAGAGGTGAGGAAAAAAATCATTGTCCTGCCAAAAAAGTGGTGCCAAGAAAAGTAGTGCCTAAAAAAGTGGTGCCAAGAAAGGTCGTGCCAACAAAAATTCGTGCCAAAAAAGTCGTGCCAAGAAAGTCGCGTGAAAAAGGTGGTGCAGAGAAAAGTTGTGCCAAGAAAGTCGTGCTATAGAAAAAAGACAAAAAGAAAAGCAATAGTCGTGCCAAAAAAGTTGTATAAACAAAATTTGATGAGGAAAATATAGTGGCACTAAACGGGCTCCGTAGAGTTCACTGTCAGGCCGGCCTCATGTAACCACATGAAAAGAAATGTATGGAGGCCGATACGGACTCATTCCGGTCTGAGTTTGTCCCGACCTCATGTAAATACCCCCTAAAATTAACCAATCGGTGTCAAGACGGTTTTGCTGACTCTTTCATGGCTGAAGTAAACAATTAACTTATAAAGCTAAGTTCAATGAAGATTTCTTTTGCGTTCATGTTTGTTTTAGGGTCTATCAAAACTATTGTAACAGCTCACTATGTCAACATCATTAATAAAGGCCCACCATCACGCTAGCGCTACAAGCATGCGTGCCGTGGAACAATTTTCATACATAAAAATCCCACCAAAGCTGACATTCATCCAATCAGATCACTACGAGCGAGCTAAGGCGAGCTAAAGTTCCACCCAAGGATATGCCACTTTTCTATACAACATGTATACGCCCTGTACTAGAATATGCGTGCCAAGTTTTTTATCATTCTTTGCCGCAATATCTTTCTAATGAAATGGAAAGGTTGCAAAAGCGCGCGTTGCGGATAATGCAACCCGGCGACTTATCTTATGCTGAGGCTCTAGTAGCTCTAGACATTATGTCACTGTACGAGTGGAGGAAGGCATTGAGTAATGCTCTATTTTGACCAAATTGTAAGGGACCAAAGCCAAAAGCTCCAGTAATCTTAATTATTAGTATTTTAGTGTTGATACTTGTCCTTTTGTATTTTGTAGGTTATATTTTACGGTTTTATAGTAGTTATCAAAATATATATATAGTTAATTTTTAATAATTGTAAAGTAAGTCATATTTCAGCCGGCCCGGGGGCTGCAATGATTTTACTTCTTAATAAAGCTATCTATCTATCTATCTATCTATCTATCTATCTATCTATCTATCTATCTATCTATCTATCTATCGATCGATCTATCTATCTATCTACGATAAGCAATGCAAATTCCATAACAAAAACAAACGGTCGAAAATCCTGTCGGCCTGTCGTGCCTTTAACAGAGCTTTTTATATTTTATATCGCACTAGCCTTTATCGGTTGGTATGGTGGTTTACATTTCTCTGAGAGCTCAGCCATAAACACGGTGTCGACCCCGAGCTTCTAATCTTAACAAAGAGTGTGTGCGTCCTTTAACAACCCACAGTGCTGATTAAGGGCGGTGCCTACTAATTCAAAGGTATTTTTTCCCGGCTTATGAATATGCGGGAAAAGCAAATCTTAACAAGTGTTATTGAAATCCAAAGAGAAAATTGGGGGTAACCACTCATTTTTGAAAGATAATTAATCGACAGTATTTGTAAAAAGCTTTAAAATACAAAGCAGTGTATGGCGTTCTTTTCCAAACTGAAGCTTCATTATCTCTGAAAAATGCGTAGTTACCCCCAATTTTCTTTTTGGATACCAAGAGTACTTGCTGAGTTCTGCTTTCCGACATAGTTTTAAACTGCGCAAAAATATCCCTTTATTGGTAAGCACCAACAATAGGAAAACTGAGTATCTTGAGATGCGCAGAACGTATGCGCAGTAACAATAGTAAGCACCGTCCTTAAGAGGAGCTGAGGGAGCCCACGGTTTGTGGTCGTCATCCGAGAAGACCATACGCAGATGAAATTACAAAGGCAGCACTTTCTCCTCAGTTATTTTTAAGACCCTGAACCAGCTGAGCCACCGGGTTTAATTTCATAGCTCAGTAGGATCTAATAATCTTCCTAGGCTGCATGTATTGTCTTAGGGCTAGGTTCCGTATTTCACTGATTCGTTGAATTGATCGAAGTAAAGAGAACTTCAAGAAGTGTCTTTTTGGATTCGTTATCTAGCACTTAGAAAGTGCTGTATGTAAATTATGCCTGCTGCTGTTTTACATTACAAATTCACCAGTTCCTTCACAATTTTCCGCATTCGGTTAATTGGTCATTTCAAAACAATAGTTTTACGTTGACCCAAGATATGTTGTCAGACAAAATATACGGGTTTCCTCGGTAAAATTAATTCGGAAGAATTATCTTTCATTAAACTTAGTTTTTCATTTGACAAAATTCAAAAATGCCATCCATGCTAAGGAATGAAACTCATCAGTTTGATTTGTAAGCGTATATATATGTCTGAAGCCGCGGCTGTAATTGTGCCGATGCTTGTAAACATGGAAACTGGCATTGTGTAACTATACCGACTAAGCATATCGCTACTAACATCCCTTTTTTGGCAAAATCAAAGCATAAAGCAGGGTCGGCCAGGGTTTTGGGGTATACGGTATACAGGGGCTTTATAAATCGGGTATACGGTATATTGCAGCTTAAATACGAGTATTCAGTATATCACTTGTTCTTTGAATTTCAGGTATACAGTATACAATGCTTCCATTAATTTTGGGTATTTTTGGTTATTATTGGCGAATTTTTTTTCGGTCATACTGGTATACCACTACCCCCCTGGCCGACCCTGATAAAGCAACGTAAACTAGCAAAACCAAATTTGAAAGCAGTCGCGATGATGTTGCTGTGCTCCGTGAAAAACCCGGCCGAATTTTTTTAATTTTAACAATACGATAAATTGAATTCGTGGACAAATTAAAGAAAAAAAAAAGTTTACGAATTCAGTTAAAGAACTTTAAAAAAAGGTACAATTGGATAACTTAATTATAACTTCTAGTTGTGTTAAGTTATTCTCTAATAGTAAAACGGATAAAACTCCACTAATTTTGTTTTTCAGATGGCGAGCCTGTTTTTCTCTATCGATTCGCTCCATGAGGTATATGGTTATTAAATTCGGTTATTTAGATTAAATTTCTCATGTGCATGAAAAAAGCCGAACAGTCCCATCCGATGTGCACATTTAAAGATAAATGTCCAACCTTTAACTCAGTCATGTTTTTCACGGTGAAAAAAGTTTACTAGTTCAGACCAAACTATAAAAATAAAATATTTGCATAACGCTTTTCAGAGTTTATTCAAATTCCTGCTGACGACATGAGAATTGTAACAGCTGCAAAACTGCTGTTTTACAAACAACAATGAAACACTTCATCCGTATGTCTAATCTCATTCATCGATTTCTCATCAGCAAAAAGCACTGTGACAATAAAATGGCCGTTTCATTGGACGCGGCAAATGGAAATTTGCCTTAAATTTGGATTCTAATTAGGCGTATGATCTTTTGTGCACATTTTCTTTTGAGAAAAACGTTTTGAGGAAATTAGTTTATCGAACCTTTTGTTTAAAGCTCAGAAAATCATTTCAGGGAATTTGGTCTGTTACCAACTTTTGCTTCCTTTTTTCCCGAAAATTTATGAGGTAAGTTCTTCTTTACGGATACACCTTTGCTGATTTTCATCAGTTTTACAACTCCTCGGCTACAAAACGCAAGACAATACCTATCCTAAGGAGGCTAATAACTGATTAAGGAACTGGGTAAAACTAGGTATGTAAGGTTAAACCATACACGTTTTTGAAACAATTTTTGCTTATATTTGTGACGAAACTTGTACAACTTTAACAACAGCTTTCGACCAAGAAAAAGCCTGAGAACATTGGTAAACGAGTCAGCTTTAAAGGATCAAACATTTATGTCCTCTCAAACATCGTGAACGCTCCAGTTAGGCGTCAAACAACATTGTGAGTGAACAGTAAAATGTGAAAGCAGTAGTTCGAAGAGCAAACTGGTTTGGGGGTTTTTGAGATAATTGAGACAAAGCATCCATTTGATTGCCTATGTTAAACAGATGGTTTGTTTAGCGAAAATGTATGTCTTGGCCCGTGGTTAATTACCAAACGCCATTAAATCCCAAAACCGTTTACATTAACTTGGGGGGGAGATTGCCCTCGCCGCAAAAAAGGAACCCACGACTTTTCAGGGAAACTGAGTGAGTTCAATGTTGCTTAGAATACCGAAAGCACGGTAAGCTCTGTATTGTGGTCGAGGGTTTTTTAAGAAAGAGTCGTGAAGGAAATCATCGTAGGCACTTTTTAAAACTTCGATGGCAAGAAGAGAAGAAAAGACGGCGTTTACTGTCGTAAAATAAGGTCATATTCTCTTCGTTGCTGAGGGAAAGTCCATTGGAAGCAAATAGCGAGAAATATCCTTCTAACAAGAATCACAAGAATGAAGAATTAAGTCAAGAATTAAATCATCAGTATTAGACTTGAAGAGAATATTCAAAGGACACTGCCGGCTCGAGATCTTAAGCCTTTTTTCTCGTGACAGTCTTTGTTGAAATCTTCATGTCTTTTTTCGTGAGTGCAATGAAATTATATTTTTGTTGCGAAATGTGTAAACAAGATTGTGCCCATTAACATGTTCGGAAAAGCAATTCAGTTTGTGACTGTGTACTACAAACAAAAGAAAACAACTGTTTGAAGCTTGGATGCCTTATAAATAAAATGAAAAAATTTGAAAATGAGAACATAGCCCACAACGTGAACGAAGGTTACCCATTTATATTGAATGCACTGACTAAAGTGACTATACCGGCTACCCCATGTGAAAATGACTTAAACGTGGGAGTTTGTTGGGCATCTCGATCACAGAGGCAAACAGTATATCCTTGTGTATTTTTCTAAGGAAAATACCTTAATCAAAACGTGTTGCGGACTTCCTAAAACGGGTATTTGTTATTGTAATGCATCGGTTCATTGTATTCAACTCAAACATAACATGCCCTTTTGTGCTTTACACTCTTACGCTGTGGATGAACGTTCTTATTTTTTTGGCGATTTGAGCCTGGAAAGGTTCTTAACATGATGTTCTTAAAGTTCTGTGGTATACTTAATTCGACGGCAAAGTGAGTTGTTCTTCAGTGTATCATGCAATAAGAAAACCACACTCATGGTTCAGTAATGTTTAAAAATTACGTCCAGAAATATTTGCGTAAATTATCCTGTATTCTGTTGTGGTAAATTACAAATTGTGTAATTAGAGAGTATCTTGCATTGAAGAAACTATTCTACATTTCAGATTTTGTCTAATTTCGAAGCGATACGAGGCATGGAAAAGTGCTACAGCACGAAGCGTATTTGCGCCATATGTGGGGATCGCTCGTCCGGATTTCATTATGGTGTGCAGAGCTGTGAGGGATGCAAAAGCTTCTTCAAAAGGACTGTCCAGAAACAGCTGCACTACACATGCGTAGAAAACATGTCGTGCCAGATTGATAAAAATAACCGTATCAGGTGCCAGTTTTGCAGGTTTCAGAAGTGTTTGTCATTGGGCATGCTAAAAGAAGGTATGCTTTTATTCCGTGGGGTAGGTGAAGAACTGGTGGTAGATTCATTGAGCGCATTTCAATTTAGTATCTTCAAGTGTGTATGAAGTGATATATTTTGTGTGCCATTTTCCTTTTGGATGTTTTAAATGAAATGATTTTGACGCAGTAAATTGTTTCATTTTTGTAAAAAAGAACGTGGAATGAATTTACTCTTCGTTTGCGTTGGACAAAGTTTTTTTGCACTTTTAGTTTCTAAAAAGGAAACCAAGTTTATTTGTTTGGCCAATCACAAAAGAGGAATAAAATAAAACATAAGAGCTTATTACTGTAAAGAAATAAGGTTTAATAACAACGAAACTGAACTTTATAAGCCTATATGTTGGCACGCAAAGACAAAACGCAAAAAACGAGCACATAGTTGACCATAGTTAAGACTAACAGAATTAACTATTGTAGGGTAATTAGTCGCGAGGACTACTAATTTCCATTAGTAGGGCTAACGCTCACATGGTTTACATGGATAGAAAACAGCACTTCACATGACTCTACAATAGTTAATTCTGTTGAAATATAAAGTGCTACACGGCCAGCGTTTGCAAAAACGTAACCCTTCCTTGTAGTTAAGATTAACTCTGATCGTCTGACAGAAATGATGTGACGCACGACGTATCGTTACAATTACATCGCAACCCGCAACGTTAAGGTGGCGGCTAAAACCAGTTTTAACAGTTTGAAGAAACTATGCTTTTTAGATGAGTTGACTCTATAAGAAACCAAACAGCTTTGTTATGGCACCAAGTAAAACATAAATTATTACCAAACAAAATGCGCTCAATATTATGACGTAATAGGCTACAATATAAACATAAAAGCGATTCAAAAACACCTGATATGAAAAAATCCTGTGCAGCGAATTCAAAGCTACCTTCACAATTTGCAAAAGTTAAAGTGGCTCTGGATCGGCTCCATAAAACGTTTTCGAACTTTGTTGAGTTTCATACAGCCGATCACTCTGCATCAATAATATAAGGGTCACTGAGTTCGTTTCAGATAGTTTTCCTGTTGCTATGGTGACCTCTTACGTCACAATAATTACCACATCTATGTTTCCTATGGTAGAGTTTAAATGCCGATACCTTAAAAATGTGTGACAAATAGTTTCTCTTGAGGCTCAACTATATAACTTGGACTGTATGCATATGATGGAAACAGTAAACACGGAGTAAAAACAATTTAATACAAGAGGTGCTCCTTTTTTCCATCTACCACTGAAAACCAAAATTTCTACACAAACCTTTCTCGGCCGAGTTCTCCACAATTTGCATCGCTTGCGTGTCCGTTTTGAAATAAAAAGAAGGGCCTTTACAGGGCGACGCAAAGCTTTTTACAAATTGTCCGCAAATCAGGATGTGTGAATTTGATTGACAGTCACGCCTCTTTGCAAAGTTCGCACAGTTGTAAGTTGAACACCGTTGCATGGGTTGTTGAGTTGACGTAGTACAAGTGATTGTCAAAAGTGGAAGTTTGTTGGGTGGCCACGGTAAGGCGCGTTGCACTGTAATTGATGTTCAAAGGTTTCATTTTCAGTTTGTAGACTTATTGCATTTGTTTTCTTTTCTTCTTGTGAAGCTGTCCGAGAGGATAGAGCTCCTGGCGGTAGACCGCGTATAAAATCACTGATAGGCATGAAAGAAAATGCTGACACCTTTGTATCGTCTGAGTTGATCACACAACTGATCCAAACCCGACCCGACACAGTGCCAAAAAGAAGGTTTGTTTCTGTTGGGTTAAGGCCCCGGGAGGGGAAGACTCCCATATCAAAAGGACAGGGGTGCTCGTCGGAAAATATGAAAAGAACCCCTAAGAGGTACCAAGATCCTGTCTTGTGGGCGTGGCGTGGAATTTTTTCACCCCTAGAAGGTACCAAATTATGGGTTTTGCTTAGACAAAATTAAAAAATAGTTAATTCTCAAATGACTCCTGTCACAATTTTTCGGCTCACTACCGTAAAAGGTACTGCTACAGCTCCAGCTGTGGACCTTTTAAGGCTGACCATCCTAAGAAGTACCAAAACCGCTTTTTTAACCCCTAAAAGGTACGACGAACACCCCCGTCCTTTTTATAGGGGAGTCCCCCTCCCGGGGTTAAGGCCTTTTAAATATAAAACTAAGGAATGTAAACTATAATTTACTAGGCAAAGTAATGACAAATGAAGTGAGTTGAGTGATAATTAAATGCCTTCCGTGATTCTATCAACAGACCAGACTACATGGGTCTCGGATTTGTGGGCGTTTGTCCTCTAAACATCGTGGAAATAATCATGGATTTAGTGCTACAGGAGGTAGACTTGATAGTGGCCTGGGCACACAAAGTTCCCGGATTTACAGAACTGGACAGTGAAGACCAGGCCAATCTTCTATCTTCAGGTAAACCGAACGACTGTTTGAGTATATGAACAAATTTTAACAACTCAAACTTCATCATTTCCCAGTTGGTACTTGATCTCTAGAAAATATACTGCAAAGGTTGGTCAAGACAACGTGAATATAGGCGTTGTTACAATATTTCGGCTGGCCAACACCAGCCTTCTTCAGGTTTATTGAATGGATAAACGCTTGTTACAAGATCTTTATATTTACCGGAAATGACATAAAAAGGCTACGTGATGTGTAAAATTAATAAAAACGGAAATGCATAAAAAAGAGGAAAGATAATAATACATGATAACAAGGTAAAATAAACAAAAGTAAATGAAAAGGTAGCTAAACTAAATTACATTTCATCTCTAAGTAATGAGCTATTTGCATCTGATTTTTGTAGCAAAGTACAAATCGTTGCTTGTTTATTCCGCGGAATTACTGCTACAACTCGACTTGACTATGAGTACGATCGAAACGTGGCCATCTGAGGTCTAATTTTGGAGGAAAAGGAGCTATGGACAATTCTTAAGAACAAGTTCACTAACTAGTTAACGTACTGCTAATTAATGTATTGGTAGCACTTAGATTGCGAAAATGTGGCATGCTTGATGACCAGTAATAAATATAGTTTACCACCTCCGGTCCTTTGCTAAAAAACAAAAACAAAAACAGAAACCTCCTTTGCTGCAATTGCGAAGAAAATTATTTTATTGATCGCGCTTTGTAGCCCCTATTCGTTTTCCAATGTCCATATCGCTTCCAGAGGAACTACCCAGTGATATTCCGTTTTATGCTTATTTTTATAAAGTCCATTATCCTGTTCTTTTTCATACAGCATTGTTGGAGCTACTTGTCCTTCGCGTATGCCAGCGGTCCAGTCCTCATCAGGGCTCGGTGATGGTGGCTAAAGATGTTCTTCTTCATCCTGAACACTCGTTTAATGTGATGCTGGAACAATGGTCATCTCAGTTGGCTTGCTTTTCTTATAAGCTGCAAAGCTTGCAACTTGACATGGCTGAGTTTGCTTGTGTAAATGCCATCATGCTTTTTGAACAAGGTAAAGAGGTCAGCCATGTTGTGCGTGGTATCAGTTCCGCTCTACGCGAATCCGGCGTTACAAGAAAAATGAACGCAATTTTCAAGAAACGGCTATGCATCTGACTCTCTTCTAATGAATAATATATATAACACCTGGAATGGAGGTTAAGCTTAAAAACCCACTCCAAATGTCCCACACATGTGGTACATCTAAGCCATGCCAGAGTGCTCAAACTAGCGAGCTAGTGAGCATGCATATATATACATATATATATGAATGTATATTTGAAGTGCAGGTTATAGACGAAAGATAGAAGTGATCCTCACACATATCTCGACAATTTAAGCAATTTCCTGAAAAATTCAGGTAGCTCCAACGGGATTCGAATCCATGACTCCAGTGAAGTAGACTTTACGAGGTCGTTAAACTTCAAAAGTAAATGGAGTGTTACTCGATTTGTGTTACCCAGATATGAAAAAAAATCTAGTTATTAAGGTGGAGCTTAGGCTTAATATTTCGCAGTGCGGATTCAATGGAAGAATTGTCCATTTTCAACTGTTTCTATAGTTGTAGTAATAGTAAGTAATATAAAGGTTCTGCGATTGACGGATCAAATGGATCGAGTGGATCGACTAACATCCCTAGTCTCTAGTCCTAAACCTAGGGTTGGTGTTTAAGTGTAGAGACTAGGGTTGCCAATTGATGCTCCGGTCACAGAACACCTATTTTGAATACTACCTCAGGTTAGTATTTCCACCAAACGTTGTGCAGAAGCAAATGAATTGCATGTTATAATTTAACTTAAGCGCGTCAAATTAGTGTATCATGTTTGATTGATTTCAATTTCTTTTTCATTCAGAGACTAGTGCGGGTTTAAAGAACAGAGAAATGGTGGAGTTTATCCTAAATCGATCCCTGGATGCACTGCGGGACTATATAAAGTGCTCATATCCCGACAAGCCAAGTCGATTTGCACACATTCTACTTCGACTCCCAGCATTGAGGACAGTGAGCTCAAGAATGGCCGAGGAGTGTCTGTTCGCAAAATCATTTCTCGGTCTCGCTGTTCCTCAGGTCTTGTCTTTTGTAATGGGAATGAAAGTGGAGATTTAGAATTTAGAATTTAGTCGCCCTTTTAGTTACACATTTGTATTTAAGTGACACTGTCAAGCCGCTAGTTCCAGGAGACAAACCTGTTTTGCCTGCCTAAGACGGATTGGCTAATCAGGCCCCCTTCTGCTTTACGAGTAGCCAATCAAAGCCCGAAATCAGTAAAAAAAATAAAGAAAAAAAAACCTCAGTATACGGTAGTATTTACAGTTTTCAGTTTGTTGAGCGGCAAACAGTTGTCTTTTGCGGCGAGATCTATTTCGGAACCAACCGTGAAACGCAAATCCAGTCAATGGTGATAGCGGCATTAAACCCGAGAGCATCCCGCATGAAATGCCAGCTGCAATATTGGCAGCTGTATTAGCCCTAGAACCGCTGGCGTGCATATGACTTAGAATCTGCTCTAGAACAGTGAATTTCAAAATAGAACTCAATCCAACCTTAATAAAAAAAAGTCAAGGGTTTTCATGAATTAAAGAAAATCGTCCGCTTTCGCTTCTCCGCACGCAAAGCCAGGCATCGCGACTCCAAAACTAACAACACTGCAAATGAAGAAACAACACAATTTGTTGTCCTACCCGACGTGAAAGGCGTAACAGAAAGAGTGTCGAGAGTGCTACGCAACAACGGAGTCAAAATTGGTTTTCAACCACTCAGTATATTTGTACTTTAGGCACAATCTTTTCGAGACCAAAGGACAAACCAACCCTGTTTCAGTCTCGATGTATAGTATAAAAAGCAAACTGCCTTGATTGCGATTTCGCATATTATGGCCAAATGGATAGAGGCTTCGTGAACATAGAAGATCTGTCCGTATTTGCGACAGCAATTCTAAAATAGACCATTTTACAGTTGTGGCTAAGTTACTAGGCCTAGCAATGGAAGCGAGGCTGCCGGTGACCCTGTTTTGATACAAACCTTCATGCTCTTTGTAATGTTAATATGGACTAATTAGCGTTACAACAACACAACTTACATGATAAAAGCAGTGAGGTATGTATCATTGCAAGGTCACCGGCAGCCTCGCAGCCATTCATAGGCTTGGTCGCTGAACAAACAACTGTAAAATGGCCTATTGCGCGACAAGCAAACCAATTTGGCCATAGTATGGACTTTGACCACGCCACTATCTATAGTTGACAAGGCAGTTGACTATCACAAGAGACTTTTCCTGGAAACTTGGCATTAAAAGAGAGACCAGAATGCGGGGAATGAACATATAGAAATTCCTGACATCTATGTTTCACTTGCATAATGTTCCACGCATCGCACAGGGATCACGTGTGCTTGCAGTCACGTACACACGCAAATATGAACCGTTGAAAGAAGCTGTCGCTTATTCAAAGCGAGGATGACCGAAGGTTTTCGGTCGAAACGTTTTTATCACGTTTTTAGTGAACGTCGTTTGACGTTCAGATAAGTCAGAGTCCAACATTTTTTTATAGTAATTATGCAAATTCCTGACTGCAATTTCAGCATATTTTGAATAATTCACCACTTGGAATGTAAATGTCATTGTTCACAAACTCTTACAAAACTGTACCTTTTAAGAAGAGTTAAATACAAAGTGTGCTACTTAACTCTAAGAAACATAAGGCCCCGTGCAAACGAACTTGTTGGGAATTGCTAGTCCTGCAGATGTTGGATGGTGTTGGCAGTTGTGTACAAACGGACGAAGCAACTCCCAACAATGTAAGGACGTGCAGTGTATTATGGGAAGGATACGACACATAAGACGTTGTAAACTTACAAAATTTGGTTGCCATCTTGTTTTCAACATGTTATAGGCCACTTCGGGAAATACCATAATACTCTTTGTTTGTCGCCCAAATTTTGAATAAGCATTGTTTTTGCTTTCTCTTGGGACCATTGTAAGTCCCAAGAGAAACTGGAAACAATGGTTATGCAAACAATGCTTATGCGACAACACGTAACAGGGTGTGCAAAGGAACGCAACAATATTGGAAGTTGTTGGCCAACAATGTTGCGTCTTTTTCATCCGTTAAAGGCTATAGACTGATAGCCGAAAACTAATGTTTTTAATGTTGCGTCCGTTTGCACAATTGTTTTCCCTCTTTTTCATGTACCATAAAATGCAAAAACTCATTAACCGTTCATATGCGAAACCGCCTATCAGGACACAGATAAAACGTCACGTCTATCATGATGAGCTTAAACACTGATAAAACACTACTTTTTAGAATTCTCCATAAAAAGCATACTAATAAGGCATAGCCTGTTTTTCTTGTGGGCTGATGTTCACTTCTCACAATTTCAACCTTTGTTCGGACTCCAGAAGGATACGCTTTTTGTGGAATATTTTTGAAACCGCTCGATAAACTCAGTGTTGTATCCGGTCTAAAACCACACGGCTTCGCCTCTTCTTCGCCTCATGGTTTAACACCCGATAAAACACTCACGCTCGTTTATTAATTAGCCCTTAGCAGATAGAGCCATTGGTTCGACGTTGGTAAACTACGTGTCGCGGTGTTTATCTCTTAATTGGAAAGACAAAGGCACACATACTTAATTGACCGCTCCCCATAGGGCTTTTTCAGGGCCAATGAAACACAGTTATCGAAAGGACGCAACAGAAAAACTACCGTTAAGAATCCCTACTGGCCGGAGGCAAAACAGTTGGATATTTACAAGTGCACCTAGAAAGTTGAACAAGGGACTACCAGGAACAAATTCAACGAGTGGTCAGAGTGAGGATTGAGCCCGGGATCTCAGGATCTCAAAGTAAGCGCCCTACCCACCGGGCCACACTGCCTCCTGATTGATTCCTGCGAATCAATCATAAAAAGGCAGGTGGACGTCTTACTTGGAATGTATAAATCCCTAATCCAAATCGCAAATGTGCGGGAATTAACGTTTTTTCAGGACATGACACGAGAAACTGATCTAAGGTAGTTAGTTAATAGGCCGATGAAGTGGTTCCACTCACGGGTCAGAACACTTAAGAGTCGTTTGTCACCTCACTGCAACAAGACGCCGAACTCAACAAAGACGAAGGATGAAATTATGTAGATCACTTTCCAGAAATCATCAATCCATCTCGACGCTCTGCATATTAAAGATGCCCGGCTATTTGGAAAGAGTACCTAAATTTAAATTACTGGGAGTATGGCCGCAAGATAATCTGTGTTAGAAATACCACATGAAATAAACCGTCAAAAGGGTAAACAAAAGACTTTACTATATACGATAAACCAGAAAAGTAGGTATGCCGAAGTCGGTTTGACTATCCCGTCCCCTCTTGGAATATGTGTCACCAGACGACAGTGAGCTATAACGTAACCAATCCAAATTGAAAGCAATGCGGTTGGGAAAAACTCGAATAAGACAGATACATCGTTTTAGGTTCACTGACCACAAAAGCCTATCCGTGCTTTAGGAACATCATTTTCATACAACTTAAAACGCTGTGAACAGGAAAACGTTTTAGATTAGATAACCGAAATTCGAGAACTCTTCAAGATATGGTTACAAAGAGACCTCTGCCTATACGATAACAATCGCTAAGACTCAAGCGCCTTTGTACATACACCACCGCATGTTATAAATATAACCAACAAATTAATTGATAATTTTATTTGGAATGGTAAGAAACCAAAAATAAAAAGAAATACACTTATCGATCCTAAAGAAAAAGGAGGTTTAAATTTACCAGAATTTTGAGACAATATCCAAATCTTTGTCAATCGCTTGTGTACAATGCAATGAATGAAAGAAGGCGTAGAAGACCAGTGGAAAGTTCCTTCTTTTTACTTGAAAAACGTTGGAGGACCACTCGTTATTGACTGTAATTATGATATAACCAGTCTTTTATAATGATGTCCTCAATGCATGGGCAGATATCTAGGAACTAACATCGAAAGCTCCTGATGACTAATAGTATTGAGGAAATAATTTTATGAAATAATAAACATATTACTATAGACGGTAAATGGACATAGTGGAAAGACAGGTATATGATGCTGGCATACCAAAAATTAAAGATATCTTAGACGAACATAACATGTTTCTTACATATAGCAAATTTTGTTTGAAGACTGTTCTCAAGGAATCTTTTACTAAGATGTTTGATAGCTGCTATACCAAATACCTTGAGACCTTGAGACCGGCCTGCAATATACCTGGTCTAAACGTGGAGCCAAACGCGCCTGTGCAAGCAAGTGAACTCACTTGTATATTCATTCAAACAAAATTTGAAGAACCGGCAGCTAGCTCTAGGATTTGCAGACAAGGAGCAGATGTTACCATGCTCTTCCACTTAAAATGACCAAAGAAGCAAAATTAAGTATGTTTCAATGCAAGATCATCCCCAATATTCTACCAAACGTTGTTTGGTTACATAAGACGAACATCGCAGATTCCCCTACGAGCAAGCATTGCAGCTCCCTAGAAACACTGCCGTACATGTTAGTTAACTGTCACGTAATTAAAACGTTTTGGGGTGAAGTGATCAGATGGTGGAATAGCCACAGGGGAGTTATTTAGTAGATGAGTTAGGCAAAATGAATGGTTATAACCTTGCTGAAGATCCTAAAACCCGTCTTTTTTACTTACACTGTATGACATTCTTTTTGGCAATAGACACATCTTTCTGCAATGGCTAGAGGTTAATGCCCCCAAATCTCGTTCAGTTTTTTTTTAATTTTGTTAGAGATAAGGTTACCGTGCAAAGATCAATTTTATTATATTCTAAAGGTGAAAAATCAAAATTTTTGTCGTTATGGAGGCCTTTCCTTTCTTTTGCTTTAAGTCAATTTATAACATGACGTGTATGTATAGTGCAAGTCTAAGCATGTTCATTTAAGGACTGTTAAATGTTGAGTACTGTATTTGTAATGCAACTGAGTATTGTATGTGATGTACCTTGTGAATAAAATAAAGGGAAAAAAGTAAGTATTATCATTTACCCTCGGCTCGGATTTTTAGAGTAGCTAAAAGGGTAGCTCATATCTCCGAGCATTGAAAAGGACAATTTTTACGAATCCCAACTGGCCGGTGCAATCCGGAAATTGAACCAGGGACTACCTCGAACAAATAGAGCAAGTGGTCAGAACG
>OX421448.1:27594260-27611760 GCA_949126865.1 Montipora capitata | reverse complement strand
CGGAACGTCTTTTAAACAGACCGTCGTTGCAAAATACTCACGCAAAACGTGTCGGTTTTCATGTAAATCGAGCAACTTCAATTCGTTGTTATTATCTAATACTAGAGCCGGACAAGTGAATCTGTTGCTTTGGACTTTTCCAGAAGAAGCTAACGATTTGTCGTAGTTTGCCTTGGGGTTTTGATGTCTCGACGGAACATCTCTCTTTTCCTTGCGTCGCATTTAAGGCCTTATGCAAACGCAAACTCTGATAGAATCAAAAGGAATTTCAGTTAGACGAGCCAGATCCTTTATTTTGCTATTTCTATTTTGCTATTTCTATTTTAATGTTCTAGAAGGCGCCTTAAACGATCCAATTCATCTTTTTGTACTAATGGAGAACGAAATGGAAGTTTCCTGAAGATTCAATTAACGGAAATTCGAAATTTACGACTGCCAACCCTGGAAAATAATCTATGAAATACAAAGAATTGCACATATGTTATCGAATTGAAGTAATTTCATTTTTGAACAAGTCTGCAAATCCTAAGATAGTAATGTAGTGTCATAAGGCCCACATCTCAGTTTTTAACACTCCCACCTCGTCGTCATTGATTATTCAATGAATGTTTGTTTTTCTTATTATTCTCAATAAGCCTTCCAATGATTTAATTAAGCACCGACGGCATGACGAGACCCAATATTTAAAATATAACTTTTCCTTTTAAACGCTACAATGTTTCACTTCCTTTAATCGAAGAAACTTTTTTTTTTGCACGCTCTGAAGTTGAAGCTCAAAAGAGGTTTGTCCTTAATGTCTAATAATAATGATAATAATAATGATAATTTATTAGCTCAAGAAGAATGATGCAATGACAGACATTACAACAATAGGAAGCCAAAAAAAGAATAAAAATGCAACACTAAAATAAGTTTACAAGAAGGTTCGAGCTGGGGAGCTAAGTCAACCGATTTGTATGAAACTTGATCTACGATTTAAATGAAGCCCAAAGCATCAAGAGAATGGTAGGTGAAAAATAACAACTATAGGGGAGCGAAGTTTAAGGCTTTTCCACTTAACCAACTGGTATTAATGTAGCACAGAATGCAAATTCGCAGGAAAAAAAGCAGATACCAGCAGTGAGATTTAAAAAAAAAAGAATAAAAATGCAACACTAAAATAAGTTGACAAGAAAGTTTGAGCTGGGGAGCTAAGTCAACCGATTTGTAGGAAACTTGATCTACGATTTAAATGAAGCCGAAAGCAACAAGACAATGGCAGGTGAAAAATAAAAGCTATAGGGGAGCGATGTTTAAAGGCTTTTCCACTTAACCAACTGGTATTAATGTAGCACGGAATGTAAATTCGCCGAAAAAGAAGCAGATACCAGCAGTGAGACTAAATAACGCAATTTTGTTCCACATCATCGGTTTGTTCATTTACATGCGTATAAATACAAAGGGGACTAAAATAATAAATTGAACGAGAGAAGTCATTTACAGTTGCTTAATATCTGAAACACATCCATGTATTGTCTGCAATATCCAGTGTTAGCATAATTAAGTGGTCAAAAAGACAGAGAACAAATCCTTCCAGCTTTCCACCCATCCCTGGCCTTGGGTAAATACTAGACAAGACTAAGGTCGGACAAACCTTATTGTAAGAAATTATATAAGGTGAGCATCGAAACCGGATGCTGATTATGAGAAAATGCGCTATGGAAGAGTATTGTGCGATAGCGAACGTTTCCATCGGTCACTTCATTTAAGATGAATTTTCGCAATGGTCGCGAGTATAGTATAAAGCGCAGGAAAACGAAACTACTTCGACCCTCAGTAAATTCATCATGTACAAAAGGGCACCGCCGGGGATTTCAAGTTTTTGCGCAAACATGCTTACTTGTGAAAAACATGGAAACGTAAAAACGTAATTGCATGTAAAGTTTTTTACAGAAGTGTTTTGAAGAACTAATAACAAAGTGTGCGTGAAGCTCTACTGTCGGACTAGAACATTATGTGCAAAATCGATATCAGCGCTAAAGGTAATTTTTCTGTGCGATAGAATTGGGTACGGCAAACGCAAGGTGATTGAATTAGGTCATAAATAAAAACAGGTACTATGAGACAAAAAAGAGCATTATGATGTAAACTCATGTAGCCATAAATATGAAAGAAATCGGCAGAAACGTTTTGACAAAAAATTCCCTTTTTGAGAGATTAATTATTGCGCACTTTCAAATGCTAATAAACGTAGGCTTATTACCAGATCAACCCTATGTAAACGAGATCTAACTTCACATAAAATTTGCAAAGTAACCTACTTATTGACAACCCAAACAACTACGTCGTGACAAAACGTGTGCAAGGTAAGTGCCACTGGATAATCGTCGACTCTCCACATGCCTCTTTACACCTTCATCTAAATGTAAATATGGATGTAAAGGGGCATTGTCACGCTATTTCAGTCAAACTTCAACACACTAAAATACGTCTTTGCATCAATCAAGCCCAAAAAATAATGGTGTACTTTTGTTGCCAATAACAACTGAAGGGCCCTGAAGCAATTCTTTGCTATTTGCATCCATGGATGGAGAGGATGGAAATGGGTTGAAACTTTCAAGTTTGGAGATGGTATCCGCAGAAAGTCGCCAAAACTTCAATGCGAATGGCTCTTTGTGGAATAAATATATTTCATATCTTGTCAGTGGGTTCTCAGGAATGTTGCACGTGTGATCTTAGATACTAATTTAGATTTTTAACCAGTTTTGACCAAAAAACAGCAAATTTAGCATAACAGTGCCCCTTCAAGCACAGAACACGCACGCGGTATGATTAATTAGTTCGAAAGTCATTTGCCAAGCCTCCAAGAAGCCTAAGGCGATGTCTAAGTACATTGTATTGCATGTTTAATTAAAAGCAACGACTGGTCTTTGTCTACTTTGTGACTGGTTTCTCGTCCAACCTCTGATGTCATGTGAAAATTTTGCGATCGTCAATTTTTCATGCCGACATTTTTACATTTAACATCCTTCAGGCTTTACGTTGCACCACAGCCATTCAGCCACTGGAATTGGGGACACAATTTTTACTCAACTGCGTACATCTCATTGCTAAAAGGTGACAGAAGATATGAAAGACTTTATTATTACTATAGTAACTGGCCATTTCTAAGTGCATGGAATAATAGTGCAGTCGCACTAAAGATAGAGCATTCACGATTGAAACAATCGTCTGTATTTCCTGTCTGTAGAAACTTCCAAGATTGTGATGAAACCAACCCAGTTACGCAGCAATGTTGGACTAACCAATTGTCTCTCTAAATCAACTCGCATTGGTCAAATTGATTAGTTTCTCTTTATTTCTTTCGTAGTCAGTTAATGTTATGCATATTTGATAGAACGTCTTAAAAATAACTAGACATGGTTATGTTCATGGTATACTAGTTTTGGGAGCCATTGTAACTCACCAATTCAGGTATTATATATATTTTTTTATTCTTTCCTAGCTCAAGCTCCCTTTACCAACATATGGCTCTAACAGGAGTAAATAACTCGCTTAATACAACACGTTGGATCTCTACAAGGGTTAAAACACATCTCATGATGGAAGATTCGACAGCTACTTCCACTCAGATTCTCTCCACGGAATCAGTAACGGGACTGGTTATTCTTTCCGCTCTGGCTGCTCTAATCGGTAGCCTTGGAAACGCACTTGTCCTTTTTGCAGTCTTTAGAAATGGCACTCTCCGAACAATACCCGACTTTTTTATCACCAGTTTGGCATTTTCCGATTTTACAGTCTGTACTCTTTATCTGCCGATGTCAATTCACCGATTTTATCAAATGAACACTGAAGAAGACAAAGATACGTTTGCTTTGACTACAAAATTTATTGGTCATATTTCCATGGTTGCATCAGCAACCAACTTGTTCGCAGTCACAATTGATCGAGTTATTGCAATAGGATTTCCATTCAAATACCTTGCTGTGGTGACAAAACGTAATGCTGCCATATCAATTGCAGTAGTCTGGGTCATTTCGATGACATTAGGAGCTTTAATCACGGCGGACCTCATCTCCAGTTATGTCATTGGATTCTACTCGGGCATTATGCTATTGAACACGATAGCAATGTACATTTACTTATTTGTCACGGCGAAACGTCAGGAGAACAGAATTCAGAACATAACGACTCAAAACTCGAACGGTGTAGCAGTGGAAAAAAAAGTAGCAAAAACAATTTTCACAGTGGTGGGGATCTACGCAATTAGTTGGTTACCGACGCTTCTGCTACCAATATTCGCCAACCCTACTTCGACAAACTTTAAACAAGCATTTCCTTGGGTTAAATTAATTCTGGCGTGTAACTCTGCTCTTAATCCTTTTGTTTACTGCTTGAGAAGCCAAAAGTACCGCTTAGCATTCTCTAAAATCCTGCACATACATTAACAGCGAGTCAATTGCTGGCACTGCTGGCCTAAGGTAACACTGGGAATACCATGCAAGATCCGAAGATCTTCAAAAGTTAGAAATAGACGCATTCCCTTTTAAACAATTTAGGTCTCATCCTGAAATCGGCGGACTAGTCGATCTCTGGGGATAGCGCCGTCGACCCATTCCTAATATATTCCAGTTTCGAAAGCGATTCACAGAAAAGTGCAACTGTATGGGGAGAGGAACAGAAATGTACACAACTAAAATGTGAAAAGCAGACTTACACCCCGTCCACACCTATCTTCCAAGTGAATTTTGGACATTGAAAGCTTGATAGGGATCATGGCAAATGAACATATTTCTTTTAAAAGCCAAAACCCAATTTCTGGACACGCAGGACTCGATCCTGGGAACGTTTAATTAACAACCTCTTCACTTAACCACTAGACTACCACATCACTAACTGCGATGATGTCATTTTTTATTAATGTCAATAATTTTTTCTTCCAAACGTGCTGCTGTAAATGTGTATTAACACCCGCTGAGAAGCAAGCTTACACATTGAAAATGTCGGTTACCAGACTTCAAGAGAAAGATAACCATTTTTAAATCAAGCTTCAGACTTAACAATTATTCAGCAATGATTATATATATATATATATATATATGCTAATTAGTTTATGTAAATAATCTAGTCAGTTGATCTTTAGTAGGTAAGTGGGTAACAACAGTTCCTTCAAAGTGGGTGCTCCGGGTTCAATTCCTGTCCAGGGGCTGCTTTTACTTTTTTTCTTTTTGTTTGCTACCACAATTCCAGGGACAGAGTGATCAAAATGGAGGATAATACTTCATTTAAGGCAAACTGACAATGAAGGATAATCCTTCATTTGAGGAAGAGATCGTGTTGCGCCATGAAGTCCTCGGCAGCCATCTTGAGAATTAATTTCACGGCAAGGAACAGGGCTCGATCTTGTTACGTCATCCGGATAAAAAAAATATCCGTATTTGGCGTCCACACGGTTCCGGATTCATATCAGATTAAAAAAATTTCACTCTGGAGAGCGTATTCAAAAAGTTCCGGATTCGCTAGCGAATTTGCCGGATACCTGTGGACGGAAGGCGTATCCGGAAAGAAAAAGTTGCGGATTCAGAAATATCCGGATACGTGTGAACGGGACCTTAGACAGGAACCGAACCCGGATCTCGACATTACTGGTCGGATAACACTGAACCAACCGAGCTAGCAATGCAGCTGCGAAGTGGCAAAGTACAAGTTAGCTTTAAGAAAACAATTTTTTGCAATCACGGTCGGAATGGAACGGGAATAGGGTAGTCATTCTGAGAAAATGAGGCTCCTTCTTATCATACCGTACTTAATCACTATTTCTAGGCAAGGTAAGCACATTAGGGACCTTAGTTGATGATGGCGTAGACGAGAACAAGAACGTTAACGGAAAACACGATTTCTCATTATTGTTGAGATTTTTTTTCATTACGGTAAATGCAACTCATGTATTGTAGGTAAATTGTAAGCCAACCGTCGTGGAATTAAACTCGTACAAACGGCATTGATAGCTAGCGAGAGAAAAAATAACGCCGTCTGTTCACATCATCCTTGGCTATTTGACGACGTTGTTTTGAGGACAACTGCAAGGAAACAACGCAGGTGCAGGGAACGCAAAGCGAAAGCTATTGACTCTGCTTGTTAAAACCAGTGTTTGTTTGCTTCTTTCTTTCTTAGTCAATCGTATTTCGTCACGCAATCGAGAGAGAGAGAAACGACCCAAAGAGGCTTGGACGAGATGGGAAGAGACCACGAGCCCATCACCCGGAGCCTCCATCCAGACTATATCCTTGAGTCAACCTTTGCCCGTATCTTTTTATTTTTAGAATATTTTGTGAGGCGAACGCGATTACTAGTGCTTGACTGCGGCATGATGCATTCGTGGGAATTCGAAAGTCTAAAAATAAAAAGATACGGGCAAAGGTTGTCTCCAAGGGTTTATAGGGGAGATGGAGGTTCCGGGTGATGGGCTCCTGGAAGAGACCCCTTCCTCAAGTCTCCCTTCGTCGTTTCTCTCGATTGCGTGACAAAACACGCGCGTGGCTCGAGTGACATAGAACGGACTGCTAGCTGTCTACAATGGGCGTTTTCGATTTTAAGACACTGAGTGGTTGGGAAATTGACTTATATATCATCTAGACAATGGTCGAAAATTCTCCATTAGAGAACGAGCAATTAAAATAATAAAGAATGGTAGTAAGTAAGAGTTGCTGCGTTATCTGACTAGGTTCTTCAATGGGCGCACAAATTAGTAACAGTAAAGTGTGTTGAAAAGGCACCAATTTTGAAAATTTAGAAAGGTACACCTAGTCTCTACATAAAAGGTTTCTTTCCTTGGGGAATGGAATAGCCGTTGTGGCAAACCCCTTAAATTTTTCTCAAGACTCAAAATGATCGTTGAGAACTCCAATTATTCTAGATGAAACGCAAAATAATCCGGGCAAATAAAACGTCATTTATTACTATCGAATAAAGAAGAAGAATGCAACAGCACGGAAAATTCGAAGACTGGGGACCGTTTCTCGAAAGTCCCGATAAATTTTCGGGCTAGAAAATCCATTTAGGAAAACTGCCTTCCGCTTGTTTTGATAAGAGGGTCTTTTAACATGTTTTCAGAATACCAAAAAGCAAAATGATCGGGAAGTTTGAGGACTTAAAACGTCTCCGTTCTTAAGATACGTGTATTTTGCGATCGTCAATTTTTCATGCCGACATTTTTACATTTAACATCCTTCAGGCTTTACGTTGCACCACAGCCATTCAGCCACTGGAATTGGGGACACAATTTTTACTCAACTGCGTACATCTCATTGCTAAAAGGTGACAGAAGATATGAAAGACTTTATTATTACTATAGTAACTGGCCATTTCTAAGTGCATGGAATAATAGTGCAGTCGCACTAAAGATAGAGCATTCACGATTGAAACAATCGTCTGTATTTCCTGTCTGTAGAAACTTCCAAGATTGTGATGAAACCAACCCAGTTACGCAGCAATGTTGGACTAACCAATTGTCTCTCTAAATCAACTCGCATTGGTCAAATTGATTAGTTTCTCTTTATTTCTTTCGTAGTCAGTTAATGTTATGCATATTTGATAGAACGTCTTAAAAATAACTAGACATGGTTATGTTCATGGTATACTAGTTTTGGGAGCCATTGTAACTCACCAATTCAGGTATTATATATATTTTTTTATTCTTTCCTAGCTCAAGCTCCCTTTACCAACATATGGCTCTAACAGGAGTAAATAACTCGCTTAATACAACACGTTGGATCTCTACAAGGGTTAAAACACATCTCATGATGGAAGATTCGACAGCTACTTCCACTCAGATTCTCTCCACGGAATCAGTAACGGGACTGGTTATTCTTTCCGCTCTGGCTGCTCTAATCGGTAGCCTTGGAAACGCACTTGTCCTTTTTGCAGTCTTTAGAAATGGCACTCTCCGAACAATACCCGACTTTTTTATCACCAGTTTGGCATTTTCCGATTTTACAGTCTGTACTCTTTATCTGCCGATGTCAATTCACCGATTTTATCAAATGAACACTGAAGAAGACAAAGATACGTTTGCTTTGACTACAAAATTTATTGGTCATATTTCCATGGTTGCATCAGCAACCAACTTGTTCGCAGTCACAATTGATCGAGTTATTGCAATAGGATTTCCATTCAAATACCTTGCTGTGGTGACAAAACGTAATGCTGCCATATCAATTGCAGTAGTCTGGGTCATTTCGATGACATTAGGAGCTTTAATCACGGCGGACCTCATCTCCAGTTATGTCATTGGATTCTACTCGGGCATTATGCTATTGAACACGATAGCAATGTACATTTACTTATTTGTCACGGCGAAACGTCAGGAGAACAGAATTCAGAACATAACGACTCAAAACTCGAACGGTGTAGCAGTGGAAAAAAAAGTAGCAAAAACAATTTTCACAGTGGTGGGGATCTACGCAATTAGTTGGTTACCGACGCTTCTGCTACCAATATTCGCCAACCCTACTTCGACAAACTTTAAACAAGCATTTCCTTGGGTTAAATTAATTCTGGCGTGTAACTCTGCTCTTAATCCTTTTGTTTACTGCTTGAGAAGCCAAAAGTACCGCTTAGCATTCTCTAAAATCCTGCACATACATTAACAGCGAGTCAATTGCTGGCACTGCTGGCCTAAGGTAACACTGGGAATACCATGCAAGATCCGAAGATCTTCAAAAGTTAGAAATAGACGCATTCCCTTTTAAACAATTTAGGTCTCATCCTGAAATCGGCGGACTAGTCGATCTCTGGGGATAGCGCCGTCGACCCATTCCTAATATATTCCAGTTTCGAAAGCGATTCACAGAAAAGTGCAACTGTATGGGGAGAGGAACAGAAATGTACACAACTAAAATGTGAAAAGCAGACTTACACCCCGTCCACACCTATCTTCCAAGTGAATTTTGGACATTGAAAGCTTGATAGGGATCATGGCAAATGAACATATTTCTTTTAAAAGCCAAAACCCAATTTCTGGACACGCAGGACTCGATCCTGGGAACGTTTAATTAACAACCTCTTCACTTAACCACTAGACTACCACATCACTAACTGCGATGATGTCATTTTTTATTAATGTCAATAATTTTTTCTTCCAAACGTGCTGCTGTAAATGTGTATTAACACCCGCTGAGAAGCAAGCTTACACATTGAAAATGTCGGTTACCAGACTTCAAGAGAAAGATAACCATTTTTAAATCAAGCTTCAGACTTAACAATTATTCAGCAATGATTATATATATATATATATATATATGCTAATTAGTTTATGTAAATAATCTAGTCAGTTGATCTTTAGTAGGTAAGTGGGTAACAACAGTTCCTTCAAAGTGGGTGCTCCGGGTTCAATTCCTGTCCAGGGGCTGCTTTTACTTTTTTTCTTTTTGTTTGCTACCACAATTCCAGGGACAGAGTGATCAAAATGGAGGATAATACTTCATTTAAGGCAAACTGACAATGAAGGATAATCCTTCATTTGAGGAAGAGATCGTGTTGCGCCATGAAGTCCTCGGCAGCCATCTTGAGAATTAATTTCACGGCAAGGAACAGGGCTCGATCTTGTTACGTCATCCGGATAAAAAAAATATCCGTATTTGGCGTCCACACGGTTCCGGATTCATATCAGATTAAAAAAATTTCACTCTGGAGAGCGTATTCAAAAAGTTCCGGATTCGCTAGCGAATTTGCCGGATACCTGTGGACGGAAGGCGTATCCGGAAAGAAAAAGTTGCGGATTCAGAAATATCCGGATACGTGTGAACGGGACCTTAGACAGGAACCGAACCCGGATCTCGACATTACTGGTCGGATAACACTGAACCAACCGAGCTAGCAATGCAGCTGCGAAGTGGCAAAGTACAAGTTAGCTTTAAGAAAACAATTTTTTGCAATCACGGTCGGAATGGAACGGGAATAGGGTAGTCATTCTGAGAAAATGAGGCTCCTTCTTATCATACCGTACTTAATCACTATTTCTAGGCAAGGTAAGCACATTAGGGACCTTAGTTGATGATGGCGTAGACGAGAACAAGAACGTTAACGGAAAACACGATTTCTCATTATTGTTGAGATTTTTTTTCATTACGGTAAATGCAACTCATGTATTGTAGGTAAATTGTAAGCCAACCGTCGTGGAATTAAACTCGTACAAACGGCATTGATAGCTAGCGAGAGAAAAAATAACGCCGTCTGTTCACATCATCCTTGGCTATTTGACGACGTTGTTTTGAGGACAACTGCAAGGAAACAACGCAGGTGCAGGGAACGCAAAGCGAAAGCTATTGACTCTGCTTGTTAAAACCAGTGTTTGTTTGCTTCTTTCTTTCTTAGTCAATCGTATTTCGTCACGCAATCGAGAGAGAGAGAAACGACCCAAAGAGGCTTGGACGAGATGGGAAGAGACCACGAGCCCATCACCCGGAGCCTCCATCCAGACTATATCCTTGAGTCAACCTTTGCCCGTATCTTTTTATTTTTAGAATATTTTGTGAGGCGAACGCGATTACTAGTGCTTGACTGCGGCATGATGCATTCGTGGGAATTCGAAAGTCTAAAAATAAAAAGATACGGGCAAAGGTTGTCTCCAAGGGTTTATAGGGGAGATGGAGGTTCCGGGTGATGGGCTCCTGGAAGAGACCCCTTCCTCAAGTCTCCCTTCGTCGTTTCTCTCGATTGCGTGACAAAACACGCGCGTGGCTCGAGTGACATAGAACGGACTGCTAGCTGTCTACAATGGGCGTTTTCGATTTTAAGACACTGAGTGGTTGGGAAATTGACTTATATATCATCTAGACAATGGTCGAAAATTCTCCATTAGAGAACGAGCAATTAAAATAATAAAGAATGGTAGTAAGTAAGAGTTGCTGCGTTATCTGACTAGGTTCTTCAATGGGCGCACAAATTAGTAACAGTAAAGTGTGTTGAAAAGGCACCAATTTTGAAAATTTAGAAAGGTACACCTAGTCTCTACATAAAAGGTTTCTTTCCTTGGGGAATGGAATAGCCGTTGTGGCAAACCCCTTAAATTTTTCTCAAGACTCAAAATGATCGTTGAGAACTCCAATTATTCTAGATGAAACGCAAAATAATCCGGGCAAATAAAACGTCATTTATTACTATCGAATAAAGAAGAAGAATGCAACAGCACGGAAAATTCGAAGACTGGGGACCGTTTCTCGAAAGTCCCGATAAATTTTCGGGCTAGAAAATCCATTTAGGAAAACTGCCTTCCGCTTGTTTTGATAAGAGGGTCTTTTAACATGTTTTCAGAATACCAAAAAGCAAAATGATCGGGAAGTTTGAGGACTTAAAACGTCTCCGTTCTTAAGATACGTGTATTGAGCGGATTGTGACACCCGAAAAGGCCTGAAAACATTTGGGACTTCCTACTTATCGACTAACAACGCGGATGCACTACCATTCAACTACAGGAGACTCGTTGGAGCTTGGATATAAAAAGGTTTATATTGACTGGGGCTGAGTGTCCTGTATGCTGCTAAGATTGAAATGTGTGTCATCGTGTTGTGGCTGGGTACGTGTGATGTCTCGGACAGATTTAGCATGACGTTTCGAAGACTGTCGCTGGTCAGTAACACATGAAAATTCCATCATTTTGACTGGTCTTTTGCTAGATATCTGAGCATAGTTAATGGGCAAGAAATGGGACTGAAGATATCAAACAATTTTCTTAGATTTTGGCAAAGACAGATTTCAGCCTGACGCACGCGCAATGCTAAAACTCTTGATGTTTCATTTTGGTTCGCGTCATATACGCAATCATGATCAAAGCAAGAGAACAAAAACAAAAGCAAAAGCAAAAACAAACAAAGGGATCATTCAGCAAAACAATTTTAAACAGAGAGCAACACTTTTAATTCACTTTCCATGTATCAAGTTACAATGCGCATTTACTGTTGATTCGTAGAAGGTCTGTAAAGGAAAAAGAAAACAAATATTAAGAGATTGACAAAAAGGTTTCACCCAAAACGAAATGTTTTACCCGATTACGATTTATGGAGCTTAAGAAACTACGACGTTGACAAGGCCGAGATTAGAAGAGAACAATAGATTTAAAGTACTTCCCTTTTTCCTTCAGAATTTGAAAGATTGTTTGCTTAACATCTGACTGGCAAAATTTTGAGCTTTGATTTTTATCCAAAGGCAAATGACTCACGTTCAAAACTGACCGATTGGACCTCAAAGGGTTGGATCCAGGGAAAAGTGACGTCATTTTTCAGCGCTTGAATTCATTACTTGCACAATCCCATAATACACCTCTATTACCCCCCAAAACGTTTACATAACCATTGTTTGCAATTTCTCCTGGGACATGAAAATGTCCCAAGAGAAGTCGAAAACAATGCCTATGCAGATTTTTGGAGGGTAAAAGAGGTGTATTATGGGATTTGTGCAAGTAGTGAATGCAGATTAATAGCGAGCTTAAGCACGCGCGTTTTTGAGAGGCGGACGGCAAACGGAAGAGAACGTTTTGCGTGCCAGGACAGTGGTGTTTCCCAGCGTTTAAAACTAGCTATGTAGTTTGGGGATCCAGCTAATTAATATTCAAGAATTAAATTTCGATCTATTGCCTCTTAATTGATGTTGCAGTACCCTTTTACATTTCTAAATTGCACAAAAATAAAGTCTTATTCCTCCCCTCGAATATTTAATTTGAAACTGTTATGCCCGTTGATTTATCGATCAAAATGTATGGGCTGTCAAAGCTGCATCTATCACATCTGAAAATGTCTTGAGGAAGCTGTACGCTGTATACGTAGGAACTGTTGGCTCCAGTTGATAAATGATCTAGATCTTGAAGTGCTAAGGCCTAATCACTGAAGCGAGCGCTTAGCCTTAGTAAACGAGGCTTTCTTCTTCACACGATCTCGTGAAAAGTGTAGTTAACCGAACCGCTAGATTGCAGAATATCCCGTTTAGGAACAGAGTTATTTATATGAATATCATTTACTCTACCACGCCACTGCAGACTGCGGGACGTCGGTGGCAGTTTTTTAAGTAAGACATTTAGTGGACGCGGAAGCAGCATTGTTAAACACGACTGCAGTACTGCGGTGGTAGTTTTTTTTAAGTACGTAAGACATTTAGTGGGCCGGGTATTCCGCAACCTACCCCTCGATCATTTGTCCGTATGGTGACTTATTCCTGGGTCCAATTGGACCCTTTGTTCTATATTCTATGCGTCCAAAAGAAAAACGAGTGCGTCCCAGGACGCAATGACGCACTCTGGATACATTATGCGGTTATGTGAAGAAAAGTTAAAAGGGAAAACCAGTCACTTCCGGTTGCCGTCCGCGTCTCAAAACGCGCGTGCTTAAGCTCCCTATTATATAGGCAAAACGCGAGTTTAAAAGTCTGAAAGTCCCGTGCTGCATATTAATTCTGCAGCGTACACATGCATTGCATTGTTAAACTAGTGAGCCTTTGACGTCATTTTCAGTCAGTGTTAAAATAACTGACGAGAAAGAGCTGCCTTTGTCATGACATCTGTAAATGGTTATGCTCTCTAACGTTCTTGGACAAGGACGATAAACCGTAGGCCCCATCTCACAGCCCTTCAATGTTCATAACCCTATGGGACATAAAAGAACCCATGCACTATAGGGAAGATATCGTTGACGTCACCTATTGTTATTAATGTGCCAACCAGAGCCCCATTGGCTGTCAAAAAAAAAGAATCTTTTGTTTCTGTGGTTAAATCGGAAGTGGAAAAAGACCCTCGCCAACCTTCCAAGTGTCAAATAATAATTACGTGAGTTAATTGTGTGTGAGGAGTAATTTATGCTGGCATGAACTTCACACTTCCCACTGAAGATCAGTGATTGCACTGTGGGGAAGCTCATTCTTTTGTTGACATTAAAGTCCAAGAATTGTTGCAATGTCAACTTACATATTCCGACATGTACACGTATAAGACGTACTTTACATGATAAGTACTGCTGCAATAGGAATTATAAACATACAGGGAATTATTCTCATTCATCGTTCGCTTGTAACTTATTACAAGCACTTTGATCTTACTCAAAATGATTAACATCTCCAAAAAATGCATAGTACTGTAACATAGCATCCCGAAATTTGCCAGGGGGTAGCAATCAATCACATTAACCCCGTGGGGGACTTTGGCCTTTGAATGTAAGTTGCCCACTTATTGATTAATCTAACAATCTGACAGTAACTGTACTAGAAAGGTACAGTGTAACTGAGAACACTTCATGTACAGTAAAAGCACGACAAACCTTCTGAAAACGCTGTACTCTGGATGATAATCACAAAAAACAAATTCAGTACATTAGTGTCATTATCTCAGGGGCACCCAACGAGAATATAGTTCAAAACCACTTAGACATAGCATCGTTAAACGTATTTTAGTATTTAAACAGTAGATATAGGCATATTTTTATCCCCTAAAAATTTTTAATGTGTTGGGATTTCCTAGCTGAAAATCTAGTGATCCGAAAATTATAGGGATCAAAACTTACCTTTTCGAAAATCCCAGCCAGAAAAAAGGCTCCCGAAAATTCTAGGTGACCTTTTTAGGGTAAAAATCCGTTTAAAATGGACAATTATACCATTTTTTAGAAGTTCGAAAATCCTAGGACAGGCAGGCAAGTAAGAAATTTTACAACAACTGCTTCGAAAATTCTAGATCTCAAATCGTCTTCCGAACAGATATTTTCCGAAAATGGACGTTGGGTGCCCCTGTTATCTTCCTTCCTAAATCGTTCTTTCGATCAGCTTGAAACACAACCACATCGTGGCTTTCTCATCAAGGATGACTTTGTGCATGGAAACCAAAATACAGGAACCTGGGATCTAGGTGTTAAGCTACGAGTCTCTTTCATTTCTTTGTACAAATAGCTCTTAATTTACATGTACATGTCCCTTATTATTATCTGTAATTGTAAATTCAAAATCCCTAAATGCGGTCTTCCACGGTAAAAAAAATTACATGTACCTTTGATTTGTTGGTTTGCTTGCCTTTAGCCAAAAAGATCCTGGAAATTGGTCCAAATGGACGAAAGAGCTCCATGAGATCGGATTGTCGGGTGTCTTCTGATAGGTTAGTCACACGAATGGTGGCTGATTGATCTGTAGAAAGGCAATTAAACCCATTCAGAACCAGTACTACTTACACTTTATAATAATTTTGTTTTGCAAATAGTCAACAGGAATTGTTTCCTGGTTTACCAATACTGTAATGTACCTCTTTGTGAGCGTGGCATTGTTTCTCCTCGTCTGTTTGCTGCTCCCTCGCGTAACCCGGGAGCAATATACTTTCCTGTTTTGGCTGCGGCTGGCTGTTCTCCAGTGCTGACTGCTGGTGCTCCTGCTCTTATTGATCAGTACAAAGGGAGTCAAAGGATTATAATGCCGTAGCACAATATTACAATGAAACAAAAATAATAGCTGTATACACAGCTACGTGGGAGATAAAGTCAAAAGTTTTACAATGATTAAAAACAAGTCCAAATTCATGACTTGTATAACCAAAACTACAGCTGATAGAGCTGTATTCAAGAAGTTTAAAGGAGCAGTGTCACTCTATTTCAGTCAAACTTCAAAACACTACGTAAAATACATTTTTGCATCAATCAAGACCAAAAAATAATGCTGTAGTTTTGTTCACTGGTTGCCTAGAGCCACACTCAACCTATTCTTTGTTATTTGCATCCATGGATGGAGAGGATGGAAATGGATTGAAACTTGGAGATGGTGTTTGCAGAAAATCGCCAAAACTTAAATACAAATAGCTCTTATTGCAATAAATATATTCCATACCTTGTAAGTGGGTTGTCAGGAATGTTGACGTGTGCGCTTAAGTACTAATTTAGATTTTATCCAGTTTTGACCTAAAAACAGCACATTTAGCATGACAGTACCCCTTTAAGCAAGAAAATACGTAAACAGTCAACAGAGTTACCTCTAGTTGGTCTTTGTAAGGACACTTTGTGGTCCAATGGTCTCCCTTACAGTGACGGCACTGCACTATCTTCTGTGTGCTTTGACTTCACTTCTTGAGAGGGTAATCATCTTGTTACCATCAGAAATAAACTGATTGTAACCTACACTTCTACCTAATTAAAAAAACTAAAATGACACATGTATTGTAAGTGGTTTGAACAAGGGAGTGAAATTTGCATGCTATTGAAACCGGTCTTCAGGATGAAGCTGTCCGAAACAAACTGCGGCCGTTCCTCCAGAAAGCAGAAGTCGCAGACGAAGAGTTGATGGAACAAATCAATGTGGTCGTATCCGAAGAGTCTGTGCGGAAAGGTAAGCTTGGAGCAACCTATCACAAAAATGCCAGGGTGAATTCCTTGGAAGTTGACAGTGATCAGGCTGAGCCGGGTGGTCAAACACAGCCAAAGAAGTCTGGATCAAGGAAAGAAATGAAGTGTGATAGGCCTGACAGGCTAATGGTCACTTTAGAGGCCGTCCAATCAGATATTGCTGTTTTGAAGGAAGCTATGGCCTCCCAGAATGCCAGTGAAAGAGAGAAAGTCCAACACAGGTACCCATTTGAAAATCAAAGGAGACGTGTCTGCCAAGCATGCCAGAGAGCAAACCAAGAGTTTTGTAACCATTGTTTTCGCTGTGGTTCAAGTGACCATTTTGCACGGGGATGTCGCAGTGGTACAGCCAGTGTACCAAATCAGGGAAACCGGAGGAGACTACCACCGCGGGACAGGGAGTAGCTGATCACCAGGTGAAAAGGTCCCATGTTTGTGTTAACCGTGGCAGGAAAGGAGTATCCCTAAAGCAATGTTCCAAGTGTCAGTCTGTACAATATTGTTCTTAGAAATGCCAAAGGACCCACTGGATGAAGCATAAACAGTTGTGTAGTGCAATTAAGTACCTGTCTAACCAGGAGAAAAGGGATACTTCTGACAGTGGGATGTATGTTAGTCACCTTACACCAAATCAACGCGCCAAAGTTGCAGAATTGGTGGGGAAGAGATACATGGTTCAGTGTGTTATGAACAATGTGCAGACCCAAGCTTTGTGGGACACCGGTGCCCAAGTTTCTATTGTTTCTAAGGATTGGATTGCTGAGAACCTGCCCACAGCTGAAAGTCGTCGAATGGATGAACTGCTTAATGACAAAGGACTTGATCTGAAAGCAGCTAATGGTACTGAAATTCCATATGAAGGATGGATTGAAGTTTCTTTCAAACTTGCAACCTCAGATGACAAACATGGTATGTCAGTGCTCTTCCTGGTTTCAAAGGATGCTCTGGATCACCCTATTGTCGTATACAATGTAATCGAAGAAATTGTGAAAAACCCTGTCAGTGATTCTCCAAACAATCATGAAGAGACATTAGTCAATGTCTTGAGCGCAAGCCTTCCAAGTGCAAAGCAGGAAAATGTTCAAGCCTTGATTGGTCTCATCAGGACAAACATCTCAAGTGAACCGTGTAGAGTAAAAGTGACAAAGAAGGATGTGGTAGTTCCA
>OX421448.1:27566760-27589260 GCA_949126865.1 Montipora capitata | reverse complement strand
GATTACTAAATCATCTCAAAACAATGATGGTAGACTGAATTTACCAAAGATGCTATATTCATGGGACATCCAACACAAAGCGAAGTGTCAACGCATTTCTGCAATAAAAGAGTGTCAAATGTGATTCCAGGTTTTCTGCTGATTTCGTGTACGGTTTTAAGGATCCTTATGGATTAAATTGACTGCATGGATAATCATTTTTTCAAGGTACTCGGATTGTGATAATAATAATAATAATAATAATAATAATAATAATAATAATAATAATAATAATAATAAATAATAACGATTTATTAACAGCATTTCTACAGAGTAGCTCTATATCTGTTAAATGAAACTAATATGTAATAAAGACGACGTATTGCGTTACAGCTTTTATCTTCTCTCCTGCAGCTTCATTATCTTTTCTCCTGCATTATTTCAAGTTGAATTATTTCAAGTTGTCGGATGGCAAATGTTTTCAAATTGCATGTTGGACTATGTACGCATTGCACGCCTTGCGTAACTATTTTGTAGAAGTTCTAAGGTTCTGCGCATTATTATAGGCTAAATGGAGCCTCCTGTTTTCTCAAGTTGAATGTTAGGTGGCCGGGTGATTGAGAGAAATGCCTAAGGCAAAAATATATCAGACAAAGCCTTCGCGCTGTCATTTTGGAACCAATAGCATCTCTCCATGCATCAATAGACACCTGCTTTCCAATGCTATTTCATTTTGGTAAAGACTCTTGCTTTGGGTGTTCTAGCCTAGTTGAGTGGTGAAATTGCAGTGGTGACTCTGGTTGCCGTCGCTAAGTTTTGGTCAACGTTCTCCTCACAACCAAGACAATGAAAAATCTTGTATTTGTTGTGTCTGCCTTGGTTTGCGCTAAATTCGTGGCTGCAGGTGAGTACGCTTCTCTTATGGTTTATGGTTTAACGATTTCAACGATTGATAGCTAGCGACGTCAGGCGTAGTTAGTGCAACACAAATGCCAACCACATGTTCCTCAAAGAAGAAGAAGAAAAAAAAACACTTTTTAGCGAAGTAAGGGAAGTGACACAAAACGAAGTCGAAAGCGTTAGTGCAAACACAGGTACATGAGCTTGATGCAAAGTGAAATGGGTGTTGCATGCCAAGAACTTGGAATCTTGTAGGAGACAAATTCATAAATCACCTTTACAATTCTCAGGTCTGTACTGTACAGCGTTTCTGAGTTACCTAATAGGAATTAAATTCTCGTGTTATATATAAGGGAAATTTGTTTCCCAATAGAGGAAGATGGAGTAAAATTTCAAAACATGGGAAATTAACGCGACTGCTACACCGAAACAACTGAATTTGTTGAGAATAGGAACGAATTTGTTTTAACATCAACTGTAAAACTCCAAAATACAAACAATGCTCGTGCAATTGTCCTTTAAAATGTATAGCCGGTTCGAGCGTTCTTCGCAGTGTCCATGATCCCGAAATTCAAGGAGTAGACGTTGTAAACTGTTCTTTTCACAGCGAACACGAAGAAATTGCAGTTGAAGTACAGTAAACTATTTACTAATATGAAAGATTGATGAGAAATAAAAAGTGCTCGAATAAAATCTATTGCTTGGCTAGGTGTCAAGGACGCGGAAGTTAACGCGCTTCTTACAGTAATATGCGAAGTTAGATATAAAAGTATTCAGGCATGTCTTTGAGGCTTTATGGTCAAATTTCACAGCTCAATTCTGTTTGTCTCACAAATTCCAAACAAAATAATATTCAAATTTAAACATAAAGCTTCATAGCCATGTGTCGATATTGAAATTCGCGATAATTTCATGAAATGTTAATTTTCTATAATAGCGTTTGACGCAACTCGTAGAGTTTGTATGGAGGCACCATGTTGGTGAATCATATGGCGGCCGGTAATAAACAAAACATCTGGAGCTCACTTTGCTATGAGAGCGCTTATAAAATACATGTGTATGAACATATCACGGCTCCGTCTTACCACCCAACAGTGCCAAAATACCAAAGCCACACACTCTTCGCAAAACGTAGGAGACGTAGATTTCGGTGTGGCAGAGTGGCCGCTTTTTACAGTATATTGGGGGTGTGTAAATAATGCCCGGAGATAATTTTCTGACCATATATCACGCTACTCACAAAACGAAATACCGTATTATAAAACTGCTGTTAGTTGCCGTGGTTCATTCGTAGAATTTGTTTAAAAAAAGAAGCCAGATGTATAAAGAAAATGGCCATCTAATCGACAAAAGATGCGAAATTACACTAGAAAAAATAATTATTTCAAAGTCTGCCAGACGCAAGCCAAATTACTCTAGAAAAAAATTGATGTCAAAACGCAAACTGGATTAACCTTTTTTATGGCACGTGCGAAATATTCTATTGAAAAATAATTTCAAAGATTCAGATCAGTTAAGTAAACAGCCAAAGCTCCAGCTATTATATTAGCTATTTAACAATTATTCCATGAGCTCGTGTTGGACATGAGATGATAGATAGCCAACGAGGCGCGTAGCGCCGAGTTGGCTATAATCATCTCATATCCAACAAGCGCGAGTGGAATAAATTTATTTTATTTTATTTTTTAATTTTTATTAACACAACATCACCTACAACACTTTTATTACAAAATTTAAGTTATACTATGAACCGAGTGGAATAATTGACAAAAAACTAATAAAGACACAGCTTTTCGCTGCTAACATATTCATTTAAGGTCAGCTTTAAATCTCTGATCAACAGTGTCTCGTTTATTTTGCAGTGAGTGTCGGTTCGCCATTAGCCTGCGAACGCAGACGTATTTCCGGCGGTCGTTTCTCTCCCCCGAAAAGTAACGTCTGCGAGTTCGAGATGCAAAACGATTTCTGTGACGTAAGAATTATTCACCAATCACCGTTTAGCTCTAAAAAATCCAGAACTAACTCGCAGGATTCCTGCGCGGTAGCCACGTATTCTCGTGGCGAACAAATGGCGGACACAATGGAAGAAGCGTTCAACGACGCGTTCAACCAGGTTCGCAATGTTTTTGGTTTTGACAGTTTGAATACGCACCAGGAGGAGTCCATCAAATACATTGTTCAAGAGAAGAAGGATATTTTTGTAAATCTTCCAACGGGTTTTGGAAAATGCTATTTCTGACAGTTGTAGCCTGCGAAATTGGCAGAAATGGATATTTTGACGGCACGGACCAGAGGACTGGGTCTGGTGGGGATTATGGGTAATTTGTCGTACAAATAGTGATCCGTTAGGGATTTGAATCAGTCTAGGTTCAGCTTTCTTCGCCTACTTTTTTTGTTAAATTTTCTCCTTAGCCTCCATAGGGTAGTGGCACTTGCATAGGGTTTGGAGAATACGTTCCCTCATTCCCGAAGGGTTTTGGGTTTTCGTATCCGGCAGGTGCCCAGTGTACTTTTCCTTTAACAAGTTTTTAGGAGGTCAGTACCATTAAGTATGCTTACGTTTTGTTATGCTAGAGCGGAGTTTGTATGCATATGGTAAGCAAAATAAACCGGCTTGTGGCGCTTGCTGTCCTACATGCCCATGTATCTACACAGTTGTGTTGTGATTGAGTTAGTCGTGTTGTGTCTGATTGGATAGTGGAGTCAAAATGTCGTTGATTTACCATGCTTTGCCGTTGGTATACTCGTGCTTGCAGTCAACTGACGAGAATAATATCATCGTCGTGATTTCTCCGCTTAACAGCCTGATAAAAGATCAAGTGTTGCGACAATTGCCATCCAACATGGTAACCTGTGATGCCTTTTCTGTAATAAACTCCTGGGCTGTAGACATTCCTTTCTTCAGATCTAAAACACCTTGATCATGCTTTTCCCTAATGATATCTAACTTATCGCGAACCTTACTACTGGAGCAAGTTACTTTCATTTTTGCCAGGCGATCCAGTGTTGCCTACAAAAATAACAGTTAAACAGGGTAAATAGGAGAAGCCTCTGACACCAGTGGAATGTCATATTACTATGTTGTACTCATTAGATTATCTATTGTATTTTGGCACTATTTCAAAATCCTCCTACCTCAACTAGTTGCTTTTAATAGCTATAACCAGTAAGAAAAAGGGAATTGTCAGAAGTAGTTTACAAAAACTATCTCAGGTATAATTATAGCCTGCGATCGGACAGGATTTTAGCATTCCCCGCACATTTATTTCCATACATTCCAACATTGAAATGTACAGGGCACAATCTCCACATATTTGAGCAAGAAATTATCATGCAGAAATTGCTAACCACAAAGGCGGCGTTTTCAAATAAATTTCAGTGAGAAAAATAATCAAAGAACTCACAAAAGGAAACACATTGTTCAATAATACAATCATCTACGAATTCACACACAAGAGAAAATACAACATCCAGTAGAAGATGTAAAAAAATTGTGTTTGAATTAAAAAATCAATCAGGGAATCGAACTAACCTCTAAAGACCTTGATTTAAGAAGCAGCCCCAACATTGTGGCACACCATTCATGTGGGGGTTTCGCTGCTTTAGCAGTATTGATCCAGCCTCTGCAACATTGGGGAACCATTCAGGATTTTCCTTTTGAGAGCTCGCACATGTAACCAAGAAGGCATAAAAAATGGGAGCTCTTTCTTTCCACTCATGCAGAGATCAATTTCTGAAAATCAAATTGTGTTAAGTGTTCTTTTGTTGTCGCTCTGAGGAGTGAAGGCTTTCGTCTAGAGCACAATTCGTTCAATTGTAGAGTCATCAGCTGCAAAACTTTTTCCACAATGAATATTTCTTTAACGTCTCATTTTTCCACACCGCTCTGGCAATTCGCTGGCAGAAGCCATGCGACAATCGCTTTTCCGAGAGATGCAAAGTCGTCTTTCAGTTCTTTGCAGATTGATTTGCTGGGATATTCCACTGTAAGACGAACTTTCGTTTCTTTTGCGTCCGTTTCTGGAAAGGATATTTTGTTCTGACTTTCAGCTATATATGCGAAGCGGGGTTGACGTATATCTTAGGCTAAAACCAGGAAAAGCTCTTTGAACTAAGTTTTGGCTGTTTGATGGAATAAATACTTGTACTGGAATCTGCGTAGGAACGAAGGAACCAAACTGGATAGGACGTGGACCAATTCCAGGACTCGCAACGATATGATTGCTGATTTCAGCTGTGGTTTCCGCAACATGCAAATCAGTAGCGGCCGCACTTCCGAAATCCAGACTTTTTTTCGCCTCCAGTGTGTTGCAATTGTCTTTCGCCATCCTTTTTACACGAAGGGAAACATTACCGCCAAAATATCCCCTAATTTCTTCGCTAATTTCGTCCACCTTTTGCAGGGCATTATTGAATCGCACAATACGATTGTAGCACTGCGTGCGACAAATGGCCAGCTTTTCACGGTCGACGTAAACAGAAAGATCAAAGTTTGTGGCACGATATGCCAATGAACATCTGTCAACATTGCTTTTACCAAACACACGTATCTTCTCCTTAGCCGCCGAGAACTTCCCTCTACAAGGAATGCAGCATTCACAATCGTGAGAAATCTTCTTGGGAGTTTCGTTCATGGTTGTTTGTATCACTCATAATCACGCTCCACAACTGAGAACTTGCCTGTATTGCTTGAATTTCAGACACGCAATTGCGCGAAGTCGCGCAAGAGTAACTCGAGCTTGCTTCTATCATACAATTTGATTGGTCAAAAACCTAACAAAAGATTTACGTCACAGAAATCGTTTTGCAGCTCGAACTCGCAGACGTTACTTTTCGCGGGAGAGAAACGACCGCCGGAAATACGTCTGCGTTCGCAGGCTAGTTCGCCATTTGGCACAGTTTAAAATAGGATCATTTTAAACTGTGCCAAAGGTGGTTTTAGATGGTTGAAGATTTTTTTTCAGGTGGTTGTAGGTGGTTGTAGATGGTTTTAGGTGGTTTCAGGTCGTTCCATGTTTTAGTGAATTCTCAACGGTGACACAAATGTCACGCTGGGTACATGAACTTCGTTCACATCTGAAGTGCGTCAATTAAAGGGAAACTGTTACGAGAAGTACATGCGCTAGCGTCTTGTGAAAACTTGAGAAGTGTTAGGCTACCTTTTTTCAAGTTGAATCGACCAATTCAAAATGGTGTCCTCTGGGAAGGGCCACGGTGGACAAAGGAGATACTCCGGCGAATATACGTGACTCACGCGTGAATCCATGATGACGGCTCGAGAGCAAACAAACTCGAGCATGTGCAGCTCATGACAGTGCCCCTTTAACACCACATCCGAAAAACGCGAAAAAAAGTTTTACCAGCAATGAGCCATGTAGGGGGAGTGCTGGATCATTTTCCAGCCAAGAACTAATAGGTTCACACACAAGACCGCCAGCAAGAATTAATTCGTAAATAAATTCCCAGCAAATTATTTTTTTAGAGACTAAACTTCCCAGCCAGCATCAAACTGCGTGCGGAGCGGCTATTTGGTATATCGGCTCCACTGAGCACTCCCGCTAAATCAACTCGCTTCGGTCAAATTGATCAGTTTCTCTTTATTTCTTTCGTAGTCAGTTAATGTTATGCATATTTGATAGAACATCTTAAAAATATCTCGGCATGGTTACGTTCATGGTGTATTATTTTTGGGAGCCATTGTGACTCACCAATTCAGGTATTATATTATTTTTTTATTCTTTCCTAGCTCAAGCTCCCTTTGCCAACATATGGCTCTAACAGGAGTAAATAACACGCTTAATACAACACGTTGGATCTGTACAAGGGTTAAAACACATCTCGTGATGGAAGATTCGACAGCTACTTCCACTCAGATTCCCTCCACGGAATCAGTAACGGCACTGGTTATTCTCTCCGCTCTGGCTGCTCTAATCGGTAGCGTTGCAAACACACTTGTCCTTTTAGCAGTCTTTAAAAATGACACTCTCCGAACAATACCCGACTATTTTATCACCAGTTTGGCATTTTCCGATTTTACAGTCTGTACTCTTTTTCTGCCGATGTCAATTCACCGATTTTATCAAATGAACACTGAAGAAGACAAAGATACGTTTGCTTTGACTACAACATTTATTGGTCATATTTCCATGGTTGCATCAGCAACCAACTTGTTCGCAGTCACAATTGATCGAGTTATTGCAATAGGATTTCCATTCAAGTACCTTGCTGTGGTGACAAAACGTAATGCTGCCATATCAATTGCAGTAGTCTGGATCATTTCGATGACATTAGGAGCTTTAATCACGGCGGACTTCATCTCCACTTATGTCATTGGATTCTACTCGGGCATTATGCTATTCAACACGATAGCAATGCACATTTACTTATTTGTCACGGCGAAACGTCAGGAGAACAGAATTCAGGACATAACGACTCAAATCTCGGACAGTGTAGCAGTGGAAAAAAAAGTAGCAACAACAATTTTCACAGTGGTGGGGATCTACACAATTAGTTGGTTGCCGACGCTTCTGCTCCCAATATTCGCCAACCCTACTTCGACAAACTTTAAACAAGCATTTCCTTGGGTTAAATTAATTCTGGCGTGTAACTCTGCTCTTAATCCTTTTGTTTACTGCTTGAGAAGCCAAAAGTACCGCTTAGCATTCTATAAAATCCTGCACATACATCAACGGCGTCCGTAAGCTGGTCAATCGCTGTTACTGGTAACACTGAGAATACCATGCAAGATCTGAAGATCTTAATAAGTTAGAAATGGACGCATTCCCTTTTAAACAGTTTAGTCTCATCCTGAAATCGGCGGACTAGTCAATCCCTAGGGATAGCGCCGTCGACCCATTCCTAATCTATTCCAATTTTCGAAAGCGATTCACAGAAAAGTGCAACTGTATGGGAAGAGAAACAGAAATATACGCAACTAACATGAGGAAATGAGGTTCCTCCTTAATCACTATTTCTAGGCAAGGTAAGCTCACTAGGGACCTTAGAGGATAACGGCGTAGACGAGAACAAGAACATTAACGGAAAACACGATTTTAAATTATTGTTAAGATTTTTTTTCATTACCGTAACTGCAACTCAAGTAATGTAGGTTAATTGTAAGGCAACCGTTCTGGAGTTAAACTGGTACAAACGGCATTGATAGCTAGCGAGAGAAAATTATCGCCGTCTGTTCACATCATCCTTGGCTATTTGACTACGTTGTTTTGAGGACAACTGCAAAGAAACAACGCAGGTATGGTGAACGCAAAGCGAAAGCTATTGACTTTGCTTGTTAAAACCAGTGTTTCTTTCTTTCTTTCTTTCCTTTTTTTTTTTTTAGTGGGTTGCCAAACCCAGTCGGAATCTGCGTTTCATTTCTCCGAAATTTTTTTTCCGTATCATGAAAAGTCTTGCCTGCAACTCCCCTGCTTAGTAGTGTCTTTGCGCACAGTCTTCTTTGCGTATTTTGTTTGGTTTAAGGGGGCTGGGGTAATGCGTAGATTTCTCTGGTGCACACAGGAGAACATTTAATTAACCTGCAATGGCGTCAGAAGTCATTGTAACGCGAAAGGCGTTTTAGTGGATCTTTAATGGAGCTTAAGAATGGAACGTTAATTGGATGAAGCGGAACCAACACGTTCAGTCCTTCCTTAGTGTGTGGCATAAACGTTTGCTTAGTGCAACTCTAGACATGCAGGAAAACGTCCGTCAGAGCAATTTGCAGTTGGTTTTTTGCGGACTATTTTATTAAAAGGGACCAAGTCACGTTATTTTTGGGTGTTTCGGGAAAATCTTAGTTAATCACCAGAATGGTAATGTGAAATTCCTTTATCGTTACGTCACAAACGAAATGATTCAGAGAAAGAAATGACCTTTAACCAGGCGATTTGTCATAATTTAAAAACCGTCGGGCCGACTTTTTTCAAGATTACCCAAATGTAATCCGTTTCAATCTTGTACATATATGTCCATCCATGCTTCTCTTTCCTTTTGCAGTATTTTTTTTACGTCGTTCAACAGTTTTAATTGGTTCTTGCAATGTTTCATCCTATTTTTTGGGCATTTTGGGAAAAAAGGAAAGGAAAGCAACATATCAAGTGTCTATTCGTTCTAGCGCTAATTGGGGATACTGTAAACTGAAATTAACAATTAACACAAATCAAATCGAGTGCTCTTGTCACTGCGCCATCACTGCACCCCAATCATGGATTATATCATTTTGAGTGACATAGCCCCTTTAAAGAAGAAACGAGTGAGTTTCACTAAGAGCGTGTTTTGCCTCTTTGAACTGAATTTATTACCAAAGCTTTAAAAAGTATAAGACTTCAAAACGGGACACGACATTACAAAATAATTCAACGTGTGAACATGTGAGCCAAAGGGCCATTGCTGGCATGACGTGTAGGTGACCCCACAAACGGTCTACATCACCTCCCCCCCCCCCCCCCCACTTTAAAAAAATTACTGGAACACTGCAGTTCAATATCACCCAACTCAGTGCCTTCTGTTTTTGTGTAACACGTACCATAGGCAACCCAGCTTACGCTCATGGAGCGTCTACTTTACTTATCGATTACCAACGCGGATGCACTACCATTCAACTACAGGAGACTCGTTGGAGCTAGGATATAAAAAGGTTTATACTGACATAGGCTGAGAATCATGTGTGCTGCTAAGATTGAAATGTGTGTCATCGTGTTGTGGCTGGGTAAATGTCTTGGAGAGATTAGCATCACGTTTCGAAGACTGTCGCTGGTCAGTAAAGCCTGAAAATTCCATCATTTTAACTTGTCTTTTGCTAGATATCTGATTGTAGTTAATATGCAAGAAATGGGACTGAAGATATCAAACAATTTCCTTAGATTTTGGCAAAGCCAAATTTCAGCCAGACGCAAAAGCAATGCTAAACCTCTTGTTGTTTCCTTTTGTTTCGCGTCATATACGCAATCATGATCAAAGCAAGAGAACAAAAACAAAAGCAAAAACAAAAACAAACAAAGGGATCATCAGCAAAACAATTCTAAACAGAGAGCAACACTTTTAATTCACTTTCCATGTATCAAGTTACAATGCGCATTTACTCTTGATTCGTACAAGGTCTGTAAAGGAAAAAGAAAACAACTATTAAGAGATTGGCGAAAATTTTTCACCCAAAACGAAATGTTTTACCCGATTACGATTTATGGAGCATAAGAAACTATGACGTCGACAAGACCGAGATTGGAAGAGAACAATACATTTGAAGTACCCCTGTGATTAAAAAAAAATCACTTCCTTTTTTTTCTGCAGATTTTGAACGTTTGTTTGCTTAAAATCTTAATTGCAAAATTTTGAGCTTTGATTTTTATCCATAGGCAAATTACTCACGGTCAAAACTGACCGATTGGTCCTCAAAGGGTTTGATCCAGGGGAAAGTGATGTCATTTATTCACTAGCTTAAAATCTCAGCTCGTGAATGCAGATTATTATATACCCAAAACGCGAGTTTAAAAGTCTGAAAGTCCCGTGCTGCACATTAATTCTGCGGCGTACACACGCATTACATTCTTGCACTAATGAGCCTTTGATGTCATCTTCTCGTCGATCCAGCTCTCTCAAGAATGGCGGACCATTAAATAGGAAAATCCCAGTAAAATAAACAGGTGTCTTTTTGAAATAGAGGCTTGAGATCTTTGGTCGCTTAATGTTTAGTTAACTTAGTTTTGAAATCTAAAAAAAAAAAGAAATGATTTTTTTAGTCACAGGGCCACTTTAACTGGGGAAAAAAATGGCTGTGGCTCTAATCGCTCCGCGCATGCGGTTTACATATCTTCTCCGTTCTCTCTCTTTATGCCAACGAGGACTTTTCTGGTTGCCTGTTTAGTGATCCTAGGTCAAGAATTAAAATACGAGTAAAAAACAATGCTGATTTTTTTAAAAATCTACTGACTTAGCCCACTCCACATTTAAGATGAGATGGTCATAACCAAATCCTTGAACACTTTGAGTCGCTCGTGCAGCATCTTCACGATGAATGCAAAACCCTGTATACAGTAAACAATGAAAACGTTCACCGTTCTACACCCCCGCTGTAAATACACATACATGGTAAACCACGGCAAATCAAGGACTCCAAGCACCTTGGATCCTTGATCCAGGAACAACTCATTTGCAGCTTTTATTTTCACTATGGGTCAACATAACCACTGAACGGTTGGCTCAGTTGGTTGAACATCGGACTAATATGCAGGACTCAGTGTTTTAAAATAACTGAGGAGAAAGTGCTGCCTTTGAAGTGACATCTGCAAATGGTTAGACTCTTTAGTCTTCTCGGACAAGGACGATAAACCGTAAGCCCCATCTCACAGCCCTTCAATGTTCATAATCCTATGGGACGTAAAAGAACCCACGCCCTTTGGGGAAGATAATCGTTGACGTCACCTACTGTTACTAATTTGCCAACCAGAGCCTCATTGGCTGTCAAAACAAAGAATCTTTTGTTTCTGTGGTTGGCACATTTGAAAAACAAAAGCAACGTTTGTTAACAGATATCATCCCTATTGGGAAAGAGTAGGGCAAAGAGTTCCCAGTGTTGTGGTCTGTCCTCTCTGGTGTAGCATGGTTAGGAGGGTAAATGCTCGGTCCGACCGATATAATTGGCTACAACAAGCTACTGTAAAATCCCAGGGTAAAGAAAGATATATAACATGCATTAAATTGGAGGTGGAAAAAGACCCTCGCCAACCTTCCAAGTGTCAAATAATAATTACGTGAGTTAATTGTGTGTGAGGAGTAATTTATGCTGGCATGAACTTCACACATCCCACTGAAGAACAGTGATTGCACTGTGGGGAAGCTCATTCCTTTGTTGACACTTAAGTCCAAGAATTGTGACAATGTCAACTTACATATTCCGACATGTACACGTATAAGACGTACTTTACATGATAAGTACTTTACATGATAAGGAATTATAAACATACAGGGAATTATTCTCATTCATCATTCGCTTGTAACTTATTACAAGCACTTTGATCTTACTCAAAATGATGAACATCTCCAAAAAATGCATAGCACTGTAACAAAGCATCCCGAAATTTGCCATGGGGAAGTAATCAATCATTACCCTGAGGGGGATTGTGCCTTTGGCCTTTGAATGTAAGTTGCCCACTTATTGATTAATCCAACAATCTGACAGTAACTGTACTCTAAAGGCACAGTGTAACTGAGAACACTGCATGTACAGTAAAAGCATGACACACCTTCTGAAAACGCTGTACTCTGGATGATAATCACAAAAAACAAATTCAGTACATTAGTGTCATTATCTTCCTTCCTAGATCTTCCTTTCGATCAGCTTGAAACACAATCACGTCGTGGCTTTCTCACCAAGGATGACTTTGTGCATGGAAACCAAAATACAGGAAACTGGCATCTAGATGTTAAGCTACGAGGCTCTTTCATTTCTTTGTACAAATAGCTCTTAATTTACATGTACATGTCCCTTATTATTATCTGTAATTGTAAATTCAAAATCCCTACATGCGGTCTTCCACGGTAAAAAAAATTACATGTACCTTTGATTTGTTGGTTTGCTTGCCTTTAGCCAAAAAGATCCTGGAAATTGGTCCAAATGGACGAAAGAGCTCCATGATATCGGATTCTCTGGTGTCTTCTGATAGGTTAGTCACACGAATGGTGGCTGATTCATCTGTAGAAAGGCAATTAAACCCATTCAGAACCAGTACTACTTACACTTTATAATAATTTTGTTTTGCAAATAGTCAACAGTAATTGTTTCCTGGTCTACCAATACTGTACATGTACCTCTTTGTGAGCGTGGCATTGTTTCTCCTCGTCTGTTTGCTGCTCCCTCGCGTAACCCAGGAGCAATATACTTCCCTGTTTTGGCTGCGGCTGGCTGTTCTCCAGTGCTGACTGCTGGTGCTCCTGCTCCTATTCGTCAGTACAAAGGGATTAAACGGATTATAATGCCTTAAGAGAATGTTACAATGAAAGAAATTAATAGGCTGTATACATGTAATCTTATGGTGTGGCTATTTAACAGCTGCGTAGGAGATAAAGTCAATAGTTTTACAATGATTAAAAACAAGTCCTAAATTCATGACTTGTATAACCAAAACTACAGCTGATAGAGTAACGCTATTTCAGTTAAACTTCAAAACACTACGTAAAATACATCTTTGCATCAATCAAGACCAAAAAATAATGCTGTAGTTTTGTTCACTGGTTGCCAAGAGCCACTGAACTGCTCTCAACCTATTCTTTGTTATTTGCATCCATGGATAGAGAGGATGGAAATGGATTGAAACTTGGAGATGGTGTTTGCAGAAAGTCGCCAAAACTTAAATACAAGTAGCTCTTAGTGTAATAAATATATTCCATACCTTGTCAGTGGGTTGTCAGGAATTTTGACGTGTGCGCTTAAGTACTAATTTAGATTTTACCCAGTTGAGTTTGAGTTTTGACCTAAAAACAGCAAATTTAGCATGACATGTACAGTGCCCCTTTAAGCAAGAAAGACGTAAACAATCAACAGAGTTGACTTTACCTGTGGCGAGCTTAGATTCAGTGACTTGGCTTTGTATGACCTCTACCTAATTAAAAAAACTAAAATGAGACATGTATTGTAAGTGGTTTGAACAAGGGAGTGAAATTTGCAGCACTAAAATGGTGATTTTATTGGCTGCCTTTGCGAGCACTCCGAGTGGAAGTCATCTTTTGGACTTGTTTTCAGGCAAGCCATTGGTTGTGAAAACTAGAAAACTAGTTCATTATGATCCTTCTTTTTTTTAAGTGAATAGGTTCGTCTATTTTATGTCTTTTCTGTGCAGGTTGCGTTGTTGGTTTTGGTCACATTAAAAATAAAATATTGGTCAGACCTCAAGTTACAAGCAATTCAATATTGGGAATTGTTGTTGGGAAATCAGCCAAAACACTGGCTAAGAGAATCAATGGTTGTGAAATTGGCCAAAACATTTTGGCTTTTATGTACAGTGTGCAGTTATCTTTGCACATTTATCCTTCCTCGATCAGTTTATCCTGGAAAAAATACATTGTAAATGTTGAATTTTGTGCCATTAATATCAGAACTCCAATTCGTCAACAGAACATATGCATGTATTACATTTTACTCCAAATCCCCATGGATGTTCATTAATCATAGTGAGATTTCACAAAACACTAAACTGCCAAATTACTTGTATCATAATACTCTTACAGTAATACCTCCTTGTTTGTTGTGAGAATTAGAAACACATCATCAGTAACTGCTGTTGTTGATGATGGATTTGGCCCAGGGCCATCATTCTTGGCATCTCCAAACTTCAACTTCCACAACTAAATAAAAAGAAGTATTTAAAATATTTTGCGAACTGTAAATAATTATTTGAAAGGTAACAGGTAGTAGTGCAAGGCTTCTCTCTTGGACTGAAAATACATAGAATTATTTCAATTATGACTTAAGTAATCACAACTGTCCAACATTTCATTTTTTTCGAAAAACTCCTTCACACTACAGTGTACAAATGTGTACTACAGTGTACAATGTGTGTATGTATGTATTGGTAGTGAAGGTATATACTTGTACTTAACTTCAGGCACAGAGCAAGGGTTCATAATATCTTGGATGATGCTGTTACATTTTATAATAAAGTTTCAATATAACGCGCACTCTGAATGAACAGAGATGTAGGTAAACTAATTCAGATGACTTCGTCCAGGTTGAATGCAGGTATAATATCAGTAGCACCAGGATAAATTAATATTTCATGCCGACATTTCTACATTTAACATCCTTTAGGCTTTAATTGTGACATAGCCATTTAGCCACTGGAATTGGGGACAATTTGTTTGGTCAGTTGTAAAGTTAATTGACGTTGAACACAATTTTCACTCAACTGCGTACCATCTCATTGCTAACAGGTGACAAGATTTGAAAGACTTGCAGTCGCATTAAGATAGAGCATTCACGATTGGAACAATCGTCTGTATTTCCTGTCTGTCGAAACTTCCGAGATCGTGATTAAGAAACCAACCCAGTTACGCAGTAATGTTGGACTAACCAATTGTCTCTCTAAATCAGGAGTGCTCAACGGCCAAATTTTTGAAAAAGGTTTATTTTTCTCCCAAACAACAAACTGACAACTGTCAAGCGTACCCTGCGAGCAGAGTCTCTTTAGATCTTTTATCTAGGAAGATCGAAAGAGGCTCTCTGCTCGAAGGGTATGTCAAGCGATGACTCTTCAGCGTCATCAAGCTTAAGTCTATAGTATCCCTTTTGCCAGCAAGCAACTTTATTGAGGACCATAATTGTAATGTATTGATAACCTTTTAACCGGAAATAACTCTATTTTTCATACCGGAAGTCTATAGAAATCGCGGGCTTACTTAGACTCATGGGAAATGTGAAATCATGCTCTTCTGTGTGTCATGAAGTGCGAGTGAAGTAAAGTTCACTGTTGTGTTTAGTTCAATCTGTGTGATTCGTTGGCCATCGGTACGCAATCTTTACATTGGCGACGGGGATTCGATTCGTTTTGTGAGGTAGGGGATATTTTGGGCGTCATTTGCGTAGAGCCGGATCTGGGTATTTTGTCAGGAGGATAATGACAAGCAGTGCACCTTCGATAACACAAACCCAGTCAGCCGCCGCGTTTGTTCCTCTTCTCGATGTGGCCAGTATTCCTCCTTTCAACCCGAAGGAAGACCCCAACACTCTCGCCGTTCGTTGGAAGTTGTGGAAGCGCTCATTTAAATTGCATTTATTGGCTAAAGGGATAACGAAGGATGCACAGAAAACTGCGTTGCTGTTACATACTGGAGGATTGAACTTGCAGGAACTCTACTATACGTTAGTGCCCGGAACGGATATCGTATCGTTCGCTGAAAGTATACGGTGTTGCTGGATGGTTTTTTTCCGTCCCAGTTGAATGTTCCGTTCGAAAGGCATCGGTTTAGGCAAATGGAGCAAACTTCGGGACAGTCGGTTGATCAGTTTGTTTGTCGGCTGCGACAGAAAGCGATCATCTGCGAGTTTGAAAAAGTTGATGAAGCGATAAGAAATCAGCTTATTAAGAGGTGCAGGGACTCCAGACTCCGCCGTAAGTTCCTGGAAAAATCAAACGCAACCCTGAAGGATTTGCAGGACCTAGCTCGTGTACAGGAGGCAGTAAATATGCAGGTCAAGGCCATGGATCAGTTAAGCTTGTCAGGCCAGGTGAATGCTGTCTTGTTCGGCAGACCTCAAAATACGGGGAAAGGTAAAGGGATCGCTCAAGGCAGAGATAGAGGAAATAAGTCTGGTAAACATTCTGGTGGTTGCCAGGGTGCAAAGGTGATGAGATGTTTCCGTTGTAATTACAGTGACCACATCGCACGTGATCGGAATTGTCCAGCTCGCAACCAAAAGTGCAATACGTGTGGGGAAGTTGGACATTTTGCTATTTGTTGCAAAACAAAGGAACGCAAAGCTCCTTCTCAAGATTCTGAGAAAAGGAGAGCCTCCGGGGGCAGAGCATATCAAGTGTCAGAAAATTCAGCTACTGGTGCCCAAGATTACTATGCGTTTGAAGTTGGAGCTGGTGCGTTTGCAGGTGGTAGTAAAGTTGACTTGAAGGTTGGAGGAGTTATGTTACCTGTAGTACTTATTGACTTAGGCGCTTCGTGCAATGTGATTGATCTGACGACCTGGGAAGCAATGAAGAAAGAGAGTGTACAGTGTGATTCCAAGAAATCAAGCAAAAAGTTGTTTGCTTATGGTGAAAAGGAGCGTATTGAATTGTGTCTGAAATTGTGTGTGGGGCCAATAACAAGACGTGTGTTGATGAATTCACAGTTGTTAAGGGTCCAGGCAGATCTCTACTGGGAAAGAGCACTGCGGAGAAATTGGAAGTGTTGAGGGTTGGTCCCATGAAAGAAGAGATATGTTCATTAATGACAGAGGGCAATGGTGCGCAGAAGTACGCAGACGTTTTCACAGGGGTTGGAAGCTGAGGGATTTCCAGCTGAAGCTTCATGTAAGTGATGATGTCGCACCTGTCGCACAACCGGTACGGAGGCTACTATTTGGACTGAGAAGCAAGGTTGACAAGACGTTGGACGAGTTGTTAGCCAAGGACATCATCGAAGAGGTGTCACGAAAACCTACTGAATGGGTGTCGCCATTGGTTGTGGTCCAAAAGTCAGACGGTGATATTCGGATTTGTGTGGACATTCGCAGAGCGAATATGGCATTAGAGAGGGAGCGACACCCCATCCCTATGATTGAGGAAGTGTTATATGATCTTGGTTCAACTGTGTTCTCAAAACTTGATCTGAAATGGGGTTTTCACCAAGTGGAACTTGATGAAAAGTTGCACGATATTACAACATTTGTTACACACCGCGGCTTGTACCGATACAAACGTTTGATGTTTGGAATAACATCACCGCCCGAAAAGTACCAGAAAATAGTTGCTGATGTTTTGCAGTGGTGTAGGGGTGTGGCTAACTTGGCAGATGATCTGATTGTGCATGGTTGTGGTATTGAAGAGCACGATAGGAATTTGCCTACTGTTTTAAAGCGGTTGGGAGAGAAATGATTAACTCCGAATGGAACGAAATGTCAGTTTCGCCTTCCCAAACTAACCTTTTACGGTCATGATCTGAGCAGCCAAGGTGTTACACCCAGTGAAGAGAAGGTGGCTGCTATTATCAATGCAAGTCCTCCGCAAGATGTTTCAGAGCTCAGATCATTCGTTCAGCTGGTGCAGTATTCTGCAAAATTCTCCCCAACTTCGCGCAAGAAGCAGAGCCGCTTAGGAGTCTCCTAAGGAAGAATGAGCCTTTCGTTTGGGAAGAAGCACAGGAAAGGTCGTTTCAGAAGTTAAAAGAGCTTGCTGCAGGGGCCAGCACACTTGCATACTTCAGACGGGACTGCAATACACGAATCATTGCCGATGCAGGCCCACAAGATTTGGGTGCGCTGTTGACTCAACGTCAAGATGAGGTGTGACGAGCAATCTCGTATGCATCCAGGAACCTCACTGAAGTAGAGCGAAGGTACAGCCAAACAGAAAAAGGAGCATTAGCTCTTGTATGGGCCTGTGAAAGGTTTAACATTTATGTATATGTTACAGGTAAATTTGAAATTCAGGTTGAAATGATTTCAATCCAGTTAAATTTAATTTTAACCTGGGTTGAAATTGAAAGTATGAAACATGAACAAAAATTTAATCAGTTGTTCGCAAGTACGTGTATATTGGTAAGTAAATCGGTGCTGGAAGGAAGGGAATATGGTTAACGTACGTTTTTCATGAGTCAGTCTGTAAAAACGCCTCTGGTTGTTATTAAGTCTAAGCACTGATTTTAAATGGTTAGCATTAAGGTTGGGGTTAGGCATACTGTGCCTGATAACCAATTCTGCTTTTCTTTCTTAGGGCTTTTTAGAAGGACATTGTTCATTGATGAATCTCCTTTAGAGGGCAGGGGGAAACAATATTAAATTATCTTCTAAGGAATAAAAGAACCGAAACATACGTGATTTATTGTTGATTTTTAATTTGCTATATCGTTTAATTTGCTTATATAGAATTCGTAATAATCAAAAGCAAGTAAAAACAAAACTTTAAAAGGTCAGGAAAAAGGGTTTTGTAATTTATTGATCAGAAGCCATTTTGCAGGCTCTTGTAAGTATTACTTCTTTTGAATTTTAATTCTTTTTTTAAATTTTGCTGAGTCTGTTTGTAGTGATAAATCCAAATTTTGTGATTATTTTGACAAATCCCCCTCCAAGTTCTACAATTTTGGCAAGTAGCACATTTGGATGAAGGGGCGTTTCCATTTCCGTTCTATTAATTTTCATCGCTATATAATCCTGAAGTTTAAACTTCTTCTTTTTCTTCTTCCCTTTCTGGTGTATGATAACTGTAAAAATAGCGCTGATAAGCAGTATTTAAGTCTAAGCACCCATTTCAAATAGTGCTCATAAACAGTAATTTAAGTCTCGGGACCCATTTTTGAGCGGTTGGCTTTCAATAACTGTGATTTAGAGGTAGTCTGCAAGTGTCAGACACTGCTCTCCTTCAATGTCTGGTTCGTCCACTTTTTCAAATTATTATTTGTGGCTTTTTTATTTCTTTTCTTTATCTTTCAGATTCCGAAAACCACTTCATACAGCATTTTGGCAATTGTTCTGTGAATGGTTATGCTTTTTTACAAGTGGTTTCTCCAAGATGACGACACCAGTGGTTCGAAGACGAGTTCTTTCCTTTGATTAAACTACAAAGGTTATTTTTTGTAGTTCTGTTTTCCCATGCCACCATCTTTTTTTCACAGTGGGAACGCTGTGTTTGCGGCGAAAATCGGTTTGTTATATCATGACTAGAAATGATGCCTTGTTACTGGTGTATTTTGCATAGCGACGTAAATAAACTTAATTAGCACAATATTTGACTATTTGTCCTTCAGAATCAAGATCCCAGCTCTTTCAAACAATTTTTGCTTCCGTTGCACTGGAGAATCAAAGGGCCGGTTTTCATTCTTCTTCAGATAAATTTTGCCACCCTTTAATTTGTTCACGAACTTCCATCGGCGGCCTTTTAGCTTTGTGGGTGAGCTGAAATTTTTCTAAGTCTTATTTTATGTCATTTACGCATGTGCGGAATGGTGGTTGTCGTGAAGGCTTGGAAATAGCTTAAACGCATTGGTAGAAAAAATATCTAACGATTTCCGTTGCTGATTTGATGGCTTAGCGGTTCTTACGAAGGAGGAGAGATCTCGGATATCCAGTGGTGCGAGGGTTCGAATCCTTGGAGCGGTATGGAATGTTGGTAGTAAGTAAGGACCGTAAGGAGGGAAGGTACAGTAAGAGACAGGGGGGAGAGACAGTAAGTGGAGGAAGGACGGAAGGTAAGGAAAAGGTGGAGGAAGCCGTTTTCTTTTTTATTCCCCCTATAAAGCCAGGCCCCATTTTTTTTAATTACATCCCCAAAAAGGGAGAAAACCCTTTTTTAGACAGTTCATAATAACCTAGGTTGAAAAAAAATCAACCTAGGTTGAAATTAAATGAACCTGAATTTTATTTCAACCTGTAACATATACGGACGCCAGTTTGAACTAGAAACCGACCACAAACCGCTTGAGTACATTTTTGGCAGGCTCTCTAAACCATCGGCGCGTATAGAACGATGGGCTCTAAGGTTACAGGGTTATGATTACAAGGTTGTTTACCCACCCAAAAAAGCAAACATTGCTGACGTACTTTCGAGGCTTACTCAAGTCAACCCCAAAGACACAAGCGGAGAGGAGGTTGACTTTGTCATGGCAGTCGCTCAAGGAAGCTTACCAGTGGCACTCTCGGCTAAACAAGTGGAAGAGGTGTCTGAGAAAAATCCAGAGTTGGTTAGCCTGAGACAGTACATTTTAAGTGGGGACTGGTCTCATTGTAGGATGTCTGCTTATTTGTGTGTCAGGAACGAGCTATGCGTGTTAGGAAAATTTGTCTTGCGTGGCACTCGAACTGTCATACCGGAGGCTCTAAGGGGAGAGGTCCTACGTCTTGCTCATGAGGGTCATCAGGGCATCGTAAAGATAAAGGCACGCCTCAGAACAAAGGTTTGGTGGCCAAAAATGGACTTACACGCCGAACGAGTCTGCAAGTCTTGTCATGGATGCCAGGTTGTAGGGGATTTACAGCCACCAGAGCCGATGAAAAGAGTGGAACCACCTACCGGTCCTTGGCAGGATATAGCCATAGACTTGATGGGTCCTCTTCCGACAGGAGAAAGTTTGTAGTCGTGGACTATTTCAGCAGATTCTATGAGATGGAAATCATGCGTTCGACCACATCCAAGAAAGTGGTAGATGTACTGAGACATATATTGTTAAGATATGGATACCCCTTTACTCTCAATTCCCACAATGGTCATCAGTTTTGCTGCAAGGAGTTTAAGACGTTCCTCTCAGACCACGGAATAGAACACCGGACATCTCCTCCGCTGTGGCCGCAGGCTAATGGGCACGTCGAGAGACAGAATATAACGCATCTAAAGGCTTTGAAAGTTGCTTACGTTGAAGGAAAAGAGTGGCGGGGAGAACCTAATACGTTTCTGCTCACGTACAGGAGCACACCACAAGTAAGCACAGGAGTTACCCCTGCTTTCCTCATGTTCGGCAGAGAACTGAAAACTAAATTTCCAGAGCTGAAGAGAGCTGATAACCTGTTGAATGAGGGTGCAAGGGACAATGATTGTAATCACAAGTTGATCCACAAGGCATATGCTGACAACGGAGGAGGAGCTGTAGAAAATCCTGTGTAGCCTGGAGACCAAGTTTTACTAAAGAACACAAAAGCGTCTGGTAAGCTTGAAGCAAATTTTGAGAGCGAGCCATACACAGTGCAAACTAAGGAAGGCCGTGAGGTGACTGTTCGGTCGAAAGAGGGCGTGGAATACAGGCGGAACAGTTCTTTTGTTAAACGTTACAACCCACCAGAGGATACACGGGAGTTAACAGAAAATGTAAGTGAAAAGGCTGCTAGCGCAGCAGTTGGAGAGACTGTAAACATAGCTTTTGCCTCAACTTGGAAGAAAGTACAGTAACATCACGACCCAGACGGACAATCAGAATGCCGGAGAAATACAAGGATTATGTACTTTATCAAGTAGACTCTGTTGACGCATTGAACCTGTGTTGAACTCTGGTAGACTTTGTTTAAGTTTATAGTTTAGTAGAACTGGGCAGTGTCCTTGTAGTTGCGCAGTCCGTGTGGGACGGTTTTTCATACTGTGTATTTTGTTGACATTTCCCTTTCACTATACTTTGTTTCTAAAGAAAGGAAGGGATGTAATGTATTAATAACCTTTTAACCAGAAATAACTCTAGGTTTCATACCGGAAGTCTATAGAAATCGAGGGCTTACCTAGACTCATGGGAAATGTGAAACCATGCTCTTTTGTGTGTCATGGCATGCGAGTGAAGTAAAGTCTACTGTTGCGTTTAGTTCAATCTGTGTGATTCTTTGGCCATCGGTACGCAATCTTTACAATAATCCCAGCAAGGAGAGAACTTCCATCATTGCCTGAGTTGCCAGTTATACAAGATGTAGAGGTCTTGCCAGCCAGTCAGCAACTTTAAAAATGATAATGGCTCATTCCCAGCACATCTTAATTGAGTACAAGAAGTAAAACCTGAATTAAGCTTACCTTTTTAAATATCTCTCTTTTCCAACAAATGTTTACTCAACGCATAAGCGTAATGATTCGTATTTCAGGAAGTCAAAACAAGATAGCATGACTTCAGCTGATACTGAGTAAAACAATAAAGTATACTGTAAAACTGTTACATTTTACACGGCTCTTTTAGTGGATAACCTAGTGCCATGGTACCTCTAAGATTTTATAAACGTTTACGTTTTCGCGTTTTAAAAGTACTTTTTAAACAACATGGCGAACAATTCCATACAGTCAGCTCAATATGTAGAAGTCACAAACACATCCCCACAAGCCAATCAGATGCTTTATGAGTTCTTAATAGAAGTCAACAACATATCGACGATGTTGAATTTGCAAGATCTTAGCAGAAGTCACAAACACATCACCCGATGTTTTGCAGGATCTACAGATTAGTCACAAACACATTGAC
>OX421448.1:27554260-27559260 GCA_949126865.1 Montipora capitata | reverse complement strand
TCAGATCAGTTAAGTAAACAGCCAAAGCTCCAGCTATTATATTAGCTATTACATTAATATTGATAATAGCTAGAGCTAGTGGCTCTCACTATTATAATATTTCATTTCTTCAAGCCATATTTTTTTACTTTCCAGTTGTTAGTATGTGACATACTTATTTCAGTAAGATGTTCGAAACCAACTAATCAAATTTGAACAGACGTGTAATGAGCAACGAGCTATGTAGGGGAAGTGCTGGATCATTTTCCAGCCAAGAACTAATAGATTTACGCACAAGACCGCCAGCAAGAATTAATTCGTAAATAAATTCCCAGCAAATTATTTCTTCAGAGACTTAACATCCCAGCCAGCATCAAACTGCGTGCGGAGCGGCTATTTGGTATATCGGCTCCACTGAGCACTCCCGCTAAATCAACTCACTTCGGTCAAATTGATCAGTTTCTCTTTATTTCTTTCGTAGTCAGTTAATGTTATGCATATTTGATAGAACATCTTAAAAATATTTCGGCATGGTTACGTTCATGGTGTATTTTTGGGAGCCATTGTGACTCACCAATTCAGGTATTATATTATTTTTTTATTCTTTCCTAGCTCAAGCTCCCTTTGCCAACATATGGCTCTAACAGGAGTAAATAACTCGCTTAATACAACACGTTGGATCTGTACAAGGGTTAAAACACATCTCGTGATGGAAGATTCGACAGCTACTTCCACTCAGATTCCCTCCACGGAATCAGTAACGGCACTGGTTATTCTCTCCGCTCTGGCTGCTCTAATCGGTAGCGTTGCAAACACACTTGTCCTTTTAGCAGTCTTTAAAAATGACACTCTCCGAACAATACCCGACTATTTTATCACCAGTTTGGCATTTTCCGACTTTACAGTCTGTGCTCTTTTTCTGCCGATGTCAATTCACCGATTTTATCAAATGAACATTGAAGAAGACAAAGATACGTTTGCTTTGACTACAAAATTTATTGGTCATATTTCCATGGTTGCATCAGCAACCAACTTGTTCGCAGTCACAATTGATCGAGTTATTGCAATAGGATTTCCATTCAAATACCTTGCTGTGGTGACAAAACGTCATGCTGCCATATCAATTGCAGTAGTCTGGATCATTTCGATGACATTAGGAGCTTTAATCACGGCGGACCTCATCTCCAGTTATGTCATTGGATTCTACTCGGGCATTATGCTATTCAACACGATAGCAATGTACATTTACTTATTTGTCACGGCGAAACGTCAGGAGAACAGAATTCAGGACATAACGACTCAAATCTCGGACAGTGTAGCAGTGCAAAAAAAAGTAGCAAGAACAATTTTCACAGTGGTGGGGATCTACACAATTAGTTGGTTGCCGACGCTTCTGCTCCCAATATTCGCCAACCCTACTTCGACAAACTTTAAACAAGCATTTCCTTGGGTTAAATTAATTCTGGCGTGTAACTCTGCTCTTAATCCTTTTGTTTACTGCTTGAGAAGCCAAAAGTACCGCTTAGCATTCTATAAAATCCTGCACATACATCAACGGCGTCCGTAAGCTGGTCAATCGCTGTTACTGGTAACACTGAGAATACCATGCAAGATCTGAAGATCTTAATAAGTTAGAAATGGACGCATTCCCTTTTAAACAGTTTAGTCTCATCCTGAAATCGGCGGACTAGTCAATCCCTAGGGATAGCGCCGTCGACCCATTCCTAATCTATTCCAATTTTCGAAAGCGATTCACAGAGAAGTGCAACTGTATGGGGAGAGAAACAGAAATATACGCAACTAACATGAGAAAATGAGGCTCCTCCTTAATCACTATTTCTAGGCAAGGTAAGCACATTAGGGACCTTAAAGGATGACGGCGTAGACGAGAACAAGAACATTAACGGAAAACACGATTTCAAATTATTGTTAAGATATTTTTAATTACAGTAACTGCAACTTATGTAATGAAGGTTAATTGATAGCTAGCGGGAGAAAATTATCCGCCGTCTCATATCATCCTTGGCTATTTGACTACGTTGTTTTGAGGACAACTGCAAAGAAACAACGCAGGTACGGGGAACGCAAAGCGAAAACTATTGACTTTGCTTGTTAAAACCAGTGTTTCTTTCTTTCTTTCTTTCCTTTTTTTTTTTTTTTTTTAAGTTGGTTGCCAAACCCAGTCGAAATCTGCGTTTCATTTCTCCGAATTTTTTTTTCCGTATCATGAAAAGTCTTGCCTGCAACTCCCCTGTTGAGTGGTGTCTTTGTGCACAGTCTTCTTTGCGTATTTTGTTTGGTTTAAGGGGGCTGGGGTAATGGGTAGATTTCTTTGGTGCACATAGGAGAACATTTAATTAACCTGCAATGGCGTCAGAAGTCATTGTAACGCGAAAGGCGTTTTAGTGGATCTTTAATGGAGCTTAAGAATGGAACGTAATTGGATGAAGCGGAACCAACACGTTCAGTCCTTCCTTAGTGTGTGGCATAAACGTTTGCTTAGTGCAACTCTAGACATGCATGACACGCAGGAAAACGTCCGTCAGAGCAATTTGCAGTTGGTTTTTTGCGGACTATTTTATTAAAAGGGGCCAAGTCACGTTATTTTTGGGTGTTTCGGGAAAATCTTAGTTAATCACGAGAATGGTAATGTGGAATTCCTTTACCGTTACGTCACAAACGAAATGATTCAGAGAAAGAAACGACCTTTAACCATAATTTAAAAAACGTCGGGCCAACTTTTTTCAAGATTACCGAAATGTAATCCGTTTCAATCTTGTACATATATGTCCATGCTTCTCTTTCCTTTTGCAGTATTTTTTTTATGTCGTTCAACAGTTTTAAGTGGTTCTTGCAATGTTTCAGCCTATTTCTTGGACATTTTGGGAAAAAAGGAAAGGAAAGCAACATATCGAGTGTCTAGTCGTTCTAGCGCTAATTGGGGATAGTGTAACGCAAATCAAATTGAGTGCTCTCGCCATCACTGCACCCCAATCACGGTAATATCATTTTGAGTGACATAGCCCCTTTAAAGAAGAAACGAGTGAGCTTCACTCAAGAGCGTGTTTTGCCTCTTTGAACTGAATTTATTACCAAAGCTTTAAAAAGTAAAAGACCTCAAAACGGGACACGACATTACAAAATAATTCAACGTGTGAACATGTGAGCCAAAGGCCCGTTGCTGGCATGACGTGTAGGTGACCCCACAAACGGTCTACATCACCCCCCTTCCCCTCCCCCTTTAAAAAAATTAATGGAACACTGCAGTTCAATACCACCCAACTCAGTGCCTTCTGTTTTTGTGTAACACGTACCATAGGCAACCCAGCTTACGCTCATGGAGCGTCTACTTTACTTATCGATTACCAACGCGGATGCACTACCATTCAACTACAGGAGACTCGTTGGAGCTTGGATATAAAAAGGTTTATACTGCCATAGGCTGAGTATCATGTATGCTGCTAAGATTGAAATGTGTGTCATCGTGTTGTGGCTGGGTAAATGTCTTGGAGAGATTTAGCATCACGTTTCGAAGACTGTCGCTGGTCAGTAACGCATGAAAATTCCATCATTTTGACTTGTCTTTTGCTAGATATCTGAGCGTAGTTAATGGGCAAGAAATGGGACTGAAGATATCAAACAATTTTCTTAGATTTTGGCAAAGCCAAATTTCAGCCAGACGCAAAAGCAATGCTAAAACTCTTGATGTTTCCGTTTGTTTCGCGTCATATACGCAATCACGATCAAAGCAAGAGAACAAAAACAAACAAAGGGATCATCAGCAAAACAATTCTAAACAGAGAGCAACACTTTTAATTCACTTTCCATGTATCAAGTTGCAATGCGCATTTACTGTTGATTCGTAGAAGGTCTGTAAAGGAAAAAGAAAACAACTATTAAGAGATTGGCGAAATTTTTCACCCAAAACGAAATGTTTTACCCGATTACGATTTATGGAGCTGAAGAAACTACGACGTCGACAAGGCCGAGATTGGAAGAGAACAATACATTTGAAGTACCCCTGTGATTAAAAAGAAAATCACTTCCTTTTTTTTCTTCAGATTTTGAACGTTTGTTTGCTTCAAAGCTTAATTGAAAAATTTTGAGCTTTGATTTTTATCCATAGGCAAATTACTCACGTTTAAAACTGACCGATTGGTCCTCAAAGGGTTTGATCCAGGGGAAAGTGATGTCATTTACCCACTAGCTTAAAATCTCAGCTCGTGAATGCAGATTATTATACATGCAAAACGCGAGTTTAAAAGTCTGAAAGTCCCGTGCTGTACATTAATTCTGCGGCGTACACACGCATTGCATTCTTACACTAATGAGCCTTTGACGTCATCTTCTCGTCGATCCAGCTCTCTCAAGAATATAAAGTTAGTAATGGCGGACCATTAAATAGGAAAATCCCCTGGTAAAATAAACAGGTGTCTTTGAAATAGAGGCTTAAAATCTTTGGTCGCTTAATGTTTAGTTAACTTAGTTTTGAAATCCAAAGAAAAATAAGAAATGATTTTTTTAGTCACAGGGCCACTTTAACTGGGGAAAAGAATGGCTGTGGCTCTACTCGCTCTGCGCATGCGGTTTACATATCTTCTCCGTTCTCTCTCTTTATGCCAACGAGGACTTTTCTGGTTGCCTGTTTAGTGATCCTAGTTCAAGAATTAAAATACTAGTAAAAAACAATGCTGATTTTAAAAAATATCCACTCACTTAGCCCACTCCACATTTAAGATGAGATGGTCATAACCAAATCCTTGAACACTTTGAATCGCTCGTGCAGCATCTTCACGATGAACAAAGTTGATGAATGCAAAACCCTGTATACAGTAAACAATGAAAACGTTCACCGTTTTACACCGCCGCTGTAAATACACATACATGGTAAACCACGGCTCCACTGCTGACTGCTGGTGCTCCTGCTCCTATTGGTCAGTACAACGGGATTAAAGGGATTATAATGCCTTAGCAGAATGTTACAATGAAAGAAATTAATAGGCTGTATACATGTAATCTTA
>OX421448.1:27539260-27549260 GCA_949126865.1 Montipora capitata | reverse complement strand
TACGCTGTTGACTCAACGTCAAGATGAGGTGTGACGAGCAATCTCGTATGCATCCAGGAACCTCACTGAAGTAGAGCGAAGGTACAGCCAAACAGAAAAAGGAGCATTAGCTCTTGTATGGGCCTGTGAAAGGTTTAACATTTATGTATATGTTACAGGTAAATTTGAAATTCAGGTTGAAATGATTTCAATCCAGTTAAATTTAATTTTAACCTGGGTTGAAATTGAAAGTATGAAACATGAACAAAAATTTAATCAGTTGTTCGCAAGTACGTGTATATTGGTAAGTAAATCGGTGCTGGAAGGAAGGGAATATGGTTAACGTACGTTTTTCATGAGTCAGTCTGTAAAAACGCCTCTGGTTGTTATTAAGTCTAAGCACAGATTTTAAATGGTTAGCATTAAAGTTGGGGTTAGGCATACTGTGCCTGATAACCAATTCTGCTTTTCTTTCTTAGGGCTTTTTAGAAGGACATTGTTCATTGATGAATCTCCTTTAGAGGGCAGGGGGAAACAATATTAAATTATCTTCTAAGGAATAAAAGAACCGAAACATACGTGATTTATTGTTGATTTTTAATTTGCTATATCGTTTAATTTGCTTATATAGAATTCGTAATAATCAAATGCAAGTAAAAACAAAACTTTAAAAGGTCAGGAAAAAGGGTTTTGTAATTTATTGATCAGAAGCCATTCTGCAGGCTCTTGTAAGTGTTACTTCTTTTGAATTTTAATTCTTTTTTTAAATTTTGCTGAGTCTGTTTGTAGTGATAAATCCAAATTTTGTGATTATTTTGACAAATCCCCCTCCAAGTTCTACAATTTTGGCAAGTAGCACATTTGGATGAAGGGGCGTTTCCATTTCCGTTCTATTAATTTTCAGCGCTATATAATCCTGAAGTTTAAACTTCTTCTTTTTCTTCTTCCCTTTCTGGTGTATGATAACTGTAAAAATAGCGCTGATAAGCAGTATTTAAGTCTAAGCACCCATTTCAAATAGTGCTCATAAACAGTAATTTAAGTCTCGGGACCCATTTTTGAGCGGTTGGCTTTCAATAACTGTGATTTAGAGGTAGTCTGCAAGTGTCAGACACTGCTCTCCTTCAATGTCTGGTTCATCCACTTTTTCAAATTATTATTTGTGGCTTTTTTATTTCTTTTCTCCCAGAGATTCCGAAAACCACTTCATACAGCATTTTGGCAATTGTTCTGTGAATGGTTATGCTTTTTTACAAGTGGTTTCTCCAAGATGACGACACCAGTGGTTCGAAGACGAGTTCTTTCCTTTGATTAAACTACAAAGGTTATCTTTTGTAGTTCTGTTTTCCCATGCCACCATCTTTTTTTCACAGTGGGAACGCTGTGTTTGCGGCGAAAATCGGTTTGTTATATCATGACTAGAAATGATGCCTTGTTCCTGGTGTATTTTGCATAGCGACGTAAATAAACTTAATTAGCACAATATTCGACTATTTGTCCTTCAGAATCAAGATCCCAGCTCTTTCAAACAATTTTTGCTTCCGTTGCACTGGAGAATCAGAGGGCCGGTTTTCATTCTTCTTCAGATAAATTTTGCCACCCTTTAACTTGTTCACGAAGTTCCATCGGCGGCCTTTTAGCTTTGTGGATGAGCTGAAATTTTTCTAAGTCTTATTTTATGTCATTTACGCATGTGCGGAATGGTGGTTGTCGTGAAGGCTTGGAAATAGCTTAAACTCATTGGTAGAAAAAACATCTGAACGATTTCCGTTGCTGATTTGATGGCTTAGCGGTTCTTACGAAGGAGAAGAGATCACGGATATCCAGTGGTGCGAGGGTTCGAATCCTTGGAGCGGTATGGAATGTTGGTAGTAAGTAAGGACCATAAGGAGGGAAGGTACAGTAAGAGACAGGGGGGAGAGACAGTAAGTGTAGGAAGGACGGAAGGTAAGGAAAAGGTGGAGGAAGCCGTTTTCTTTTTTATCCCCCCCTAAAAATCCAGGCCCCATTTTTTTTAATTACATCCCCAAAAAAGTTGAAAACCCTTTTTTAGACAGTTCATAATAACCTAGGTTGAAAAAAATCAACCTAGGTTGAAATTAAATCAACCTGAATTTTATTTCAACCTGTAACATATACGGACGCCAGTTTGAACTAGAAACCGACCACAAACCGCTTGAGTACATTTTGGCAGGCTCTCTAAACCATCGGCGCGTATAGAACGATGGGCTCTAAGGTTACAGGGTTATGATTACAAGGTTGTTTACCCACCCAAAAAAGCAAACATTGCTGACGTACTTTCGAGGCTTACTCAAGTCAACCCCAAAGACACAAGCGGAGAGGAGATTGACTTTGTCATGGCAGTCGCTCAAGGAAGCTTACCAGTGGCACTCTCGGCTAAACAAGTGGAAGAGGTGTCTGAGAAAGATCCAGAGTTGGTTAGCCTGAGACAGTACATTTTAAGTGGGGACTGGTCTCATTGTAGGATGTCTGCTTATTTATGTGTCAGGAACGAGCTATGCGTGTTAGGAAAATTTGTCTTGCGTGGCACTCGAACTGTCATACCGGAGGCTCTAAGGGGAGAGGTCCTACGTCTTGCTCATGAGGGTCATCAGGGCATCGTAAAGATAAAGGCACGCCTCAGAACAAAGGTTTGGTGGCCAAAAATGGACTTACACGCCGAACGAGTCTGCAAGTCTTGTCATGGATGCCAGGTTGTAGGGGATTTACAGCCACCAGAGCCGATGAAAAGAGTGGAACCACCTACCGGTCCTTGGCAGGATATAGCCATAGACTTGATGGGTCCTCTTCCGACAGGAGAAAGTTTGTAGTCGTGGACTATTTCAGCAGATTCTATGAGATGGAAATCATGCGTTCGACCACATCCAAGAAAGTGGTAGATGTACTGAGACATATATTTTTAAGATATGGATACCCCTTTACTCTCAATTCCCACAATGGTCATCAGTTTTGCTGCAAGGAGTTTAAGACGTTCCTCTCAGACCACGGAATAGAACACCGGACATCTCCTCCGCTGTGGCCGCAGGCTAATGGGCACGTCGAGAGACAGAATATAACGCATCTAAAGGCTTTGAAAGTTGCTTACGTTGAAGGAAAAGAGTGGCGGGGAGAACCTAATACGTTTCTGCTCACGTACAGGAGCACACCACAAGTAAGCACAGGAGTTACCCCTGCTTTCCTCATGTTCGGCAGAGAACTGAAAACTAAATTTCCAGAGCTGAAGAGAGCTGATAACCTGTTGAATGAGGGTGCAAGGGACAATGATTGTAATCACAAGTTGATCCACAAGGCATATGCTGACAACGGAGGAGGAGCTGTAGAAAATCCTGTGTAGCCTGGAGACCAAGTTTTACTAAAGAACACAAAAGCGTCTGGTAAGCTTGAAGCAAATTTTGAGAGCGAGCCATACACAGTGCAAACTAAGGAAGGCCGTGAGGTGACTGTTCGGTCGAAAGAGGGCGTGGAATACAGGCGGAACAGTTCTTTTGTTAAACGTTACAACCCACCAGAGGATACACGGGAGTTAACAGAAAATGTAAGTGAAAAGGCTGCTAGCGCAGCAGTTGGAGAGACTGTAAACATAGCTTTTGCCTCAACTTGGAAGAAAGTACAGTAACATCACGACCCAGACGGACAATCAGAATGCCGGAGAAATACAAGGATTATGTACTTTATCAAGTAGACTCTGTTGACGCATTGAACCTGTGTTGAACTCTGGTAGACTTTGTTTAAGTTTATAGTTTAGTAGAACTGGGCAGTGTCCTTGTAGTTGCGCAGTCCGTGTGGGACGGTTTTTCATACTGTGTATTTTGTTGACATTTCCCTTTCACTATACTTTGTTTCTAAAGAAAGGAAGGGATGTAATGTATTAATAACCTTTTAACCAGAAATAACTCTAGGTTTCATACCGGAAGTCTATAGAAATCGAGGGCTTACCTAGACTCATGGGAAATGTGAAACCATGCTCTTTTGTGTGTCATGGCATGCGAGTGAAGTAAAGTCTACTGTTGCGTTTAGTTCAATCTGTGTGATTCTTTGGCCATCGGTACGCAATCTTTACAATAATCCCAGCAAGGAGAGAACTTCCATCATTGCCTGAGTTGCCAGTTATACAAGATGTAGAGGTCTTGCCAGCCAGTCAGCAACTTTAAAAATGATAATGGCTCATTCCCAGCACATCTTAATTGAGTACAAGAAGTAAAACCTGAATTAAGCTTACCTTTTTAAATATCTCTCTTTTCCAACAAATGTTTACTCAACGCATAAGCGTAATGATTCGTATTTCAGGAAGTCAAAACAAGATAGCATGACTTCAGCTGATACTGAGTAAAACAATAAAGTATACTGTAAAACTGTTACATTTTACACGGCTCTTTTAGTGGATAACCTAGTGCCATGGTACCTCTAAGATTTTATAAACGTTTACGTTTTCGCGTTTTAAAAGTACTTTTTAAACAACATGGCGAACAATTCCATACAGTCAGCTCAATATGTAGAAGTCACAAACACATCCCCACAAGCCAATCAGATGCTTTATGAGTTCTTAATAGAAGTCAACAACATATCGACGATGTTGAATTTGCAAGATCTTAGCAGAAGTCACAAACACATCACCCGATGTTTTGCAGGATCTACAGATTAGTCACAAACACATTGACGTTGTTTTGCAAGATCTTAACAGAAGTCACAGACACGTCGATGTTTTAATTTGCAAGATCTTAACAGAAGTCACAAAGACATCACCCGATGTTTTGCAAGATCTACAGAAGTGACAAACACATCACCGAGGCAAAAAGGGTGTTGACGGACTAAACACAATTCCCACTTCCCGGGATGTTGTTGTACATTTCGCTCTCACAAGCATGTCTTTTGAGGCCTTGTATATTTCCCTGAGTAAGGGTTGATTCTCTGTCCAATACCATTTTGTCCTTATTAGAACAATGGACCATGACGTAAAGCACAATAGAGCTGCGTCCTAAAGGGATCCATTGAAATTAGAGGTTGTATTTAGTAGCGTCCTGACTGATTATTAGGCACTGATGGGTGATATTGTGTGACGAAGGGCCGTGGCGTCTTTTGCGCCTTTCGTCTCTGAGGGACTGTGCAATAATTATCTGGAGGGGGGTTCTAAGATTAATAGGGGGGGCCTGAACTTAAACCAAAGCGCAGGGTAGGTGTGGGGGGGGGGGGGGGTAAGATGTAATTTCTTAAACATTTGTAGGGGGGGTTAGAAGTTAAACTGAGAGGTCTGATCTCAATCCATGGACTTAAGATAATGTATATTACATGTAAGGTAATCAAAATCAATTTTTGGAATCTTTTAAGAAATATTAATATTAACAGCTTCAAAACCTTGTACTAAAAATGAACAGTTTATCTCAACAATATTAAACATATATTCAAGAACTTGAGTTAAATCCCGAGTTGGTTTTGAACAAGCACTTCCGCTTCCCCAACGAAGCATTTACAGGAAAGCAAGTCCCTCAGACAAGATTATGTGGAGCGCAGCTTCCAAGTTTTATTTATTGGTAATGTAGACATACCAGAAGTAGTGTAAAGGTAAAGAGGGATGTAGGGAGGATCGGAGGTTGGGGAGGGGGGGGGGGTTGAAAGTAATCTCCCCTCTAGACGGGGGTGGACAAGAAGTTATTTTAACTTTAATTCAGGGGGGTGTAACTTTATTTTAAGGCCTATTTTGCTAATTTTAGAACTCCCCCCCCCTCCAGATAATTATTGCACAGTCCCTGACTTCCTTTCTGTGAATTTAACTTCCGAGAGGATAACATCAACCAGATGGCTGGGATAGCCTCTCACATGCAAACGAACTCTGAAGTTGCAGTTGTTTTCCTCAAATGTTGAAATTGAAGAGTTGTTTCTGAATAGCCTGGGAGCTTCGCCCTTGATAAATCCTTTACCAGTATCTGGTAGGTGGCAGGAGGAGAAATGTGTATACTGAAATGTCTCAGTCGATTGAAAGTGAGAGCGTACATCAAATATATTACTGATGTGTCCAGAAAGACTGTTTCTTTGTCAGAGATTTCAGCCGCAAACGTCATGGTTGCATGGTGTCTGTTAGCATGCTCAATGGATTTGTCAAAATTCTTCCGTTTCAGTGTCCAAAGGGAGTACACGTTGTACGGTCGAGGCGGTGGCCACTCTTGTGATAAAGCACCGCCTTCGAAAGCTGTTTTGTTGCAATATTCACCGCCTGACGTTGCTCGCAGGACTGCTATCGCGTTGATGGTGGGTTGAGATGAAAGTTCAATTTTAGTCAGTTAATTCTGATGTGGAATTTTGACCGTGGGAACATTTATCCAAAAATATTTGACTCAAATTGGTGGCTCCTGAGAATTTAGTCTCCAGCCTTGGGATTTGATGATAACCGTTGACAACCCAGAAATTGAAAAATAGCTCAAATCGCGTCGGATTTGGAAAATAACCACACAGGGAGGAAGCTATCCACAATGGCAATAAGGTTAGGCTTTTTAATTTTTTTTTTTTTTTAATATAATTATCTTCTTAAGCTTTTTATCGGGATTCCCATACAAATCCTTCTATTTTTGTCGGCCATGCTCACACTGAGCTTGGGAAGCCTGTGATTCCACAGGTCGCTCGTTGCAGGTCATTGTTTTACCTTTTTTAAAGTAACCCAAAACCCTCAATTTGGCTAACCCTAGGCCTAATTAGGGTTTTTAGTCCTAGGGTTAGCCAAATTGAGGGTAACGAGTAACCTGTGGAATGTGACCTGTGTTTTAGACCCGCCGCAGCCAGCATCAAACTGCGTGCGGAGCAGCTATCTGGTATATCGGCTCCACTGAGCACTCCTGCTTTAAGAGTTTGGATGTAAATAAATTAGACCTATCCCATAAAATTTGAATCAAGTGAAGTTTTTGGGTAAACGAGCACGTTTAGCAAATAATTACACCAGAGCAAAAAATTTAACCCGAAAGAGTCGAGACCAAATATGAATACGTGATGTCTCGAAAGCTATCAGTGGGTTTCAGCTTTCTGCATCATTTAATTTTGTTCCTTCAACATTAATCACGGAGGAAACAATTACCTCAGACGGAGCCGTTTTCACATTAAACGAGTTGACGAGTTGGAATAACGGCGAAGTAGGTGTACGAACTAAGATAAGATAAGAAAAAACTTTTACTGTGTCGTAAAGTCTAACGTACATGAAATGTGTGCTTAGTGAAAAAGATGAAATGAAAGTGTTAATTAATTTTCAAATAACTTATTTACGTTGTTTTCGACTTCCTTTCCGCCCTCCAATGTTGGGCTTTTGGGCTGCATCATCAATCATGCACAAAACGGAGAACTTGAAGTTAAAGGTTAATCGGGATGCATACCGTCTTTTAAATCGTTTCATTCAATAGTACAGAAAAGCAAAGAGCCAACAGACCTAACGTGGTACGTTTACAGAGGTGCCAAGCAATATGGATTGAACAAGGTATTAATCAGCCTAGCCGCGCGCCTTTGTACCTTCAAGCTGATTACTAAATCATTTCACAACAATGATGGTAGACTGAATTTACCAAAGATGCTATATTCATGGCACATCCAACAGAACGCGAAGTGTCAACGCATTTCTGCAATAAAAGAGTGTCAAATGTGATTCCGGGTTTTCTGCTGATTTCGTGTACGGTTTTAAGGATCCTTATGGATTAAATACACCATATTCGTATTCTCGGTATTGGACTGGAACTAGATTCCAATGGAGGCTAATGCGGGGGAATCTTTTCAAATGCAAATACTTTCTAATATATTCCCCCGCATTAGCCTCCATTGCAAGCTAGTTCCAGTCCAATACCGAGAATACGAATATGGTCTATTGACTGCATGAATAATCATTTTATCAAGGTACTCGGATCGTGATAATAATAACAATAATAATAATAATAATAATAATAATAATAATAATAATAATAATAATAATAATAATAATAATAATAACGATTTATTAACAGCATTTCTACAGAGCAGCTCTACATCTGTTAAATGAAACTAATATGTAACAAGAAATACGCTATACTATATACATATTACATATTATTTACACTAAGATATAAAATCATGAAAATCAGGACGATAAAATTACCAGACATGGAAATTAAGCCAGCCGCATAGTAGCCTTAGCTTTTAAAATTTTGGCACTTTCCTTAACAAAATGATGGTAATCTGTAATAGAACTTATGCTGGCTGGTAAATCATTGTACAAGTTTTGCAACGGAGTCTTGAAATGTTCCTTTTAGCAGGGAAATCTGCAGAAGTGGTGCACTACTTGATCGTAAGGTGCGACTGGGATTATGTCTAAAGAGTGTCAGGTATTCAGGCCAGTTGTTGTTGTAAAGAGCACGATGTCCGAGTTTTAGAATATTCAGATGAGTGTTTTCTAGTGTTGGTAGCCAGCCAAGTTTTAAAACATCTTCTTCTGAGCAATAACCACAAGCTATACTTGACAATATACTTGACAATAGGCGGATTGTCGAGGCTCTTTCCTAATATGATTCTGATCTGCTATGATAGGGTAACCAACGTTGTTACAGAGAATATAGTCAACTGTGATCACTGCAATCATAAAATATACGCCTTCACCTGTGCAACAATGAGTGTCTCATTTGTTGTCACAGTCATGAAAACCACAAGCTATACTTGACAACGCGTGATGATCACCTCAACAATAATTACTTGACCCCTACAATGCAGAGGAAACAATATTGTAGAAAAATTGTTCTTTCTTGACAGCATAACCATTACCGTAAATTACCATAAATTTCGCAACAAAAAATTGTTTTTATTTGTTCTTAAAACTGTCATAAAAGGTCTGAGTGAGACAAGACTGTCACAGTCCCTATGCAAAGTTAGACTGGGTAACTAAAGCTTCACATTGCATCAAAAAAGGCTTATCCAAAAACTGCATCGTGGATCTAAGGTATAGAAGATAAGAAGTGTAAAGCAATATTCTTACAAAAACATCATCAGGTGAATACAAAGTGAGCAGAGTTGAGAAATTATAAGGAGAATTAACAAAGGATCAGAGTAGTTGCAAGCTTCTAGATGCCTCCAAGCCTGCATGTCTTTAACGAAGCCTTTTGTTCCCAATGAGCAACGCCTGTTCACTACACACAGGCTTAAAGGCATCTAGATACTTGCAACTATTCTGATCTTTTGGTAATCTCTCTATAATTTTTCGACTCTGGTCGCTGTGTTATTCGCCTGATATTTTCCTTGTAATAAAGACGACGTATTGCGTTACAGCTTTTATCTTCTCTCCTGCAGCTTCATTATCTTTTCTCCTGCATTATTTCAAGTTGAATTATTTCAAGTTGTCGGATGGCAAATGTTTTCAAATTGCATGTTGGACTATGTACGCATTGCACGCCTTGCGTAACTATTTTGTAGAAGTTCTAAGGTTCTGCGCATTATTATAGGCTAAATGGAGCCTCCTGTATTCTCAAGTTGAATGTTAGGTGGCCGGGTGATTGAGAGAAATGCCTAAGGCAAAAATATATTATATCAGACAAAGCCTTCGCGCTGTCATTTTGGAACCAATAGCATCTCTCCATGCATCAATAGACACCTGCTTTCCAATGCTATTTCATTTTGGTAAAGACTCTTGCTTTGGGTGTTCTAGCCTAGTTGAGTGGTGAAATTGCAGTGGTGACTCTGGTTGCCAACAACCAAGACAATGAAAAATCTTGTAGTCATTGTGTCTGCTTTGGTTTGCGGTAAATTCGTGGCTGCAGGTGAGTACGCTTCTCTTATGGTTTATGGTTTAACGATTCCAACGATTGATAGCTAGCGACGTCAGGCGTAGTTAGTGCAACACAAATGCCAACCACATGTTCCTCAAAGAAGAAGAAGAAGAAAAAAATACACTTTTTAGCGAAGTAAGGGAAGTGACACAAAACGAAGTCGAAAGCGTTAGTGCAAACACAGGTACATGAGCTTGATGCAAAGTGAAATGGGTGTTGCATGCCAAGAACTTGGAATCTTG
>OX421448.1:27516760-27536760 GCA_949126865.1 Montipora capitata | reverse complement strand
CGTAAATAAATTCGTAAATAAATTCCCAGCAAATTATTTCTTCAGAGACTTAACTTCCCAGCCAGCATCAAACTGCGTGCGGAGCGGCTATTTGGTATATCGGCTCCACTGAGCACTCCCGCTAAATCAACACACTTCGGTCAAATTTATCAGTTTCTCTTTATTTCTTTCGTAGTCAGTTAATGTTATGCATATTTGATAGAACATCTTAAAAATATCTCGGCATGGTTACGTTCATGGTGTATTTTTGGGAGCCATTGTGACTCACCAATTCAGGTATTATATTAATTTTTTATTCTTTCCTAGCTCAAGCTCCCTTTACCAACATATGACTCTAACAGGAGTAAATAACTCGCTTAATATAACACCGTGACGTTGGACCTGTACAAGGGTTAAAACACATCTCATGATGGAAGATTCGACAGCTACATCCAGTCAGATTCCATCCACGGAATCAGTAACGGCACTGGTTATTCTCTCCGCTCTGGCTGCTCTAATCGGTAGCGTTGCAAACACACTTGTCCTTTTAGCAGTCTTTAAAAATGACACTCTCCGAACAATACCCGACTATTTTATCACCAGTTTGGCATTTTCCGACTTTACAGTCTGTGCTCTTTTTCTGCCGATGTCAATTCACCGATTTTATCAAATGAACATTGAAGAAGACAAAGATACGTTTGCTTTGACTACAAAATTTATTGGTCATATTTCCATGGTTGCATCAGCAACCAACTTGTTCGCAGTCACAATTGATCGAGTTATTGCAATAGGATTTCCATTCAAATACCTTGCTGTGGTGACAAAACGTCATGCTGCCATATCAATTGCAGTAGTCTGGATCATTTCGATGACATTAGGAGCTTTAATCACGGCGGACCTCATCTCCAGTTATGTCATTGGATTCTACTCGGGCATTATGCTATTCAACACGATAGCAATGTACATTTACTTATTTGTCACGGCGAAACGTCAGGAGAACAGAATTCAGGACATAACGACTCAAATCTCGGACAGTGTAGCAGTGCAAAAAAAAGTAGCAAGAACAATTTTCACAGTGGTGGGGATCTACACAATTAGTTGGTTGCCGACGCTTCTGCTCCCAATATTCGCCAACCCTACTTCGACAAACTTTAAACAAGCATTTCCTTGGGTTAAATTAATTCTGGCGTGTAACTCTGCTCTTAATCCTTTTGTTTACTGCTTGAGAAGCCAAAAGTACCGCTTAGCATTCTATAAAATCCTGCACATACATCAACGGCGTCCGTAAGCTGGTCAATCGCTGGTACTGCTCGCCTAAGGTAACACTGAGAATACCATGCAAGATCTGAAGATCTTAATAAGTTAGAAATGGACGCATTCCCTTTTAAACAGTTTAGTCTCATCCTGAAATCGGCGGACTAGTCAATCCCTAGGGATAGCGCCGTCGACCCATTCCTAATCTATTCCAATTTTCGAAAGCGATTCACAGAAAAGTGCAACTGTATGGGAAGAGAAACAGAAATATACGCAACTAACATGAGAAAATGAGGCTCCTCCTTAATCACTATTTCTACGCAAGGTAAGCACATTAGGGACCTTAGAGGATGACGGCGTAGACGAGAACAAGAACATTAACGGAAAACACGATTTCAAATTATTGTTAAGATTTTTTTAATTACAGTAACTGCAACTCATGTAATGAAGGTTAATTGATAGCTAGCGGGAGAAAATTATCCGCCGTCTCATATCATCCTTGGCTATTTGACTACGTTGTTTTGAGGACAACTGCAAAGAAACAACGCAGGTACGGGGAACGCAAAGCGAAAGCTATTGACTTTGCTTGTTAAAACCAGTGTTTCTTTCTTTCTTTCCTGTTTTTTTTTTTTTTTTAAGTGGGTTGCCAAACCCAGTCGAAATCTGCGTTTCATTTCTCCGAATTTTTTTTTCCGTTTCATGAAAAGTCTTGCCTGCAACTTCCCTGTTGAGTGGTGTCTTTGTGCACAGTCTTCTTTGCGTATTTTGTTTGGTTTAAGGGGGCTGGGGTAATGGGTAGATTTCTTTGGTGCACACAGGAGAACATTTAATTAACCTGCAATGGCGTCAGAAGTCATTGTAACACGAAAGGCGTTTTAGTGGATCTTTAATGGAGCTTAAGAATGGAACGTAATTGGATGAAGCGGAACCAACACGTTCAGTCCTTCCTTAGTGTGTGGCATAAACGTTTGCTTAGTGCAACTCTAGACATGCATGACATGCAGGAAAACGTCCGTCAGAGCAATTTGCAGTTGGTTTTTTGCGGACTATTTTATTAAAAGGGGCCAAGTCACGTTATTTTTGGGTGTTTCGGGAAAATCTTAGTTAATCACGAGAATGGTAATGTGGAATTCCTTTACCGTTACGTCACAAACGAAATGATTCAGAGAAAGAAACGACCTTTAACCATAATTTAAAAAACGTCGGGCCAACTTTTTTCAAGATTACCGAAATGTAATCCGTTTCAATCTTGTACATATATGTCCATGCTTCTCTTTCCTTTTGCAGTATTTTTTTTATGTCGTTCAACAGTTTTAAGTGGTTCTTGCAATGTTTCAGCCTATTTCTTGGACATTTTGGGAAAAAAGGAAAGGAAAGCAACATATCGAGTGTCTAGTCGTTCTAGCGCTAATTGGGGATAGTGTAACGCAAATCAAATTGAGTGCTCTCGTCACTGCGCCATCACTGCACCCCAATCACGGATTATATCATTGAGTGACATAGCCCCTTTAACGAAGAAACGAGTGAGCTTCACTCAAGAGCGTGTTTTGCCTCTTTGAACTGAATTTATTACCAAAGCTTTAAAAAGTAAAAGACCTCGGCACACAACATTACAAAATAATTCAACGTGTAAACATGTGAGCCAAAGGCCCGTTGCTGGCATGACGTGTAGGTGACCCCATAAACGGTCTACATCACCCCCCTTCCCCTCCCCCTTTAAAAAAATTACTGGAACACTGCAGTTCAATATCACCCAACTCAGTGCCTTCTGTTTTTGTGTAACACGTACCATAGGCAACCCAGCTTACGCTCATGGAGCGTCTACTTTACTTATCGATTACCAACGCGGATGCACTACCATTCAACTACAGGAGACTCGTTGGAGCTTGGATATAAAAAGGTTTATACTGACATAGGCTGAGTATCATGTATGCTGCTAAGATTGAAATGTGTGTCATCGTGTTGTGGCTGGGTAAATGTCTTGGAGAGATTTAGCATCACGTTTCGAAGACTGTCGCTGGTCAGTAACGCATGAAAATTCCATCATTTTGACTTGTCTTTTGCTAGATATCTGAGCGTAGTTAATGGGCAAGAAATGGGACTGAAGATATCAAACAATTTTCTTAGATTTTGGCAAAGCCAAATTTCAGCCAGACGCAAAAGTAATGCTAAAACTCTTGATGTTTCCATTTGTTTCGCGTCATATACGCAATCATGATCAAAGCAAGAGAACAAAAACAAACAATTCTAAACAGAGAGCAACACTTTTAATTCACTTTCCATGTATCAAGTTGCAATGCGCATTTACTGTTGATTCGTAGAAGGTCTGCAAAGGAAAAAGAAAACAACTATTAAGAGATTGGCGAAAATTTTTCACCCAAAACGAAATGTTTTACCCGATTACGATTTATGGAGCTGAAGAAACTACGACGTCGACAAGGCCGAGATTGGAAGAGAACAATACATTTGAAGTACCCCTGTGATAAAAAAGAAAATCACTTCCTTTTTTTTCTTCAGATTTTGAACGTTTGTTTGCTTCAAAGCTTAATTGAAAATTTTTGAGCTTTGATTTTTATCCATAGGCAAATTACTCACGTTTAAAACTGACCGATTGGTCCTCAAAGGGTTGGATCCAGGGGAAAGTGATTTCATTTATTCACTAGCTTAAAATCTCAGCTCGTGAATGCAGATTGTTATACATGCAAAACGCGAGTTTAAAAGTCTGAAAGTCCTGTGCTGTATATTAATTCTGCGGCGTACACACGCATTGCATTCTGACACTAATGAGCCTTTGACGTCATCTTCTCGTCGATCCAGCTCTCTCAAGAATATAAAGTTAGTAATGGCGGACCATTAAATAGGAAAATCCCCTGGTAAAATAAACAGGTGTCTTTTTGAAATAGAGGCTTACAATCTTTGGTCGCTTAATGTTTAGTTAACTGAGTTTTGAAATCCAAAGAAAATAAGAAATGATTTTTTTAGTCACAGGGCCACTTTAACTAGGGAAAAGAATGGCTGTGGCTCTACTCGCTCTGCGCATGCGGTATACGTTTCTTCTCCGTTCTCTCTCTTTATGCCAACGAGGACTTTTCTGATTGCCTGTTTAGTGATCCTAAGTCAAGAATTAAAATAAGAGGTAAAAAACAATGCTGATTTTAAAAAATATCCACTCACTTAGCCCACTCCACATTTAAGATGAGATGGTCATAACCAAATCCTTGAACACTTTGAATCGCTCGTGCGGCATCTTCACGATGAACAAAGTTAATGAATGCAAAACCCTGTATACAGTAAACAATGAAAACGTTCACCGTTTTACACCGCCGCTGTAAATAAACATACATGGTAAACCACAGCAAATCAAGGACTCCAAGCACCTTGGATCCTTGATCCAGGAACAACTCATTTGCAGCTTTTATTTTCACTAAGGGTCAACATAACCACTGAACGGTTGGCTCAGTTGGTTGAACATCGGACTAATGTGCAGGACTCAGTGTTTTAAAATAACTGAGGAGAAAGTGCTTGCCTTTGAAGTGACATCTGCAAATGGTTGGACTCTTTAGTCTTCTCGGACAAGGACGATAAACCGTAAGCCCCATCTCACAGCCCTTCAATGTTCATAACCCTATGGGACGTAAAAGAACCCACGCACTACAGGGAAGATATCGTTGACGTCACCTATTGTTATTAATGTGCCAACCAGAGCCTCATTGGCTGTCAAAACAAAGAATCTTTTTTGTTCCTGTGGTTGGCACATTTGAATAACAAAAGCAATGTTTGCCGGTAAACCGATATCATCCCTATTGGGAAAGAGTAGGGCAAAGAGTTCCCGGTTTTGTGGTCTGTCCTCTGTGGTGTATCATGGTTAGGAGGGTACATGTAAATGCTCAGTCCGACCGAGATAATTAGCTACAACAAGCTACTGTAAAATCCGAGGGTAGAGAACGATATACAATATGCATTCAATTGGAAGTGGAAAAAGACCCTCGCCAACCTTCCAAACAAAATTAATTCAGTACAATAGTGTCATTATCTTCCTTCCTAGATCTTTCTTTCAATCAGCTTGAAACACAATCACATCGTAGCTTTCTCAGCAAGGATGATTTTTTGCATGGAAACCAAAATACAGGAAACTGGGATCTAGGTGTTAATAAAGTGCCACTATGACGAGAATCGCATCTTTTCTATCGAAGCCATTTTAAGACATAAATAAGTAGCCTGCATGAGAAGAAAAATGTTCTTTACTATTTTCAAGTATCTCTTTTTGTTCCAGAGATATTCAAGTTTTTAAAATATGCAAATTAGCCAAGTGATGACGTCATACACTCAACCAAATTTTGATCAAATATGATGAAAACGGATATCTCAGCCAATTTGCATCGGAAATGTTTGATTTTCTACTAAATGGGCTCCACAATTTAAGCTTAACAGTTTCGTTACCATGGCAACATACTGGGTTCCAGACCTCTCCAATATTAAAGGCATTTCTGGCCACCTTTGGCGTTCTATTTTCATATTTGCAAATGGTGCCTCATATTCATGATCCAACAAGCATATAAATATGTTAGCTTGAGTTTGTGGCCTTGTTTAACGTTTTTTCGAGCTGAAAATCACTTACATATTCAAATCAAGTGGGTGGGGACTGGAAAAGAGTGAGTGGCCATGGGAACACAATGTTTATAGCCGTAGGTGTGTTTTCTGTAGAACTATTAGCCTACCAAGTTGCAATGGTCTGCGCTGCAAATTGGCGAAGATAGCTCTATTTATATACTTGATGTAATATTGGGTTGAGTGTATGACATCATCATTTGCATATTTTACACCTAATACAGGTATTTGCAAACGGTAAACGGCATTTTCATTCTTTCATAGAATTCTTTGTGATACGCCCAAAAAAATCAAGAGGTAAAAATTTGATCATTGTGGCACTTTAAGCTACGAGGCTCTTTCATTTCTTTGTACAAATAGCTCTTAATTTACATGTACAGTACATGTCCCTTATTATTGTAAATTCAAAATCCCTACATGCGGTCTTCCACGGTAAAAAAATTACATGTACCTTTGATTGGTTGGTTTGCTTGTCTTTAGCCAAAAAGATCCTGGAAATTGGTCCAAATGGACGAAAGAGCTCCATGAGATCGGATTCTCTGGTGTCTTCTGATAGGTTAGTCACACGAATGGTGGCTGATTCATCTGTAGAAAGGCAATTAAACCCATTCAGAACCAGTACTACTTACACTTTATAATAATTTTGTTTTGCAAATAGTCAACAGTAATTGTTTCCTGGTCTACCAATACTGTACATGTACCTCTTTGTGAACGTGGCATTGTTTCTCCTCGTCTGTTTGCTGCTCCCTCGCGTAACCCAGGAGCAATATACTTTCCTGTTTTGGCTGCGGCTGGCTGTTCTCCACTGCTGACTGCTGGTGCTCCTGCTCCTATTGGTCAGTACAAAGTACAAAGGGATTCAAAGGATTATAATGCCGTAGCACAATGTTACAATGTTACAAAAATAATAGGCTGTATCCATGTTGTCTTGTTGTGTGGCTATTTAATAGCTATGTACGAGATAAAGTCAATAGTTTTACAATGATTAATAACAAGACCTAAATGCATATAATTTTATAAACAAAACTACAGCTGATAGAACTGCATTCAAGAAGTTTAAAGGGGCAGTGTCACACTATTTCAGTGAAACTTCAAAACACTATGTTAAATACATCATTCTTTGCAGATCAATCAAGACCAAAAAATAATGGTGCAGTTTTGTTGTCAAGAGCCACTGAAATGCTCTGAACGTTTCTTTGTCATTTTGCATCCATGGATGGAGAGGATAGAAATGGATTGAAACTTGAAAACACTGGCCAGTGGTGTTTGCAGAAAGTCGCCAAAACTTAAATACCAAATAATAGCTTTTAGTGTAAAAAATATATTCCATACCTTGTAAGTGAGTTATCAGGAATGTTGATGTGTGAGCTTAAGTACTAATTTAAATTTTACCCAGTTTTGACCAAAAAACAGCAAATTTAGCATGACAGTACCCCTTTAAGCAAGAAAAGATGTAAACAATCAACAGAATTGAATTTACCAGTGGCGAGCTTAGATTCAGGAAGTTGGCTTTGTATGACCTCTAGTTGGTCCTTGTAAGGACACTTTGTGGTCCAATGGTCTCCCTTACAGTGACGGCACTGCACTATCTTCTGTGTGCTTTGACTTAACTTCTTGAGAGGGTCATCATCTTGTTGGGGGTCCTGAAAATCAATGAATACATGTACCATCAGAAAGAAACTGATTGTAACCTACACCTCTGCGTAATTGAAAAAACTAAAATGAGACATGTATTGTATGGTAAGTGGTTTGAACAAGGGAGTGAAATTTGCAGCTTTAAAATGGTGATTTTATTGGCTGGCTTTGCGAGCACTCCGAGTGGAAGTCATCTTTAGAGTTGTTTTCAGGCAAGCCATTGGTTGTGAAAACTAGAAAACTAGTTCATTATGATCCTTCTTTTTTTTCAGTGAATAGGTTTGTCTATTTTTTGTCTTTGCTGTGCATTGTTGTTTTTGGTCACATTAAAAATACAACTGTAACATAATTTTATTGGTCAGACCTCAAGTTACAAGCAATTCAATATTGGGAATTGTTGTTGAGAAATCAATGGTTGTGAAATTGGCCAAAACATTTTGCCTTTTATGTACAGTGTGCAGTTATCTTTGCACATTTATCCTTCCTCGATTAGTTTATCCTGGAAAAAATACATTACATGTACATCTGTTAAATTTTGTGCCATTAATACCAGAACCCCAATTCGTCAACAGAACACATGCATGCATTAAATGTTACTCCAAATCCCCATGGATGTTCATTAATCATAGAGAGATTTCACAAAACACTAAACTGCCAAATTACTTGTATAATAATACTCTTCCAGTAATACCTCCTTGTTTGTTGTGAGGATTAGAAACACATCATCAGTAACTGTTGTTGTTGATGGATTTGGCCCAGGGCCATCACTCTTGGCATCTCCAAACTTTTTCCACAACTAAATAAAAAAGTATTCAAAATATTTTGCGAACTGTGAATAATTATTTGAAAGGTAACAGGCAATAGCGCAAGGCTTCTCTCTTGGAAAATACATAGAATTATCTCAGTTATGACTTAAGTAATCACAACTGTCCAACATTTTCATTTTTTTTCAAAAAAATCCTTCACACTACAGTGTACAAATATACGAGTAAAAATTGGGGCGAGACTGTTTATAACGAAAATGGTATTATTATTAAACTTTATCACGAATAAATGCAGCAGGCCAAGACCTTGCCAACAAGCCAGCAAGCAAGGGATTTCCGCCACAAGGACTTATCTGCGAAAAAAAAAAAAAGAGAGGAAAAACCAATGGTACTTTACCTTTCTCTTTGCTATTGTCTTTGAAACTCTCTTTGTTTCAATTTTAAAAGTCCTCACAATCTGTCAAATTGAAAAAAATCTATGCAATTAAAAGTACATAATATCAAAAAACTGCCATAAACAGAAACTGAAATTACCTTAAGAAGTTTCCCTTCTTCATTCCTCTTGAATTCAGTTACAACTTTAGTGTCTCCTTTAATGACCTCTGATATTGGGGGGAGATGATCTGAAAAGAGAAATAACATGATTCAGCATTAACTTAAGGACGGTGCCTACTAATTAAAGATATTTTTTCCCCGATGTGTGATTATGCAAGAAATGTAGATCTTAACAAGTGTTATTGAAATCCAAAAAGAAAATTGGGGGTAACCACGCATTTTTCAAAGATAATTGACGAATAATATTTGTAAAAAGCTCTAAAATACAAAGCAATGTACATGTATGGCGTTCTTTCTCAAATTGAAGGTTAATGATCTCTCAACAATACATGGTTACCCCCAATTTTCTTTTTGGATACCAAGAGTACTTACCAAGATCTACTTTCTCGGGATAGTTTTAAACCGCGTAAAAATATCCTAGTATTAGTAAGCATAGGCAATAGGAAATCCGAGTATCTGGAGATGCGCAGAACGTATGCACAATAACAATAGTAGGCACCATCCTTAATTGCATGTAATTGGATGACTGTACTGCATGTACTGCATGTACAGTGCGGCCCAGTGGTTAGGGCGCTTGCCTTGAGATCCGGGGATCCAGGGTTCAAGATGCGTTCTGGCCACTGGTTTTGCTCCTGGTAGTTCCTGGTTCAACTTCTCGGCTGCACTTGCAAATCGCCAACTAGCTTGCCTCTGGCCAGTTGGGATTCTTACCAGTTGTTGTTAAATGTTCTGTTCTGTCGTGATTATGTTGGCCTTGAAAAGACCCTATGGGGAGTGGTCAGTTAAGTCTGACTGTATGTATGTAGATGTATTGGTAGTGAAGGTACATACTTGTACTTAAGTTAAGACACAGAGCAAGGGTTCATAAAGTATCTTGGATGATGCTGTTACATTATTTTTATAATACAATTTCAAATTATATAACACGCACTCTGAATGGTTAAAACAGGGTGCTTTATGAGCGTAAAGATTCACACCACTTATAGGATTTGGAAAATAAAGTTTTGTGAAAATTTTAGCCGAATATGTGACGATATTAACGATTATTCTTTATTATACAGATTAAAACAAATAACGATGCCGTGCCTGTGATCTGTTTTGAGGATCTTCTTCCCATAAATTTGACTGTAGTTCATTCATACAGCACAACGAATGGTCCAAACACAGTAGCAGTTTGTTTACCAGCCAAACCAGCCACACGCTTTAAGCAGCTTGTTTTCCAATAATTGTTCAGGTTTTCATGAGCAAAAAATCAGCCAGATTTTACTGAACAAACTTGCTTTTTGATCCCGATTTTAGACTAAAAGACTACTTGCACTCTGTCGTGTTGGGGGAATACTATCACAGCTGGACTAAAGAACAGAACTTACAATGGAACTTTTAATAAAAGTGTAGCGAGCTACGAGACACACGATTGTGTGAGGCTGAGGGCCTGGTTACATATCTGGGGGGGGGGACCTGGTGTCTAGCAGTCTAGCAGTGTCACGCATGACACGCCACATCCTCTTCTCTTTAACAAAAACAAAAAGAAACAAACATAAACAACGTTTCCTAAGTGCTCAATCTAGAAAGCCTCAAGTGTCTCAAGTGTTCAAAGATTGTTTAAGTAAAATCAACGTTCGCTCAGATCAATGTTCCTTTAGCACAAATCATAATCTTCTTGCCAGACAAGCGGGCGTCTTACACGACCAGAGCGTCTTGGTTCAAAACTCGGGAGGGTCTCCGACATTTCCTCTGGTTCACTGGGTGCTGGGAACGGTAAGGCATTTTCTGGATGCACTCCTGTACTTGGTCTCTGCTCCGGCTCGTGTTCTTGCCTTGGTGTGGGGAGCAAGCTACTTTCCTCCTGTGCCAGAGTCGGAATCACTTCCTCAGCACCGTTCCTGGGCGGTGGTTCTGGAGTAGAGCGCAGTTGGCGGCAGTTTCTGCGATAGGTTCGGCCTTCAACTTCAACTTCATAAGAGTGCCTGCCGAGAGAACAGGTGCAGACCCCGAGACTCCATTTTTGTTCACCTGGAAGCTTCATTTGGACAGTATCTCCAACCAGCAAGGGGGGCAGGTTCTTTGTGCCTCGGTTGTACTGCATTGATTGCACTCTTTTCTGCGCTTCCAGGTTCTTTCTGGTTGTCACTTGGTCAGCAGAAGGCTTAAGCAGCTTCTCGGAGGTCGGCAGTAGTGTGCGAGTGCGTCGACCCATCAGCCTTTGAACGGGTGAGGTGCCAAATCCCTCGCTTGGGGTGTTTCGCCAATCTAGAATTGCCAGTAAGGGATCTTTCTTGTCCTCCTTTGCTTTCCTTAACAGTCCTTTACACGTTTTGACAGCATTTTCCGCTTTACCGTTTGACTGTGGATATTGCGGACTCGACGTTCTGTGCTCGAACTTCCATGTACTGGCAAACTTTGCAAATGCTTCGTTGGCGAATTCAGGGCCATTGTCAGTGATTACTACCTCGGGAATCCCATGACGAGCAAACCGCACCTTGAATTGCGTAATCACAGCGTGTGCCGTCTTCGTGTGAATCTCCCCGACTTCAAAGTAGTTGGACCAGTAATCTACTAGGATCAGGAATGTTTGATGTCCCAATTCAAACAAATCTGCTGCAATCTTTTCCCATGGGCGAGAGGGCAAGTCATGAGGGTTCAGCTCTTCCCGAGCCTGTGCTGGTCAATACGTCTGGCAGGTGGAGCATCTTGAGACAAAATCACGGATCTCCGCACTCATTCCTGGCCAGTATAATATTTCGTGTGCACGACGAATGCAACCTCCAATGCCAACGTGACTGCTGTGTATCTGATTCAGCATGTCCTTACGAAGCGATCGAGGTACTACCAGCTGATCACCACGGAAAACCAACCCTTGAGACTCAATCAGCTCACTGCGCTCATCATAGTAAGGGCGAACAGCAGGCGGGCAGTGTTTCTTCTCTGGCCACCCTTGGGCAATAACACGAATTAACTCCTGGATCTCAGGGTCTGCAGCTATTTGCTCCCGGAACACATCTCGTTTGGGGGTGTCCACTCGCACATGTTCTTCATGGTCTACCGTCTCAAGGGCGCGAATCTCACAGGGCTCTGAATGAGCTCCTTCTGTTGTTTTCATGTAGGCTCGACTAAGTGTATCAGCAATATACATGAGGTGCCCTTTCTTGTATTGTACATCTAGGTTGTATTTCTGTAACGCCAGACGCATGCGCTGTAGGCGCTTGGGTGACTTGTGGATCTCTTTCTTAAACACAGATTTCAGTGGCTCATGGTCACTTTCAACAGTTACTGTATCACGTCCATACAGGTATTGGTCAAACTTGTCGCAGGACCAGACAATGGCCAGCATTTCTTTTTCGATTTGCGCATAGCACATTTCTGTATCAGTCAGGGCACGGGAGGCATAACAAATGGGTTGGTCATCTTGCAGAAGAACTGCTCCTAAACCAGACTGGCTAGCATCGCACTGCACAGTGACAGGTTTCCTAACATCATAATACTTGAGCACAGGCGCCTCCGGTAAGGAACTTCTTTACGGTTGCGATGGCTACGGAGTGCTGCTCCAGCCACTGGAACTCCACATCTTTGTCCTCCAGATGTCTGAGGGGCTCAGTCATCTCTGAAAGGTGGGGCAAAAACTTTGAGAGGTACGTGACCATCCCTAGAAACCTCTTCAACGCACGCCGGTCTTCGGGTTCAGGCAGCTGCAATATGGCTTGAATCTTGTCGGGGTCGGGTTTGAGGCCCTCTGAGGTGAGCAGGTGCCCCATAAATTTCACACTGGACTGATGTCGACGTACTTTCGCTCGATTCAACTTCAGGTTCCACTGGCGACACTTCTCAAGGAACGCGCGTTCGTTACTCTCCAGGCTCAGGTTTACTTCGTCGTCAGTAGTGCCAAATCCAGCAATCAAGAAGTCGTCCGCAATAACTTCCAGCCCCTCAAGGTCCTCCACAAATTCATGCATCGTGCGTTGTCAAATCTCCGGTGCTGAGCAGATCCCAAAGGGCATCCTCTTCCACCTATAACGCCCAAATGGTGTGTTAAAGGTGGTTTTGTAACTGGAGTCGGTGTCAAGACGTTTCTGCCAAAAACCATCTTTAGCATCCACCACAGTGAATTTCTTTGCTTGGGTGAGCCTGGTCACTACTTCTTCCACAGTGGGCAATTGATAATGCTCGCGACGGATGGCTTTGTTAAGATCACGCGGATCAAGGCATATGCGCAGCTTGTTTGGCTTGGCCACCACAAACATGCTCGAAACCCACGCGGTAGGCTCATTAACTGGTCCGATGACGTCACTTTCTACCATTTCGTCTAGCTTACTCTTGATTTGCTCCCTTAAAGCGACTGGAACACGGCGAGGTGGATGGACCACCGGCCGTACTGTGTCATCAGTTGCTATGTGGTACTCTCCTGGGAGGTCTCCCAGTCCTTCAAATACATCCTTAAACTCTTCTAATAAATCAGGGGCTACGGTCGTGGAACCGACTCTCAGCGTGGGGAAAAACATGTCGTCACTGTCGTTAATCGAGATAAGCCCCAGATCCATACACGATTGGTAGGATAAAAGTGGTGCTAGGTCATCTTCAGTGATGTTAAACTGCAATACGGTGGCATGTCCACGGCGCCATGTAGGGATGTCAGCAAAGCCAAGGATTTTGTAACGTTCGTTAAGTGTACGTTTTGATAAACTTTTGGGAGCAGAACTTGACGTGCTGCATTTCTGTATCCCCTGTGGAGCGCTTATATTCTTTCAGGGACAGAAGGTTGCATTCTGCGCCAGTATCCAGTTGGAAAGTTACTTGACTCTCAGTGGACTGGGTACCAACTCCCATTGTGATCATCGCACGCGAGCCAGCCCCAACTTGGCTTATTCGGAAAACCTCCTCTGGTATTTGTACATTATTTACTTGCGGGTTGGCTAAACAGCACTTAGACTGGAAGTGGTTCTTTTGGCCGCACTTACGGCAGGTTTGCCCATAGGCGGGACACTGGCGAATAGCATGATGGTAACCACAAAAACGACATTCCGGTCGGTGGCTGGTTGAGTCCCGTGTCTTTCTTTGGTTCTGCGGGGTCTGTCGGACCACACCAACCACCTCCTCAGGTGCACTGCTCATCATCTTTAGCTGTTGACTGGTCTATTCAGCCGCTTTGCATAATATTATGTCTAATGCTTTCTGTAAAGTCAAGTCAGTGACTCGTAATAGCCGTTCTAGGACCTTGTCGTCACAAATGCCTAGGACAAAGCGATCGCGTAAAATTTCGTTGGGCGTGATGCCATCGTGAGCACAGTTCTTCGCAATCATGCGGAGCTCAGTTACGTAAGCGGCAATGCTCTCGCCAGCTTCCTGTTTTCTGTTATTGAAGCGATATCTTTGGTAAATTACTTGTGTACGTGGTTCACACGTACACCATGTCGTGTTGGGGGAATACTATCACAGCTGGACTAAAGAACAGAACTTACAATGGAACTTTTAATAAAAGTGTAGCAAGCTACGAGACACACGATTGTGTGAGGCTGAGGGCCTGGTTACATATCTGGGGGGGGACCTGGTGTCTAGCAGTCTAGCAGTGTCACACATGACACGCCACACACTCGTCTGTTAGCTTGCTTTGAACTTGCGTTTGATGGTTTCTCAACTTTGATGGTTGAGATTTTGACAGCTTTGGTTATGTTTAACCAATAAAATGTTTTGAACCATTCTAACAAGAATTGTGATTGGTCTGTTTTAGCGTACTTTATGAGAGTATAGATGACAGTACGACTGATGCCACTCATAGGATTTTGAAAATAAAGTCTTCCAAATAAAGAAGCCTCGCCTTGCCTAACCAGTATACTGTATCTGTAACCACTTAGTGGTGTGTACAGAAACCACAAAGTCACAAAGAGTTCCCTCGAATCTTAGAACCTCCTGTAAAGTACACTTCTCACTGTTTAGGTTTCTGGTCAGGGTTTGATTACTCAAGCTTTTTGGAGGCAAATGTACCGATATACATGTATCAGTTACTGAGCCAATGAGTTCACATCAACTGGGAAAATCATTGACAAGACAAGAGGCCGACCACAGTCGCAGACAAACTAATAAAAGACTTCTTTTTCAATAGCTTCTACCACTATTATGGCAGGGGTGGTTGCCAATCCAATACCCAGTAATACTGGCACATGTATCCATTTTACTGATCTCAAATGGATGGAAAGTTGAGTGAACTTTGGAGTACATATGCCAGGATTCCAACCTGGAGCACTGGAATGTAGCTGATGAAGAATATCCACTAAACGATGTACTCACTCAAGTTAACATAATTCATTGTGAAGTCACGATCTCAACCCAACAATAATGTCTGGAGTTTGTGTAATAAAATTATTACTGTTAGTACTGAGACACAGAACCATCAGTCATTGCCCTTGAATTAGAAATCAGTCAGTGTATAGGCCATTAGAAGCATCTTAGAATCATTATTAGCTGCATACATCAGGTTGGTCATTCACACAATTACATGTACATGTACGTTGTGCATAGATGAGGCTGATGCTGACCTTGTTCTTGACACATACATACCTACTGCTATCATGGAAATCATGTTGTTGTACTGATATTTGGACAGTACATGTATTTCCACAAGAAAAGCATGGATAATACATGTATTGTGTGTGTGTAAACAAGATTGCCAAAAGCCTCAATTCCTTCACTGGCCAGGTTACCCATCCTCAGTAGTAAAGATTATGGTACAGAAGGTTGTTTGTCAGTAGGAAAACCACAATCCGAATATTATTAACTTTGAAAAGTTTACCTTCTTCTCCTTCTTCCACTAAGTCAGCCCAGCTTGGCTTCTCACTGCCAAAAATAGAGTATTCCAAATTTCAACTTTAACTTCAATTTTATTGAATTCATTGCATGGTAAGGTACATGTGTATCTATCTATATATGCACTATGTACCTACATCAAAATGTATAAAAATATCATAAATTACTGTAACTAAAATACAAATAAATATATAAATAAATAGAATAAATAAATAAGTAAATATTGCAACTCCTTCTTCCACTGATTCAGCTCAGCTTGGCTTCTCACTGCCAAAAATAAAGTATTCCAAATTTAAACTTTACAGTAACTTTAACTTTATTGAATTCATTGCATGGTAAGGTATCTATCTATGAATATGTCCATCAAAATGTATAAAAATTTCATACGTTACTGTAACTAAAATACAAATAAATAGAAATAGAATAACCATAAAATAAGTATTGCAACTGGAGCAGGAGACAGGACAATGCCCCAGTTGATATCTTGCCCCCAAAACAACTACTGCTAGTAATATTGGTAACATAAATTTGCAAGATAATTAACTATATTAATTTACGAATATTCCGAAGCATCGTTGCATAACCTACGATACCACCCCCATTCCCAATCATCACTGCTTAATCCATGAGCATCACAAAAGTGCTTTTATTTATGAATAGCCGTTTTTATACAAGAGACGCATAATTCGTCCAGGACGAACTTGGGCAAACATTTTTTTCTGGGTCTGTTAAATTCGTCTAGTTTAAAGACGGGCACAAGACGCATAATGCATATTACGTTTGTATATCCTCCGTAATTTGGTGTGATTTATCGATTATTACATGAAGGAATAAACCAAATAAACTAAACTTTTTCTCACAAGTACATTTGTAGTGCACAACCAGGAATATGTGAGGCATAGGTGATGACAATTGACCTTTGAAATTGGTCAGATAGAAAATATGACACAAACTTACTCGACTTCTTTATCAATCGCAGGCATTCTTTCGTTAATGTCACCCACTTTTTTGTAACCTAACTTCCCTTTTATACACGAGGACCGTGGTGATGAGTCGATCGAGTCGATGATGACTTCTTCGGCGGAGCCCGCGTTACTATTTTTAGCGGGAACTTTTAAAAGTGCATGAACGTGTCCCACAATCCCAGGTGATCAGTATTTTCAAGATGGCGGACGAGGTGAGAATCACAGAATCGTTGTACAATGTAGTTATTTCTTACTTCTTCGTACTGGAGTTTACCCTTGTTTCCAGCGAGAAATAGTCACGAAGACCAGCTGCAATGACAGCCAAGAGCTGTTCAGCCTTGTACCGATGGCGCCTCCCATATTTCCGTAAACAAAGTCTTGTTTAATACTGCAGTTAGAGATACATGTAAATAAAATTACAAGAAAACTCATTTTCGCCTATGTTTTGGATATCTGCGTTTTCAGGTGGAACTAAAGCACGTAAAGAAAAAGAAAGGTAAGCTTCTTACGTTTTATACCATGTTGGTGGACGAAAACAAAAGATCTCTCATTTGTTCATTTTAGTTTGTTCGTCCACCAGTAATAAATCATTGTGCATATTTGTGCATTGTTACATGTATCTGTGTCTCAAGACATTGGTTGCAATTCATGTTTTCCCAGATACCGAAGCAAGCAAAACATCTTGAGAACCAGTTAAAAATGAGTATTTGTACAGGTAATCGCATAGGCCGAGTAAAATTAAGGATTAAAGACTCTCTCTCTACCCGGATGCTTTACGCGCCTTTGTTTGTTTTCGTTGGGCTTGACGTAACGAGTGGGATAGAAATAAGCAACAAAAAGTTACAAAGGAATACTAGAAAAGTATGGGTATCCATCTCCGCCAAAATTCAAACTTGTTGTTGTTGAATCCAAACCTTCAGTTCAAGCATTCTGTCTTGCTATTTAAACTCGCAATCATTAAATTCAAACATTCACTTTGTCCATTCAAATATTCAATTTGTCAATTCAAACATTCAGTTTGTCAATTCAGACATTTTAATAATAGAAAAGCTGACCAGTCGAATAAAAAATATAGTTGCAATGAATAAAGCGCTGCTGCCGCTATTGGACTAATAGCATGTTACCAGGTATTTTGGATTGATTTTGTCACCTTTGTACTCGGCTCGCGTTGCAATAAATATTCACAAAACAAATTTCCATAAAGTACATTCAATACTGCTCTCTGTTGTTGGTAAAAGTACTCGTTTTTGTCTCGTCTTTGACAATAATTTGAAAAAAAGAATACATACATGTATACCAGGTATTCATTGAATAATATACTCTTCCTGGCAAATTTGTTCACTAACGCTCTGCTGCAAACGTTACCGGAACAGCCACAAAACAACTTTGGTATCTTTCAATTTGGGAATGTTTTTAACTGCTATTAACCAAACAAAAGCACCTCATCCAAATGTCTACATGTACAGTATATGAAACAATAATTAGAATTCCAAACAAGTCTCAAAGTAAAATAAGTAAATATCCAAAAACGTCAGTCGGCTTACTGCGAAAGGACATCATCAAAAGTTTGTGGTATCTCAGTGATTTCAAACTCAAATTTCCATAAATATACTGCCTTTAGTGGATCAGGTCGTGGCATTTTCTTGAATTGATTGTCAGTTCAATTGCTCAGTCCTCCAACCCACATTGAAAGGCTTGCGAATTGCAATTCTCAACAGAATATCTTGCCCCAATAAACTATAATAATAATGTAGCTGTAATAAGAAGCACTAAGTAAGAACAAATCCGAATGGATGTCTCCGATAATGAATGATTTACAGAAGGAAAAACTCAGTGGCAGAGGAATGGAGGTTTCACATCATACGAAACCTCTGTGTTTGCGCGCGGTGCATCTCGGTAGACAGAGAGTCTTTAATGTCACTCGTATTTCCATGCGATTACTTGTTTATAATATTATACATGTGTATTAAAGGGCAAAATTTTCCTGTGTATTATGAAAATCAAAAACAAACACTGTTGCACAATTTCGTAGGAAGCCATTTCAGTGCTCAGTTACAGAAAGGATCAATGAACTGTAGAACGCACAAATCAGCTATGAAACTTTATTTTTGTACAATGCCAAAGCAATGAAACCAGCCCTGCTAAAAAACATCTACTACATGAAAACAGAAGCTCATGACTTTGAAGCATTTAACTCTGGTTCAGAACTGGGGTTTTAGTTTAAAGATTTCCTTATTTGGGTGCAATTTCCCTCATGTGCTGCTTCAATCTTAATTTTGTCCATATTTGGGCATAAAATTGGTGTCCTAAAATCCCCAACTTTGTTCCAAGGAAAAGAGTTTCAAGTTACACGCTTCTAGGTCATTTGCTTCTGATGAGAATAATAAAGTAATTTACATGTACCAGTACCAAAATTAATGAAAAATGCCCTCTGTCTCAGCCAATCATCATTTAGTAATTTTGCCCTGTGTGTAATCAGCAAATTAATGTACTTCATTATTTGTTATATTTGCTGTTGTTTAAATTTTTTCCTGGTTCAAAATTGTTTAAACCAGTTCAATTTTGATTTTCCTTTGTTACAGATTATGATTTTGGACAACAAAAAATAAAAAACAAACTGGTTTGAAAAATTGTAAAGCAAGAAAAAAATTTGAACCACAACATAATGATACACCTTTTGAGATTTTGAGCATTTAATTGTATATTTAATTAATACATGTAGAAATTTATTTTATTCTTAGCAATAATTGTTGTACACTGTAATTAGTGTAAAATAATATATTTTAAATGGATATTTTTTTCTGATGATGTTTGACTGCCTCATAGCTTTCGAAATAAATCTGTCTGTCTATCTGAGATTTAATCTAATACCGGTATTGAATGTGTAGTGCTCAATAAAAGAATTTGTGAACAGCATGAGCCTTTGATCAGTATCAGCCAAGATAGTCAAGATAATTTGCAGTCAGGGATAGTAGATAATAATAGAAGAAAGGAATTGAACAGGAATAAGAAGTCACAATCATTTTTTTTTTTTCAAAATATTGTTTTTTGTCGTGGTTTACACGACAAAAAAAAACACTTTTACACAGTTTGAGAGGTAAAATCAGTCAGTTTGTTGGCACACATTCATGATCTATACAACAACAATTCTCCTTCAATCAAAGCAGCAGCTCACTGGCAGTTGGGATAACATGACATTTAATGAATTGAGTTGTAATTTGCACAGAATTACCCAAGGTGTTATTTTCTACACATAGTAGCATGCTTCTTAGTGTTGGTTGTTCGGTTGCATAAAGTTAACAGTTCATGGCACATGTAAAACATGAATATGTACAGTTACATGGAGCATGCACTCTGTATCACTCTGTGCCAGTGTGAATCCTGACCTGGAAAACTAATGACTTTCCTTTCATCACTCGGCGGCCATTTGGTCTTTTTAAGAATT
>OX421448.1:27506760-27511760 GCA_949126865.1 Montipora capitata | reverse complement strand
TGTATGTGATTGCGCATACAGGTACAGTGCATGTGCCTCAACCAACATTCAATTATGCAAATTTGATGGGAGATGTGCATTGCGTCATTGTCATATGTCAGCATCGCAGAGCTTTGTGACTTGAAAGGGTTTTCCTATTCACAGAAACTAGTAGCAACCTTCAGATTTGACTGCTGTACAAGTTGAGTATCAACATAAGATTTTCATTTTAAATTAGTTGCATCATTATGAACAGAACTCTAACCCTCATTCCTTGCATATCTAGTCATATGAAGGCTATCAGAACAAACAATAATGATTGGTTAACAAGTGAGTGATCACACAAAGTGAATCTGAAAAGTTGTTATTGAACTCAATGTCATTCTCGTAGCCAGATCTGATGGTTATTGTCTCACAAAGCCTGACAAGTACATGTAAGTACTGTAAGAAAGAAAAAAAACACTTTATTTTAATTTTAATTGGAAATGTGAATTTACACCTTAGTGCATTGACTCCCATGAAGCCCTTCCAGGAATAAAAGCTACTGGTACTTTCCAAGTTTTGACGAGGGGAAAATGGACAATCTGAGAAAAACATACAGAGCAAGGTTGAGAGCCAGCAAAAATTTAACCCACTTATGGCAACAACCACTATGTACATGTACATCCACTAGTAAAATATCTATAACTGTCAGGTCTAGGGAAGTCCTGCTTGACCCTTCATTAATAATAATAATAACAATAATAATAATAATAATATTATTATTATTATTATTATTATTATTATTATTATTATTATTATTATTAGAACTTTAGTATGAGTCATTGCACTTTGCAGTTTTCTCCTATTTTAAAAGTTTATGAATTAAAATGCACCAGTGTTTGAAATAAACCAGACGTTTTGAGGGTGCTCCCTCTTTTTCAGTGGTCTCAACTATCTGATTTATTTTAAACACTGGCGCATTTTCACCATGAACTTTAAGACGCAAAAGGTGACTCTTGCTGGTTGTGCTGTTGAGTTGTCAGGTTGAATGAATCTTTATAGGTCAACAAGTTTCATTATAAGATGGTATGTTTATGTGAAATAATGTTGAAAAGTGCCATAGATACTACAAGTACTAAAGACTGAGACTTTGTCAATCTACAGGAATTTTAAATCCCTTGGATACCCCACATCACATGAAAATAGATGATGATATGCCTTTCAGAGATGGTGTGGTGCTTGATAGACCAGTGAAGAATGGGTGTGGTTCCTTTGTTAACGCTGGCATGAGAAAAGAAGTGAGGATAGACAAAAACTTGAAACCAGGGCTTAGAGTCACTGTTAAGATGGGCGATACTTCTAAACCAGGTGTGGGCATTTTGTTTGAATCACGCCCGGTAGCGATCCAGGAGTGTTATGTAAATCTACATGTTTCAGTGCTTGTCAAAGTCTAATTAATGTACGGCTGTTTCTTCTAAGGTGGCCTCATACGACATAAATTATAGGCTTTTTAAGACATCATGGCCAAGCCTGCCACATTTTGCTAGAAAGAATAAGGCAAACCACCTCACCAGGAAATCCATGCCCTACTCTTTGCCGTTATGTAGTATACAAGTTCAATCTTTAATATCCCGCAAACCAGGGTTGTGAGATGGGGTGTATGGTTTATACATGTACATGTAGTCCTTATCCAAGAAGAAATGAAAGGCTGAGCGAGATGTAATCGCAAACACAGCAGTTTCTCCCTCTGTCATTACAAACCTGGAGTGTTGTCCAGCAAGGGTCGAAACCTGCTATCTCCCACATGTTAATCCTATGCTCATCCAACTGAGCAAGATTTTCAAGCAGATGTTTCAAGCGTTTCCACTTCGATCGCTTGAATCAAAGTTTGAAAAGTGTTGCTAGTATTGGCGGCGGGTGAAAGTTGTTTAAAATCAGCCATAACCAAGGGTCCCCCAACAGTTTACCTGTATTAATATTTTACATTATTGAGCTTTCAGGTGCAAAATTTTACTCTGGAACAGTTGTGTCACCGAGTTCCCCAAGGACAGAGCATGGTCTTTATTGGGGATACAGTGTCAGAGTGGCACCATCTTTCGGGGCAATTTTTACACAGAGTCCATACAAGGATGGGTATGATGTAACCATAGGAACTTCAGAACGAGGCACCCCAGTTGATGATCTTGAGCTTCCAAATTTTAGGTACTGTACTGTAAGTATAGAGTACAGAGAACAATGATCTTCAGCCATGAATCCCAAGGTTGCTTGGATTTGGAAAGCGTTGCTTGTTCTTGGAAAGCTTTGCTTGTTCTAGGCAGTTCTCTTAAAACAGTTTTTAAAGTTTACTTTCAAAGGTGCAATTGCTTGAAATCTTAAATAGTTGCATTTTACACAATCCCTAAAACACGTGCATTAGACGAGACTTAAGATGATTAATTTTATGAATGAACATTCAAAGATCACCACAAATAAATTTTGATGTAAGGATCACTGAAAGCCCTTATGCCACGCCCTCACGTTTGCTCAAAGGTGTTCATTGAAGTCCTGCAAATCCTTGGCGCTCACCACCATTGCTGTATTCGTAAGCTAGCCAAGGGCCTGTTATCAGTAATTTACGCTTCATTGTTTTGTGATTTAAACATGAATTAAGGCTCCTTGTGCTTAAAAGAAGACAATGGTAAGGGCCATGTGGGACTGAATCGGACAACTCACTGCAAAAGAAAGTGCGTTCTGACAATACTAGATTATGAAAGTGCTAGACTATCGGTTATCAATGTCGCAGCAAGTACAACGGAAAACAATTCCACAACACTCAACCAACTGATTGGTTCGTTCCAGTTAGGTTTCGCAATCCTGTTTTATTTTTTTGAAGAGGACACACTCTCTCTCAGTGGCGTCTTCTGACTACAACTACAGTCCAGAAGGCAACAAAATATGTTTTTTAGGTGAAAAGATTCTCTTTCAGTTTCTGACGATGACTAAGTGATAATCTTGCTTACCACATGTAGAACATGATAAAAACTCGATCGTAAAACTCATCTCTGGAAGAAGACACTCGCTAGTACACTGAGTTTGTGCGAGTCAATAAATTATACATAAATGCAGCCTAACAAACGCAGTTCTAGACAGCTACCCAAATCCTTCTCTTGTTGCTTGTCTCATGAAAATTTGCGCAGTTGTCGTTTTAACCCCTTTAGGATTACATTGTTGTAAGAGAGCAAAACTAAAATGACAAGTTCCGAGTTGCGAGTCCACTTGCGAATTTTAGGTCTACTTTTCACGTGAATGGAAACAGATTATCGTTAGAATCGCTTTGAAAAAGAGCATTGGGTGAATTCAGGATTGGTCTATTCTAGAAGTTGCTGGCAAGTGACTCTCCCATGAAAATCGCTTGTTTCTGTATTACAGAGTTGAGTTGTAAACTGAACAGAATATCGCATTTCTGATTGACGAATGCACAAAAAGGTTATAGAGTGCAGTACAGAAGCTGCCGGGTACAGCCAGTAATTCTGTTGAGTATATAATAACTAAAAAAATGGTATGAACTTGCTCGTGCATTTCGTTATTGAAGGTTACTCGTGAGGTATCAAAACCTAAAGGTTTCCATGGTATTTAACGCTGGTTAGCGCTAACCATGCTTCCACCAACCCGGGCCAGAATTTTAAAGGCCAGGCCTCGGTTGTTCAAAAGGTGGATGGCCCTATCCACCGGAAAAATCACTGTCTAGCGGATAAACAGTAGCAAATCCAATTGGGTTATCCAGTGGAAAGCGCTATCCACCCATCGAACAACTGGAGCCTGGCCTTTTCTTTTTTTCTTGACTGTCCATAGGCATTTGTTGGTGGTGTTTGGTGGGCTGAAAGGACTCGAGGCCAGTTTGGAATCTGATGAACAACTAACAGTTAACGAGCCATCTCTTGTGTTTGATCATTATGTGAACACTTGTCCAGGTCAAGGAAGTGGAACAATCAGGACTGAAGAAGCAATACTAGTCACTATGTCTGCTCTGAGACCAATGATAGCAAGTGCTACTAACTGGAAACCAGACATCTCAAATTCAGCGTAGAATAGAGCTTAGGAACAGGGGAGGGGGGGGGGGGGGGGGGTGACAAAAGCCCATTCCTACGGAAGACGGAGGCATGCTATCGAAGCACCTCTCGCTGGGCTGTCATGACTTGTAAAATAGCGCCCTTCCTAGGCCTTGGCTAAACATTCAGACAATTCCTCTCAAATGGCACGCGATCAAAAGCTGAGATATTGCGGCAAGGGAAAAATCTCACTTCCCAAGAGCTCACTTCTCCCGTAGTTACCAGTAGCTGTATGCCTTTAGCTACGGTAATTATTCGTCACATCTATGGAGATTATTTATTTTAAGATAAATCCGTTTAAACTGCGCGTTTTCGATAACTGAAGCAGAAATATCAAACTGAGTAAAGGCATAAATCTGATTCAAAACAAGGCATTGTATTTTCCAATGTAACGAAATGTGAGTACATACTCCTCTTATTTCTCTGTAATCATGTTTTTTTAATCTATTAAATGTCTTCACCGACTAAAATAACTTACATTTTACTGCATCCTATTTTTGGACCTAAATACTTTGTGGGAAATATCCCACTTTGCCCAGCAAAATAGGGTCAAGTGCAGTTGTGCAAATAAACAACGTCATCGCCTTAAAAAGTATTTCCTTATAAACTGGATTAAGGCTCTCTTCACAAAGTGGGGTTCAGAAAACCACACCTCATTTCGTTTCCACCTTTTCGGATGACACTGAAAAGAGTGCGTTGTTGTGCCTCGTTCTTATTTTACGCCAACTGGCGCCTCCCTTCACTTCATAGTATGACTCCCTGTCTGTGTTCCCTATTTCACGGCTGAGAAATTAACCAATGGAGAACAATTTAATTTCGGATCCTACAAAATTACTACTGCTTCACTGGTAACAGTGCATGTTAGATTTTATCAGCTATTCGCTTGAATAGCTATGGAAAGCCCTGAAGCTCCAGAGGAATCATTTTGTTCAACAAATGAGACCTCTTTAG
>OX421448.1:27424260-27499260 GCA_949126865.1 Montipora capitata | reverse complement strand
TACTAAATTTCTAGGACCAACTCTCTTGGCAACATGATAACGAATTGTCCCGGAAAGTAAGCTATCAGCTATAGGCGTGTTAAAACGTGTGCGCCCCTTTATTTCTTTTGTGGCTTCAACACAAATCTCTTGTGAGAGTGCATACCAAATGCAGCATGGTGACCCTGTGGGCCTTTGGGCCGTGCATGCGCCTTAGAGTTTAAAAAAACTAGCACGTGAAAGTTGCATTTTACTTAGGCCTAGGTTATTTAGCCGCTAGGGTCTTTTTAAAAGCACATAAAAGAAACGTTTGAAAATCCTGTGTCACATGTGGCGTAGTCAGCAGGATTTTATACAAAAGATCAAGGCCCTGGCGGTGTGATGTTGACAGGCTGTGAGTATTAAATGTTTATACCATGAGTGCTTTCAAGAATTAGCAACCCTGAAGGGAGAGATCGCGGCATTGAAAGTGGTGCTTGCTAAAAAGGAGCAGGAAGCTCAAAAGACTGCTGAAAGCATGGAAGGGAGAGTTAAAATGCTGCTCAAGCATGCTAAGCATGAAAAAGGTCTAGGAGGGGAGAAAGAACATGTTGTGTATCTCCCCCTTCCCCAAAAGCTAAAGAGATTCAAGGGGAGGCCTTTAAGAGGAACTCCCCCTTCAGCTGAAGATTGGATTGAGCATGGAAAATCTATTCGTGAAAGTACATGTAAGAGGTTGACAAAAGAGCAAACTAGAACACCTCATCCGGGAGGCTAGACGAGAGATCCTGGGGGAGATGAAATCAAAGCTAATCCCAAATAGATATTTGCAGTATTTCTGAGAGTTTTTGGGGATGGAGACAGCTTGCCTCAGTTACAACAACACTTTTTTTTCTTACCTGCAAAAAGAAGGGGAAGATCTTGCATCATGTTCATTGCCTTTGGTGCAATTGCTTGATTGCATAGTCCAGTTGGACAGTTCCTTTAAGCCTGGGAGGGACTCTCAGCTTAAGAATCAACTAGCTGAAGTTGTTCGTGAAGCAGGCCTCAGAAAAGAGTTTAATCAAGGCTGCTGCCTAAGAAAATTTAAAGGGGCCCTCAGAGCTAAACGCTGAGAACTTAGGAGCCCAACATATGAAGTGAAAGGTGTTGCTGTGAAAAATTAAGGCGCCCAGAGCTATTCTTTGGGAGCCCCAGGCTACCGGGCTCCTGTTAGGCAACAGCCTTGGTTTAATACTGCGTGTTAATTCAGAACACCCAGAGCTTCCCTATTTTGATATGTGTGATAGTGTTTTGAAGCTAATGAGTAAACCTGGTGCACGGTAAAACATGTTGGTTCAGGAGAATGTGGCAGCTCAGGATATTCAGAGTGTTTTAAAGAAGCAGAACAAGCAAATTGCGGAGCAACAGAAGCAGATTGAACCCCTTGTTTCTGCTTCGAATAGAGTGAATGTTTCTTCTCATGGTGGTGGGCAACGTAGGCATTGCTGGTGTGATTTCTCTGATCACCTTAGGAAGGATTGTCCCAAGAAAGCTAAGGACGCTGGAGCAGCAACCCCTCCTGCCCAGCCAGATACTCTGGGGAAAAATTTTAAGAGACTGGGCCCACTGCAGCAAGCCATGCAATGTGCGAGCATTTAACGGATGGAGACTCAATCATTGAGAACACAGTTGGAGATTGTTCAGAAGTTAAAGTTAGGTTGAGAGGTGTGGATGTTGGATGCCTGATTGACACTGGTGCTCTCCAGCACCCAGCGTCAATTTTCGGAAAATATCTGTTCGGATGACAATTTGAGATCTAGAATTTTCGGAACATTTGTTGTAAATTTTCTTGCTTGCCTGCCTCTCCTAGGATTCGCCAACATCTGAAAAATGGTATAATTGCCCATTTTTAACGGATTTTTACTCTAACGAGGTCACCTAAAATTTTCGGGAGCCTTTTTTCTGGCTAGAATTTTCGAAAAGGTAAGTTTTGATCCCTATAATTTTCGGATCACTAGACTTTCAGCTAGAAAATCCAAACAGATGAAAAATTTTTAGGGGATAAAAATATGCCTACAGTATATCTACCGTTTAAATACTAAAATACGTTTGACAATGCTATATTCTCGTTGGGTGCCCCTAGCTGTTGTGTCGACTATCATTAAAAGTTCTACATGGAGTCGTTGGCTCAAGGTAGTGAGGTTGTTGATGTTACATTCTACATCAAGATATCAGATTTCCGAGGATTGGAAATCCCCTACGTTGGCGAACTCCAGTTGACTGCTCTCTCCCATACATTTGCAGGACTGTGGTTTTTTGGAGCAGTGGTGAGAGCACTCGTCTCCAACAAATGTGGCCCAGGTCTGATTCCCAGACTCAGCTTACTAATAGGCATTGCAGATGTATTTAAGACCACCGGTCCTGAGCCAGGAAGCTGTAGCAGACACCACAGAAAACAGGTCATTTACATTTAATGCAGTTATGAGCAACTTAAAGAAACTTGCATTTCTTAATCAAAATATGTGAAAATTAGCCTGCACAAGGATGAATTAAAATTTTGCACCCCCAGTTATAAGAGCCTGGCATAATGCCTTCAGGAGTGTTGGCAGGTTTAAATTTCTATATACCTACCCAGAAATAATCTCCTGTTGAGACACCACCACTGATGACACACTGTCTTTGGCATCATCTATTACTTGGATTGGTTCAGGACTCCGAGATCTGCAATCCCAGCAACGCACTGTAGCGTCATATGATCCCGAGATAATTACTGTGCTGTCTGGCTGATTAAACTTCACACAGTTTACTCTCTATAATTGAGGGAAGAACAGTTACACAGCTTTCATTAAAGCTATCAATACCGGAGGCTGTAAAGTGCAGGTTGCGGGTCAGGTTTGCAGTCCATAATTTGTTTTTCTGTAACTGAAACAACCCAAACCTTTACAAAATGCTAGCCTTATGCTTAAACATTATTTTTTAGGCCTAATGGTAGCATTTCTAAGGTTTTGGGTTGTTTCAGCTACGGTGAAATAGTGACGTGCAACCTGTAGTTTACACCCTCCATATCAACACTGAGGCAACTCCCAAGGGATTAGGTCTTTAAAAGTGCTATTTTCCGGAGAGACAAGAAAAAAAAAACCAACAACCAAAAAACCCAACATTTGACTTGATTTGCTTGCATTGTTAAGTTCAGTTTACAGTGTCCCCAATTAGAGGCTAATTGTCTCGGGTGGAAAGGGGGGCAAATTGTCTAAAAACTAAACATCGCATCTATTATTATTATTATTATTATTATTATTATTATTATTATTATTATTATTATTATTATTATTATTATTATTATTATTATTATTATTATTATTATTATTACTATTATTATTATTAAGCTTCGTGGACCACTGGTTGCACACTTACACTAGAATGTCCCCTAAAACGTCGCATAATTTGCCCAGTAGCTACATCCCAATGTACCACGGTCTTATCGGCTCCACAGCTAGCCAATCTACTGTTGTCGCTTGATCCTGCTGCATCAAGTACTTCGTAGCCGTGTCCACTGTAGGTTTTGAGAAGTACACCTTTGTGAGGGTTCCATAACTTTAGAAGTTTATCGCTACCACATGTTAAACAGTAGTTTCCATCGCAATTGAATCTCACAGCTCGAACAGCCCCCTGATGTCCTTCCAACTTATTAGTTTCTTTGCAGGGAAGAGCTAGGTCCATTTTTCGCCAAAAGTTCGCAATAAATTGGTGATAAAAATCACTCTTTGTCCGCCATATTGCTTTCACCTGCTGGGTAACCATTCATAGCAATAACTCTTCGTGTAAGCTTACACAAGATGTCCAGAATGCTAGCCTCTTCCCCGGATCGGATCGGATCGACAAAACACATGAAATCCCTGGGTCACCAGTTAAGGTTACTTTCGACCTTCACGGATGTCCTTCGGGAAAAAATTCGTAAACGACATTTACTGAGCTTTCTTCTGATGTATAGTTTGTTAGGATTTTATTGAAACTAACGCGCGTGCGAATTTTTTTCCCGAAGGACATCCGCGAAGGTCGGAAGTAACCTTAACTGGTGAACTAGGGATTTCATGTGTCTACTTCGGGCAGGAATTCTGTTATTGATCCGGTCCGAGTTTTGATGATCCGATCCTATCCGATCCGATCCGGTCCGGTCAGGTCCGATCCGATCCGATCAGATCCGATCCGATCCGATCCGATCCAATCCTGGTTTTGCCAACGGCCAGCCTGGGATGACGTTGGGGGAAAGGTCTTGGTGGACCAGCCGACTTGTAGTGTCAATTTAGATAGGTTTATGTTTTTTTTAAACTTGACAGTTACATCGATGACTACAATTAATTATTACAAACGAGAATTTTTTTGTTACGTGGGTCCTTGCTGCTACTATTGACAATTAATTATGTATGTTGTTAGGTTGAGACCCCAAGATGAGTTGTTAATCGAAAAGGGTAAACTCGTTTGACCAGGCAGTTAAAACGTCCTTGGAACTTCATTTGGGCCCTCCGGAAATAATGCCATTGGAGATGGTTGTCTTTCATCTCTTGACTGGAAATTAGATGATCGATTTAAATAATTTGATCGATAATGAACGGAAGGCCCTTTGGTGAATATCCTTTAAAGTGCACCTAAACTCAAATATTTTCATCTACAGTACTAATCATTTCCCCACCAAAAGCAAACATGTTATACCATTCTTACCTTCCTGCCGGGCAAGAAGTGCAAAGTTATCAAAACTAGAAGTAATTTGGACCCACGACCGTGATGTGAGAGGCACGGGTTTATTCTCGATTGTACGTCACAAACTGTCACAAACTGCTTTGCAGTAAGGAAGGCTTTAGACAGCAATGACCAGAACCAGGTTGCTGACCAGCGATTTTCGATAAAACAATAGTTTGCTGGGGGTGCTCAGTCTCGCGAAACCTAGTTGTGGTCATTGTTATTTAAGGTTCTTCGTGCAGTAATTTCTTTGAAAAACGAATGCAAAGCATTTTGTGAAATAACATCGAGAATAGACTCATGCCTCTCACATCGAGGTCGTGGGTCCAAATTACTTCTAGTTCTGTCAAGTTTACGTGGCTTGCACGGCACAGAAAGAGCGAAATTCTGGGTAACAATAGTGACATCTGTTTGCTTTGGATGGGGAGATTTATATTAGGAACGAGAAATATTTAAGTTTTGGTGCACTTTAAGAGGCTGAAAATTTCCATTTAGTTTTCTTCAGGAACAAGTAAAGACATCGAACTAAAATAAAGCACTTGAGTTGTCAGTTGTCATCAGTTGTTTGTTTCTTGATGGCGCTTGGGGACGCAAGCTACCATCACGGATCGTTTCGCTGCTTTAACAGCATCCTTTCCCAGTTTAAAACTGCATTTCCGTTTGGCATCGAAAAGCAAACGTTTCTCCTCGCCAACTGCTCGCTGAATGAACAGAATTGTAGAGAACCAAGTTGCCCCGGGCAACTGGTTGCTCGGTTGATTTGAAGTAATTTGACACGCTGACCTGTGCAACTTGACCCTGGGCGGTTAGCACCTGGTCAACACCTGTGAAATAGAAGAAGTACAATGCCAACTGTTCAAGTTTTTATAGGGGATTAAGAAGAATTTCACTTCCGGGGTCTTTGTTAACCCTTCAATCCGGAAAAAGGGACCAAAAACATGGGTACTGTCAAAATAAATAACCTCTATTCTACCACAAACTAATGTTTATAATATATCTCTATCAGAGACTGGATCAGTATGCAGGTTGTTTTTCAGTTTCTCCTTCCCTTGATTCGTTCACGCTTTAGTGCCTTCGGTCTCAAAAGTTAAGAAGAGTATAACTGGTGTTGAAAAACCCATTGGCTGTCAATAAGCGTATCAATTTTTCATTTGACATAAGTTGTCTTAGAAGGCCTAAATTTCCTTAATTTTTTCAACATCTTCAAGTAACTGTTCCATGTTGTTGTCCACAGTGGGTCTGAAATTAACCTTCAAAATATTGGAGAGGCAAAGTTTCGTATTCTGTGACCATAAAATGGGCTGAATATACAATGGACTCCAGAGCATGTGTGACCTAACCGATACGCTTGTCGCATCGCTCCCGCCACCCCCGGGCCGCCACCATTCATTAGGAAAAATGACCTCAAGTCCGGCGAATGTTCTATTTAGCAGCAGAGATATTCGGGTCGAAAGATCAGATTCACTGAATGTTACTACCCACTAGCATAGAAAGAATCTCGTCATCATACGATAAACAAGGTAAATATACTTTAATTTTCTTTTCTTTTCGCAATGAAAGTACACCAAGTGGTGTGCGCCTAGACCTAACTGGACCGAAGCAGATTGAGCAAACAATGGCGTCATCATCTCTAGCTGAAACACTAGCAATCGAGCATAAAATTATTTCCACTTCATGGAAAAAGTGTTAAACAAAACGCAATCAAGAAACGAGTACGAGGCAATTGTCTTCAAGTTCCCAATGTAATGAATGTGTGAGGATTAACAGACCTTTAATAAGAATTCATTGACCATGCCGTATTTTTGCGTGTTAAACAGAACCTGGCTCCCTCAAAGCTAACTTGCGCCGAGTTCAGTTTTCTTTATCGCTAACACAAATTGAAAATAACACAGTTAACTGTACAGATTTAAAAGGGAATTTCTTCTCAGTGAACGGAAAGTCTGATAAGTATCACTCTCAGGGCCGTAGCCAGAAAAAAATTATGACTGAGGCAATGCCCATGATTAAATTCTCTTCGTAGGTGTTTATGATGAGTACATTTTAAAGAGAACGCTGGAATCACGCTTTATTTTAAAATATCACGAAAAAATGACTGAGGCAAGTGCCTCGGTTTGCCTCATACTGGCTACGGCCCTGACTCTGGAACGCAAAACGTCTTGCAACCTGAATAATGACTTGTTCAATCAAGTGAATATGAAATTAGCATAGGCCACGAAGGGTATTTGATACGTGATTTTAGGGACGGCAAGTAGTTCTTGATACATCAGCAAAAGTTCTGTAAATACAAAATCGCTTTCAAATTGCTGGTCGCAACGAAACACAAAGTCTTGCGCCTCGGATATTCGTCCTCAGTTTTGTCCATATACTCTTTACTTGACGGAAAACAGTCGTTCAAAGGATTACATAAATTTATATAGAGAGAGCTACTGGTAATTTTGACCAATGAACTTAGTCATGGAAAAAGGAATGGAAATTCCAATTTTTTTAAATCTCGTAAAAATTTTACCAATTTTCTCAATAAAAAGCACGTCATTTATGATCAGTTATCACATGAATTACTAGACGGAAAAGATGTTCTCTTTTAATACATTTCATGGTGTCGATATTTAGTTAATTGGGAGCTTAATGTTTGAAGCAAAAAATTGAAAATATATACGAATCGACGAGTGCTTGCATCCTCCATACAACACCAAATTGTGTGATCGTTGTGAAAGAAATGTACCTAAATTTACAGGCAAAGATTACAGAAGCCACAGTATTTTGTTCATAAAAATATGATTTTGTGGTATTCTTGCTGCCTTCTTCGTCGTTCTTGCTTAATAGCAAGTAACCGGCATTATCTTCCCTCAAAGGCGACACTGTAGTGAATTGACATGAGGGACAAGCAACTGTTGGCTGTGATTTTTGTCGGTAAGTGATAACTCTTTTTTTTACTTTTAGGAATAAGATAGAACTGTACCCAGACGCTCTTTTTTTTTTTGAGAGCGAAATACAGCTTAAGCCTGCCTGAATTGATCTACTCAAAGACTGAAACTTTCAAAGTATCCGAGGCCAGTGTCTTTAAAATGTATGAAAATTCGTCAAGAAATGCCATACTTTTTGTGGAGATTCTTCGATCGGCTTTTTCTAAACCTGCGACCCGAGTTTTTCAATGGCTGCGTAACTTTAGCCTGTGGCTAAGGTAATATCATGCAGCTTCAAACGGTGCAAAGACCAGTAAATGAAGATTCCCCTATGCTAAAGAGAACGTCATGTTAACTAGTCTTTCCAACTGTCAAATCCGACCTATCGACTCGATTAAGGCTATTTGTGAAATAAGCACGATCTGGTTGTTCTGATTAGCGGTTCTTTAAATATGTTCTCATAGAAAGAAAACGCTTTGAAACTGAAAAAGATACAGAGGGATTTATAGCAACTTAAAAGCATCAGAAAAGTTTCAAGACCCAGGAGGCCCGTTTCTCGAGCTCGAGGGTACAGAAAACGTTTTGGAATCGGAATGTAGTTTGTGAAACTGCCATCTACTTGTTTTGTAAAGGTAATCCTTTAACATGTTTTCAGGATAAAAAAAAGCGGGAAAACTGTGAGCAGGTGAGATTTCTCCGTTCTTGAGATACGGAGGGAAATGTGCCATCCGAAAAAAATCCGGAAAGTTTCGGAACTTTAGTGAAACGGACTCCAGGAGCCCATTTCTTGAAGTCCCGAAACTTTAAGGGCCATTTTCGGGTGTCAAAATTCCTTTTACTTCTCAAGTACGGAGAGGATTTAAGTTTTTAAACTTCATAGTATTTTTCTTTTTGTTTCCTAGAAAACATGTTAAAAGATCGGCTTTCCAAAACAAGTGGTTAGCAGTTCCACAAATGGTTTTTCGGGCCACAAAAGTTTTCTGGACTTTCAAGAAACAGGCTCGATAATGACAGCTTTGAATACCTGAATACGCTGCCATGAGCAAAAGTAGCATGTTTTTTTAGAGAGCAAACTGATCTGATATTAAAATCTCTTTTGTTTTCATTTTAGTGATGGTATCGAAAACCTTAGCAAAAAGCATAAGGAGCCATAACGACAACACAAAAGCGAGGCACAATCACCAGGAAGGAGATCGCCGACATTCCTCGGTATATCCTGGTTATCCTGTTGCAACAAATGCCTCTCCTAATGCCAAGACAGTGGAACAAGTACAACCAGGTTCGAGAAGTCCAGCAGTGTCCGGAATTCCTTCAGAGCCAAATTTGAGAGCAGTACCTGCACCAGTTCCAGGATCCACAACAGTTGCACAAGCACCGGCAGCAGGGCCTACATCTGCTCCAGCACCTATGCCTGCTCCAGCTCCAGCTCCAGCTCCTGCTCCAGCTCCAGCTCCATCTCCAGCTCCAGCTCCAGCTCCAGCTCCAGTTCCAGTTCCAGTTCCAGCTCCAGCTCCAGCTCCTGTTCCAGCTCCAGCTCCAGCTCCAGCTCCAGCTCCTGCTCCAGTTCCAGTTCCAGCTCCCACCAACGTACCACCTGCTCCAAACACTATCACAGTAACACCAGCAGTACCCCCAGCACCAGCTTCGGGAGCCACCATACCACAACCAGCACCAAATGTCACTACAGTTGCATCTACACCAGCTCCGGTCCCGGCTCCAAACGTCACCACAGTCGCTGCAGCCCCTGTAACAGTTCCTGGAGCTGTAACAGTACCACCAGCACCAAACGCAACCTCACTGGCACCGGCCCCCACTCTGGCACCTAATGTCACTACAGCAGCTCCATCATCTGCACCAGTTCCAGGAGGCACCCAAGTACCGCCAACACCCAACGTGACTACAGCTGCTCCAGCACCAGCTCCTGCTCAGAACGTCACCACAGTTGCGCCGGCACCTACAACAATTCCATCAGTCACACAAGCACCACCTGCACCAAATGTCACTACAGGTCCCGCATTGGCTCCAAATGCCACCACCGTTCCACCAGCCAGTGGTGCTCCAGCCACAAATGCACCAGTGGCAACAGCACCTCCTGTTACAGCTATCGTAACTTCACCAACGGCTGTCACTGAGGCACCTAATAGCGCAGTAACGGCCCCTCCAGGAAGTAAGTTAAAGAATATCAGTATTAGGTTTCCTCGGCGGTAGTATAATCTATTGTTCGTCGATGACAGCAACGTCCTTGAGAACATTTCATTAGGAAGACAATTGCTCTATATGCGGAGTTTGAAGCTCGGTACATCTTTTTCTGTCCTTTGCAAATCAGCAACGCAAAAACGTACATATTTCCAAGAGAAAGTTCCAATCGAAAATATGAACACAATGCAGAGTTTTGCATTTGTTTTGCTTTTTAACACCATTCTTTCAAATACAGATCATGGATAGTTCGAATATTTTGTAGCATTTGAATGAAGTAGACTGCGAGCAGTATCTCTCTGTTTTTCTCTAAAATCTGTGGAACAAATGCGATATGCAAGAGGCAGCAGCGAAGCCGCTAGCTGTCAGTTTCGTGGGTGGTAAGACGATCTCATGTACTCTAGAAAGAAATGGAGTAATGTTCGAAAGGATTCGTGCTCAGTTTTGACAAGATTAAGCGGAGGCTAAAACACTGTTTTGTATTTTCTAGCAACTGTACCTGCCACCAGTCCAGTTCAACCAACTGCCCCTCCAGTAGCTTACAAGGAATCCGAAAAGATGACAAATACCAAAGAATACAAGGACAAGACGCAAGTGAACAGACGAAACAAGAATGATCACAAATCGGAGAAAAACAAAAATGATAAATTTAAAGAGGGAGAAGAAGATGCCCAGGAAAAATCGAATAAAAAGAAAATTGATTTTTCTGAAAAGAAAAAATACGATGAATGCATGAGAAGAAGAGCAGACAAAAAGAACACGAGAAATAGCAAAATGTTAAAATCAGGACTAAATAAGGTATCAGATAAGGACTCATTGATTGGGATGTTTATATTGTGCTAACAATTGAGAATAAAGGTAAAATCGATCTTAATATATTCAGTTTTCTGAATACATGTACTATTCCTTCTTAAAGCGACCATACTAACAAGATGAATTCAAACTGAATCCTTCAGATGTTGGAGTGGATGTTGTTAACCTTTTCGCTCTTAAGCCGGGTGTTTTCAAAGAACAAGTAAAATTGTCTGGCGTTAGGCAGAGTGAAATCTATGTATCCCTCGGGCGTTTCGGAGCCAAAGGGTTAATTTAAATAAAATGTTCTATTTGCCAGGCAAAGTGTCCCTATTTTCTGTTTCATATCAATTTTTCTTCCTCCAAGTTAAAAAATGAGACACCCTTAGTGACCTTCTCCTGTCAGGCCAATATTGTCTCACCCAGAGATGTCTCTACATTGCCAGTAGAGCGGTTTTCAAGTGAGTGTCGAAAGTAATTGGCGAATTGCTTTGGTTTTGCACTTCTTCACTCAGTAATTGGTTCAAAGTTGTCGCGCCATTTTTTCAATCAGTCAGAAGTGAAACCAAACCATTCGTGGCTCGAGCGTTTTGTGTCGGCTGCGTGTAATTGCTTCGACTTTTGATTGGTTTACTGGATTGTCTCCGTCCGTTTTGATTGGCCAAAGTAATTACTTTGGTTTTGGTTTTACGACACTCGATTAAAACCCGCTCTAAATCAATGCAAATGATATCATAATATCATGACGTCATCATACCAAGTAACAGCCCGTAGACCCCATTGCCAGGATAGAAGACAAAAGACCAAAACTGAAGGGCGCTCTTATCTGATGACCTGACAAATGGACTCCAACTAATTGGTTTCCACCTGTAAAAAGCTGTTAAATAGAGTGGCTTTTTTATCACTAAAATTCAAAAACTCTCATCAAATGTTTTGCATACACATGCAAACGTTTGATGAGAGTGTTGTGACAAATGTAGCAAAAAGTGAGATCGCGTTCTAAGTTTAGTCACAGTATTTCGTTGGAGAACAGAAAGAAGAGGAAAAAATGGACTCAACCTCGTTTCCAGGGCTTTTTTCCGCCTAGAGTAGGGCGTCCTACTCTCAGAGGAGAAAGGCCCTGGGAACGAGGTTGAAATGGTACTGCCTCGGTTTCATGGCCTTTGTATCCACCATTCCAGGACTAAGTGCAAGTATAAACACAATTTTACTCGTGTAATCATTTATAATTATTTCCTTTGAATATACATTAAACAGTTCACACTGTCCAGGGTGGTGATGTTTACCCATGTAATTCTATTAGTGTTACTATCATATGAAAATGTAAATATAAGAAAAATCAGGACGTACCTTTTCCTTTTTCTACAACAAAATGTTATGGTTATGATTTGTCGGTAAAAAAACAGCAAGCTTTAATAGCGGCGATACGGGACTTATGCCTTTGCCGCTCACATGACTGACGCTGTCATGGAAAGAAGCATATTCACAAGCTTCAAGAGATTTTTTAAGGCCGACAATAACGACAGTACTCAATTTTATGTAAGTGCAATTTTAAATTATCAGTTGCAGGGGTTCCCGTCTAATTTGACGCATTTTTCAGAGACATAGCGTAACTGAGGTATAAAATACGAGTCTCAAAGCTTCTTTTTGTTACGAGAACCTTTAACCTCAGCTCAAATGCTTATATTTCTTAGGATCCGTCCTTTGTCCATTTCTCTTCCAAATCCAGAAAAGGAAAGAAGTTCAGTATTACTTCTGATGAATTTGCGGGAAAAGGTACCAAACCGAGCATGGAGATCGCGCAAATCGGATAAATCCGCATGCCAATGCAGCTCAGGATTATCAAACACGTGAAGTAACGTCTTCCATATTATACGCTTTTCAACACTAGAGCATTTTTACATGTGCCAAGCAAGGTCCAAAATTGAAAAAAAAAATAGGACAATTAGTGATACTAATGGACTGTGCGCCACAGCGTGGAGGCTCACGATTAAGACCGGGATTTCGGTCCGCATGTGTCTTATACCAGTCCCATAATCACTAATTTCAGATACCCTGACCTCGACAAGAAAGTGAGGGAGAGGTAATTGGGACTACATATGACAAGACTCCACTTCTACCAGTTTCTCAGTTCCCTTCTCAGATATAGACAGGTTTAAATTTAGAAACATTTATTTTGCAAACTTTTTGCATTGTGTCATCCATGTGGTAAGCACGTCTCAGATTATTAGGGACCTTTAGATCGGAGAACGAGGACGATTACGAGCACGAGTTTTCAGTAATGAGCATGCGAAAGACGCGCAAGACAAGACCAAAACGATTACTTTCAGACAGACAAAGAAAACCGATTTCGAGGAGCTCAACAGAGACCTGATAGGCGCTCCGTGGCACGTGGGAGATATATTTAGTAACAGCGATGAAAACTATGACTACTGGAAGGCCCTATTTGAGTCAATTGTGGATTAACATGCACCCATGAGAAAGAAAAGAGTAAGAGAGAAGGATATTCCATATATGACGGCAGAGCGGAAGCAAGCAATAAGCAACAAGAGAAAGTACACGGTTCACTTTGCAAAGAACCGGACTCTTAGGAATTTGGAATTGAAGAAGAAATTTAGGAATATCGCTACGCAGGAAAGCAGAAAGGCAATAAAAAGCTTTTTGGCATAAGAAATCAGAAAAGCTCAAATATAGACCAAATGAGTTCTTTAATGCCTTCAGAAAGTTTATTAGCACTAAAACAAAAGACTCTAATTCGATATGCTTACAATCTGATGGAGGCATACTAGAAAAGGACCAAACCGTGGTGGCTGAAAGACTGGCTAGTTACTTTACTGATACTGCTGCAAGAATTGGAGGGGAACATGTTAGTAGACTGACAGAGAGAAACCACAACAATCACAGTAGCGTCATGGAGATAATTAAGAAAAGACGACCATTTCGATTTTGAAATCTTAAGGAAAGATCAGGTACATGATGCACTTAAAAGCAACAATCCCAAGAAAAGCTGTGGCTGGGACCCAGGAGTACCTCCGAAGCTTCTCAAGAAGGTAGCCAGCGGAGTAGCGCCGTCTCTAACAAGCCTCTACAATAATTTCATCAAACTGAGCCAGTGGCCTACTGCCTGGAAGAAGGGAGAATGGACTCCGGTTTTCAAAAAGGGAGAACGTCATGAAGAAAAGAATCACAACTCTCGTCTGCGTAGACAAAATATTTGAACACTTACTCAGTAAGCAGATAGTCGGTCACTTCGACTCAACCATGTACCAAAGAATGGCGGCCTACAGAAGACAGCATAGTTGTGAAACAACTCTGCTAACATTACTCGAGGAGTGGAAGCAGGCTGTGGATAGAAAAAAGATCGTAACAATTCTATCAACCGACATGAGTAAGGCGCTCTATTCCTTATGCCATTCTTTCACTATAAAGAAACTAGATGCTTATGGATTCGGTAGCAGCTCGTTGGATTTTTTTCTGCGATAAGAGGCTCAACAGAGTGAAGATTAACGACCACATAAGCGAATGGAAAACAATGGAACGTGACTGTTTCCAGGGTATGGCACTTGGGCCACTATTGTGGAATATTTTCCAAAACGACATGCAATATCATGTAAACGAGTCAAATCTGACAATGTACGCAGACGGCCATCAACTGTATGGAACTAAAAAAACCCACGAGGCTGTCGATTCAGATCTGATGAGTCAAGGATGGCAAGCACTAGCGTGGTACAAGAATAATTTTCTCCTTGCAAACCCAGAGGATTTCCAATCCCTATCCATCAATCCAAGAAATATTGATGCCGCGAATAGTGACAAAGCTCTGAACATTGAAAACCAGGAAATCAAGAAAACGGAACAAATAAAGCTGCTAGGCGTCTGCGTCGACGAAAATCTTAACTTTTCAGGTCATATTAGTGACCTGTGCACTAGAACTAGCCAAAAAGTAGAAGTACTGGTGCGTTTGCGCAATCTAATTTCATGTAATGCCAAGTTAACATTGTACAAGAGTGCCATGTTACCACATCTAACATATTGCCACCTTGAATGGAATTTTTGTAAGTCATCCGACAGTAGGAAGATTGAGCGGGTACAGGAACGCGCACTACGGCCAATATATAAATCAAAAACGGAAACGTATGAGGAACTCCTCGCTCGTGCGAGGCTACCCACTCTATATAACAGACGTCTACAAGATACTGCTACCCTGATGTATAAGGTTAAAAACAATCTTGCTCCAAGCTGTCTATCACGGCTATTCAAAACTAAGAACTCTCAATACTGCCTCAGAAACTGGGACTTCTAAATACCTCGTTTTAACACTACAGGTTATGGCAAACATACAATATACCTTATTCCAAGATAGCCGCCATCTAAATATTCTTTTGTTTTTATACTAATAAGCCCTTGATGCCTCATTCGTAAGCTTAAAATTCAAAAGAATATTTTATCTTGAACGAGGCAACAAGGGCCAATTTGTATCCGCATAAATCAGCAGCCATTTTGGAATAAGGTGTATAAGATATCAGGGTCCATATATCTGGTCCAAACTCAGTAAACAATTAAGGACATCACCAACCCTTGCGATGTTTAACACCAGAATAAGAAACCTCGACCTTTCAGACCTCAGTGACAACAATAGCAGTTGCTGCAAACTATGTAAATCGTGAACAGAATAATTTTATATCATTTCATAAATTCATAGTATCTATATTTTTTATTCATTTATTTTTGTACACCAGTTAATAGGTATTGACTTAAGTTAGGTGTCCCCAATTAGCCAATCTTTAGCTAAATACATTGACACCTTAATAAAGTTTTCATTAATTCATTCATTCATGAGGTTTGGAGGCCGAATCAGGCCGATATTTTTCGAATTCGGCATGCTCAGAACGGCAAACTAGTACTCGTACTCGTTCTCCTCCTCCGATCTAGAGCGACTTTCAATTGAGTGTCGTAAAACCAAAACCAAAGTAATTACTTTGGCCAATCAAAAAGGACGGAGACAATCTGGTAAACCGATCAAAACTCGAAGTAATTACACGTAGCCGACACAAAGCGCGGGAAAATATATACGCGCGAGCCACGACTGGTTTTGCTTTCACTTCTGATTGGTTGAAAAAGCGGCCCGAGAACTTTGAACAAATAACTGAGTGAATTAATGCAAAACCAAAGTAATTCACTAATTACTTTCGACACTCAATTGAAAACCGCTCTAAGGTACATAAGGCATTGATTTTTATAAGAGATGATTGTCTAATTTGACCTTGGGCGCTCAGATTCATAGGTGCTGCGCGAGTCAATTAACATTGAGTCTCAAGTTTTCTTTTTTTCAAAGATTTTAGGTTGAACTCAATAAAAATGAGAAATCCAAAACGCGATTTCAAGGAAACCTTTGCTTTCCCAGTCGTATGTCAAGATAAGTACGCAAAAAAATACAGCTTGGTTCTAAACGTGTCTAGACAAATTAAAGCAGGAAAAAGTTGCCAGCATGTAGAAACTAGATGTTGCAACCATACGATTTTCTTGTGTTCGCATTGTCATCTGACACGAAAGGTCACTAAACGCATCAACAATTGCCTCGCCCCAATTGGCAACGGTAATCAATTCTACAAAATCGTCTACGTTAATAACCGCGTTAGATGGCCATTTGCTCGTAAATTTGTGGTAAAACACAAGTACGAAAACTTACGGTCACTAGACGATTTTAAAACTTCGCAATTTCTGCTAAAGAAAATCAGGTATCAACGAGAATTTCGACATTTGTCTCGTGAAGGTAGCTTTTATTCAATCACGTTTAAACTGATATATCTCTAACTTATTTCTTCTTCAAGTTATTTACAGTGTTTGCTCAAGTCCAAACACAAACAACAATGACATATGTGCATTTAATGACGGTTGTTTTGTCTGCGTCGTTCTTGGCTTTTGTTGGTAAGTTAATTTAAAACGAGTTTAAGTGTTGTACTGTCGAGAAACTATTTACCAAATGCAACGTCACCGTTAAAAACAATATCAATACGACGACAATACTACCTGTGTAGTGAGTTCATCGTAGATAGCTCAAGATATTTGGTTACTTAAGCTAACAAAGCGTTTGAGTGACCAAAAAACAAGTATTTAGGCTGTTCTTACTTTATCGAGTCTATAACAGGTAATATGGCACGCTACGCGGGTAGAGTTTTTCGCACTGTAAACACAAGCTGTTCTAATTAATTTCTTTTCACAGCGCCCGTTCAAACTTAAAGCTGCAGAAGATAGCCGAGAAAATTGGAAATCGTTGTCTTGGTGGAAAGACCTTTTCGTTTTGAATTTTTATATAGAATAGTTATATTATTATTTAAGGACGACGCGTTTTTCAAATTTTCATCTGTGTTTCCCGCGCTGCCGAGCTTTCAAATCCAAAGTAAAACATATAACGAGATGTTACGATCAGTGCACCTCATGACTTGCGATCCATTCCTCAACTTAGGATAGTTTTGAACAGAATAGTTATTTTCTTCAAAATTATTTAATTTTGACGGAAAGTCACGGTTTGCTAATGTTTTGCCCGGAGTCATGCATGTGTATCATACTCGCGAGATATTTGTACAATTCGTATTCAACGGCCTCCGGTTAATTTAACGAAGTTAAATCAGTTGCGGTATTAAACGTGATAACTTCTGGGAATAGTCATTACCTGTTCTCTTCAATTGGAGCAATGACAAAACGGATTGAAAGCCCGCAAAACGACAGCGGGTGCTACCCATCGTTTCAGACCATTTTGAGGTAGTTTGAGCCAATTAAAAAAAGGTGACTGACCAAATTTTAAAAAAACGCTTTAATTATTTCTCCCGGCTCAATAAATGACGATTTTAGTTTTCGTAATCAAATGTAGGAATGACTCAGTGTTATAAGTAAAAGCCGGGATTTGTCCTGATTGCAAATGATCTTAATCACCTTCCGACACCCGGAAAGCAAAATTTTAAAGAATACGTTGGACTGATGTTTGCGCCTCCGTGGTCGATTTCTAGATCAATAAAAGCGAGAGAAAATTCGCTCTTCTTATTGTTTTCCTTTTCCCCAGATAATTTTCCAGCTAAGAGCAATCTTCGCACTCTTCAAGATGCACTTCAAGCAGTACATAAAATGAGCCAAAATGAAAAGCTATCCAGTGAAAAGGCATCTCTCAAAGACAGCAAGAGTGTTAGTGCGACCACCGTCCTGAGCAAATCACTTACCGTACAGTCTGTAAAGCCTGGTAAGTTACGTGTATGTAAGGATTATATTCACTCGTATTTTGACACTAGTTTTGACAAAAAGCGACGAGGCCAATTTTAAAAACTTTGAAAATACAAGTGAAAATTAATCCTTAATTGCACGAGGGCACATTGTGATTCATTGTGATTACAATCATGTTTATCACATAAAGGGCAAGGTTATTGAGGGAAGCCCGTTCAATGCCACGACAAATGACAATAAACGTAACATGCTTTCATATTCAATAAATCGACGCTGTCAACAGAAATAGAGTTTAATTTAATTAAACCGTATTTTACACTGTGAACAAAAAGCAGTTTAGCGAGTCAGAATGTGGACCAGGATTCTCTTGTAACTTCGCTTTGTCCTTATAAGCAACTGTTAACCAATCAGGATCAAGTAATCATGACCTCTTGATTAAGAAAACAAAAGCCCTCTTTCTCAGCCAATCAGCATTCAGCCCCGTATGTGATAATATAATGAAAGTATTACTTACAGTTTAGACTATCTTCTCTTATATTAATGTGTCTTTTTCCCATAAATTGATAACCAGTTAGGTTATGCTGAAATTTGCTCGAGCCGAAGGGCGATGGGTTAAGCCCTGTCCTCGTCATCATAAGCACAAGCAACAAAAACAAACTCAGTAGGATCTTCTCGATCGTTAGTACCTTTTGTTAGGACAAAACACAATTTAGGCCTTTCATTCCTAAGATCGACACGTTAATTCTCCTAACTAGTTTCATAGCTTTTTTTTTTGGGTAATCATGGGAATATGATGCTTCATCAAGGTCACGTCTCTTAAGCTGATAATCATCTTCATTCTCAATACCTGTCTGACTGACATTTCATTGAAATTGGGAGGAGAATTTACATGCTGATCACTCCTGGGAAGTCAAAGGGTTAACGACAAGTTAATGAGTCTGCTCATGGTGATTGTGCTTGCGTCAAGCCTTGTGTCGCAAGATCTCTACTCCCCTCCGAGACGGAAAGTACGATATCAACTTATTGCTCGTGTGACAATGAGCAAACTATTAATATTATTGCAGCAGTTTCATGGCCATTTTAACCAGAAATTTGCAGAAGGGAGAACTTTGAAAAGAAACTTTACACCTACAAATGGTTTTCATCGACATAACTTGCGCAGGTAGTTTAATTTGTTAGATTTATCTTGTTTGTTAGGTAGTTTATTGGGTCATATAAGAGAGTCATAAGACTGTTCCCTCATTGCGGTCACCTCCCTTTCTCAAATAGCAGTCGCTCCTCCGAAGCATCCCCCTGAGAAGAGCGATTTCAAGCAAAACACTATTTTTCTCTTTTTGATAGGAGAAAAAGCGAAAGTTTTTCAAAGTTCACCACCTCAACTATCACCATACCAAGATTCAACAACTCAACCACATAGTTCTGCCATAAAAGCGAAGTCAGCAGGCAACTTGATTAGCAAAACCAAAAACCTTATCCAAGGCCATCCTAGCCAACCCATTGAGTCTGTTGGTACTGAAGATGTCAACATGAAGAGGGGTTTCTCAAAACGGGAGTCGTCACTGTGGCCAGTAAACAGCAATACCAGGGAAACTCTACCGCGACCACAACAGTATGATGATATGGGAGGTGAGAAAACAACAAAAACATACGATATGTTAAAGCTGGCTTTAATGGAATTCGAAAGCCATGGGTTATGAATAACAATTAGAAGAAAATCCTAGCAGAACAAATGTCGCCCTGCACGAGTGCGTCTTTCCCTCGTATTTGGCCATTTACAACTAAAGCCCTTTTCACACGGCATAAACTAACCTAGGCTTGACCGGGGTTCAAATTGACTACGGTTAGTTATCGTTGTGTGAACTCTGCTAACCCTGGTTCGGCCTGGATTAAATTTCCAGTGGTAGGTTCGACCTGGGTCGAACCTGAGTTACTTTTGAAGAAGTGTCGTGTGAACGCAAACCAGGAGCGAACTCGGGTTAATTTTAATAGGCCGTTCCCGAGTTCATGTCTGTCTCCTCTTCAAAGCGAGTCTAATTGCGAAGTTTTTCTTATGAAAATTAGTTTTCATTCATAAGTAAATTGGAACTAATTATCATCACAAAAACTTCGCACTTAGACTCGTTTTGAAGAGGAGGCGGACGTGAACTCGGAAATCGCCTATTTCACATATACGTTTACCAACCGAGCGTTGCGTTCGCGTATTTCATGCCGCCATTTTTTCCGAATATATTCAACGCGTCGAATGTAGTTCGGGCAATATTCGAGATCTCTAGGTCAGATAGGTGGCGAGCCCATTTTTGGGCAGAAACTTGACTCTTTTTTTTCCGCCTTCTTCTTCTTCTTGCGATTCGTGAAACAAAGCCACACTAACGCGAAAGCTTTCATTTAATAAATTTGCCTCCAAATCTCCACCGTAATCCGCCATGTTGTCGCTAATACTACATTCAAGGTCCTGTTATGGAAACAAATGCGCATGAGTGTAAAAAAACCCGGGTTCGCCCCAAGGTACGTGTTCACATCAGTTTTCTGCAATTCTCGTTGTGAACAAAATAGGGGAGGGGCGAACCCGCGTTAATTTTAACCCTGGTGAATCTAGGTTAGTTTATGCTGTGTGAATAGGGCTCGAATCTTGCATTTTAGTCACGCGATGAGGGGCCATGTCTTCTGCCAAAAAAAAAAAAAGAAAAAAATGGCGTTAGAGAAAAGCTGAAATGTATTCTCGATTACAGTAACTTCAATTCCAGAATACCAAATTATTCTGAATTTCAGAATACCAAAGCGCAGATAGCAATTCTAAAATATGCTGGTTAGTTTGGGCTTGAGGAACACCTGTTTCACCAAGAGTTGAGAACGGATAAATATGGAAATATTTAATTGAATTCATGTTAGCTTATATTTTATTAAGTGGATACTGAGAGACTTATGATATCGAACAAAAGACACTCCACAAAAATATAATTTTGATGCGAATAACACTAACCCAAATTACCGAATGACAATTTGGTTTCCTGAGTTGGCACGAAACCACTCAATTTGAAATGGTTGAGAAGTTCCATCCAAACCAAACTCATTTTCATTTAAGGTGGCTGATCACAGTTTTTGATACCTATGTTTCATTTACCTTTTTTTCTAAAACCCTTGATTCGTTGGTCGTCAAAAATGGTAGCAAGCAAGTTAACAACACAAACTTTGGTTATTTATATGCCGTTGCCGTGGCAACATGAATAAATATAAACAGGCCTTTAAAATCGGTTTTGTTTATTTGCAGAAAATCTGAGCGTTAGATTTTCTTTATAATTTGCATGCAACAAGCTTGTAACGATGCTCACAAGTTAAGACTATTTTAATAATAATTTGACAGAGAGATCTTTAATTATCCCTTCTTGAGGGTTCATTGGAATATCTAGAATTTCCTCTGTTAAAGTTCAAATGTTTTTCAATAGTCCAGTTAGTTATTTCCTAAAGTATTTTCGTGCCAAGTTTCGTTAAATTCTCAAGTGTGGTTCTCGAGAAATAGACATATTTCCGAGAAAACTATTTCGCATTCAATCGCAATATTTTAACTTGCTATGCATGCGCTGAATTTAACTGGGTTCCTTCGATAACAAAGAAAAATCTGCAAATTTCGGAGTTCTTTGCATCGTTACCTTTCCTAACATACATTTCTCATAAAAGCCTAAAACCATCAAACACTTTGTTCAATTAGGAGGGAAAATAGTACAGATAGCGGAAGCATTGAGTAAATAAAATGATTGCAGTATTAAAGCCATGTTTATTTTTTTGCAATCGTTACGCGTGCGCTGCTTGGCGTTAGCAAGAGCGCGCGCGAAAAATGTGTTCGGCCACCGTAAATGGTGTCGCACAAAGACTCGTTTTGAAATGACTTTTGAAGTAACTCAGAAATAGGCAATTTGTTGCATCTTCTATGTCATAATAACCAAACAAACTTGTTCTTCTTTTCAGGTGCCGTCAGAAATCCTCTTGAGGACGGTACCTACTTCACACCTGCCAAATCAACCGACAAATTTGAGTACTTCGCTGAACACTATTCACCAGACCCCTACGTCGCGGCTGCCCAGAGACAGGAATGGATGACAGTGAACACTGGTAACGGGGTCTCGCCAAACCCACAGCTTAGCCGAAAGTCCAAAAGACCAAAAGTCAAACAAGCAAGGATGAAACCTTCATGGTGAAGAAGGCGAAAATCAAACAGGCCTAGCTACGCTCAAGAAGAAGCATTAAGACAATTATCCCAAAGGTTCATTTAAAATACAAGTCAAAGAACGGTTTTAATCGAGAGTGGGAAAAATAAGTTTGCGGATGTTTTGATTTGCATTAGCACACGTAGTGACCGGCTTAAAAGTCTCGCGTCATGCTTTCAACCAATCAGAATTTTAAAAATACATACACCTTATTGACTGGTTTAACATATAATACGCGCGGATGTTTTGCGAGTTGCGTAGCATTTTTCCGAGCAACGAGCAAAATATTCTCACGTATTATGTGTTAAACCATTCAATAACGGATTTATTATTTCCACTATTACGCCATTTTCTAGTATTTTGGCTTCTTCCTGCACTGACGAAGAATTGTATCGATTGCATAATGAGGCGCGTGCAAATGACGAAAACAACTCAGACGAAACCATTCAAATTTCCTTTATTTGACTGGATAAAAGAAATGACGAGTGACAGGCGATGATAAGCTAAATTCCTCCGTTACGTCCATATTTGCTCTCCTCTAAAGAGTTCAAATCGAGACACCACAGTGCATTACCGTCTCATATTTTGCTCGTTCTCTTGACCAAATATGGTAAAATGCCTTAATAGTAGAATAATATATATTGTGATATGCACGCCTTTCCCGCGCTACTGTATACTGCATGTATTTTCTTTGCGTTGCAATAATTGGTTTATTGGATTGTCTTCATCTTCATCTAAAATAGTACCGGTAACTTCAGTTTTGGGTTTTTAGCTCTCGGAGATTGACCCACCCGTTGATATGAGGCTGAACTGAAGAACAGCAATGTCTAACTCTCAATCTCTTCTATGGATGGATAGCCGTCAAATAAAGGCTACCCACCCATCCGTTCACCCATCCCTTCAAGAGAAAATAACACATTGAATTTCGCGGCATCGAGTAGACAAGAATAGTCCTTGTGGTCTACAGTAGATGAAACTTGCATAAAAAGTCGGCTTTATTGATAAATGTATCAAGCATAAAATCATAAAAGTTTGGGACTAACATTAAAAATATAATATTTGGAACTTGTTTAGAGCAGAGTGGTGTCTGGACAGACAAACATGCATTGACTCATTCGATCGGTTGCTCAGGGAGGGGTGGGCGAAATATACCCAACACTCTCTTTTAATCGTGATTATAAAAACATTTAGTATCCTCACCAATCCAGTAGGATTGGTAAATTTGTGCCGCATCGTTTGTTCAATGCGAAAGCCACGTTCAGATGTGTCTGCCGCCACTGTGAAACAGTTATCAAATGATCTCGCCAAGTTACCTTTGTACCTGTTGCTAGCCACTGGTGGCAAATATGTTCCCGAAAACTTGAGTTACAGATGTCACCATCATCGCTGCACTGCAAGAAACGGCTGCCAAGGAGACTACGCTAACAGATGTAACACATCAAGAAGACTAGATTATACACTTTTCAATTTTATATACATTTTATTTTACCACGTTCTATGATTTGATTTCGTCGTATTTCAGTGACAGAAACTGTAACGCCACCTCAATCGGGCAAGGCGATTTCCCTCTGTCCCGACCGCGGTTTTAATTAAAGATTCATGATTTCCTTTTTCACCCAGCGAACGTTTAACAGAATTTCGAAGGTAAATTTTTTATACAAAAACAGTGCAGGTAGAATTTTTTTCCGTCTTCGCCATTTGTATTGAATTATTTCACAAAAGGAATCTTTTGTACTGCAGCCTTTCAGTTCAACAGTATGGCCTGCTGACCGTTCATAATCTTTTAAGGGTAAGTACGCATTTCAAGATGACTAGAGGAAGTAAGAGGCATTCAAGATACGATAAAATGGATCATTAACAACAGGTTGAACAGGTCGCTAACGGTGATCGGTGACACCCTTAGTCCAGGCCAGGGAAATTACGGATTTGCGGATTCGACTAGTTTTAAAGCAATCATCAATGCGAAGCAAAATTATTCTCGGCCGCGCTCTTCAGATTAAAAGCAAAAGAGAGTAATTCAGTTGATGTGTTTGACATCGAAAAAAATCCTAATCTTCTATGCTGTCTAAACAGTTTATTTTATTCTTTCGAGTAAATTCTTGATTAAACCAACTCCGAAATATTGATTCGGGCAACAACGCACAAAGGCTTAACTCACAGACGCAATTTTGGCAGAAAATTGCGCGATCCGGAAAATCAAATGTGAATTGAATTTACCCAATTGCACGGTGAATGTGAACACCTGTATGAAATTTTAAAAATATCGTAACGGTAGTAAGAAAGTCCAGGGTATATTTTAACTTATAATTATCAGACAGTATAACATGTCAAAGGTGATACGAATGCATTCTTTTCTACTGTCCTTTTATACCAACCTACAGTACCACTTGTGGCAGCAGACATGTTAGTTTCATTATGAAACCAAAGTGGTTAAGTTTAGCCACCAGAATTGTTTGCTTGTTTTTCTTTGCTGTTGATTTTCTTTCGCGGTTGTGGCAAAACACATTTAGAGGAAACGTTTCCTTTAACTTCACCTTAGGTAAGTTTGTTGTAAGTCAGGCTCTCTAGTAGCAAAGTCACGGTTATGATAAGCGGTTGTTCATGCCATAATCGTTTGATTTCAGTTTGAAACATAAACAGATAAGATTTCACCGGATTCCAAATGGTAAAACATGGTCACTGTTGTCATCACTTACGTCGATATAATATACTTTTTTGAGCATTGCCTTATGACCCGGATCATCAGTAAAACAAAATGTTTAAGGTGAGAGGGGACTATTACACTTTTTTTCAAAAGTCAACTACACTTTATTTTATTTTTCATTATTCTTATCAACAGTTGACTAGCTTCGGCGATAACATGTTCTTTCTCATGTTCCTGGTAACTTCCTGGGCGCTACTTTCAGAAACAGGTCAGGAAAAGGCACTTTTTCTTTTGTCAACTTTTTACTGGTTGTTCAGTGCTTGACCGTACAAGAAGTTGTCTTATTAACTTCTCTTCCTCAAACAGATGGTAAATTCTCCGATGGCCACATCAAAGTGTTCCGTCGGGAATTAATTGGAGAAACCAGTGGTAAATATAACCCTGACTCGTTGCCTTGTAATATTCTTGAACCTCGTGATCTTTTCTTCAAATATATATATATACATATATTTGTTTTATAGAAAACATAAAACGTTCTTTAATCAGTTGTCACTTGATCTTTATTTGGCCGGGAATACAAAAATATACGAGAGATGCACCGATATCAAACGATAGATGATAACAGCACTGAGTTTGTACTTGCCTTGGTATTTTCGTTACCAATATTTTCCCACTCTGTAAGGCAGACTACAAACTGTACACTTTGGTCTTAACAATGCAAATTGAATAGTCAACAAATTTTATCTCCCATATTCTTCTTTTCACACACATGTCAACATGAATAGTCCAACCTCCAGTCTCGTCCCCAGAGTCCGATTTTCTTTTGGTCAGCACCAAGAACTCGGGCTCTGGCCACACCCGTCGATGACCGTTATTGTTTCAAATTTCTGAGAATGCGCAGAAGAGCCGGAAATCCGTGAATTTCTCCTTTGGCCGTGGCCAGAATCCGTCTTCTGGTAGCTGACCGAAAGAAAAACGGACTCTGTTGACGAGAATGTCCTACTTCGTGACAATTAAAGGAAATTTATGGGATAAAAAAATATATTTGTGACTCTAAGTGAGAAGGATCATCGTGGAAAAGAAAAAACTTAAGCAGGTCCAAAGGAATGGGTTCAACGGGACTCGAACCCATGACAGTGCGGTTGCGATTCACTGCTCTGCCATCGATATCTGAGCGGCTATCGAGTCAGCTGGGAGTTGGTCCCTGAAATGTTGTAGAAAACGAACATTGCACTTCAAAATATTTTACATATTTCACGTATACATAAATGCATCCCTCATTGAGCTTTGTAACCTGGCACATAAAGACATGAGAACGGAATGCGGGCGCATGTGGGAGCGATGTTCGAACTTTGAACCGCCACATTGAACAGAAAACTAGTTTTCTTTAATGTTATCATTTCGTTGCGTTCCATTTTCTAGAGTTTATTCTATCTTGTGATATAGCATTAAAACTGATGTTTAGTCATAACCATAAATGACTATAAATATTGTTCATGAAATGCTTAAACTATTGATCCCACAAAAAACTGAAGATTTCGCGACACCACATCTCAGGAAATGGAAAAAATAAAATTGAGTTTAGTTAGACAATTCATGTTGCGAACATTTCACCTCGGCACCAGGAACACTCTGTTGAAGAACCTCTTGCTCCGGCAAGTTGAAGTTAATTTGTTCACCACGATTATTTTCAGTGAATCGCTCTGATCAATACAACGCATTATAAAATAGCCAGAGTAAAAAAGAAACACTTAAAAGTTAAACTGTGTTTATTGAATCCTTAGTACAAAGCATATTGTAATCCCTGTACGAGCTATGAAAAGTTTGGAACCACTGCACTATTTATATGCTTTGATTTTATATTGTTACTGAATTTTTTAAAAATTCGCAATTCAAAGAACTAGTGAAACCAGCATCCACAAGTGAGGTTGTGACATTTTGGCCCGTTCGCGGAAATGAAATGCTGTTGTGATTAGGAGGTAAATTTTAGCTCAAAACTGAGCAAAATATAACTTGAGCAGAAAGTCATGAAACCACTGTCCAGTTCCCACTTTAGCCCGGGCTCTAAGCGTATTGTAGCTCACGCCAGATTCAGTTTTTCTCCAAGTTATCGCGTAGCTCATAAATGAGGCATTTTTTTTTTCAGAAAGCCAGGCCGAAGTTTAATCCCGGGCTGAGGTTTGTCATATAAACGGCTCCTTGAGGTTTTGGGGTAAGAGACGCACTTGAGGATGAAATTTCTCATCCTCTTTCTTTGTCTGTTGTTTAGGTTGTGATCGTGCATGTCAGAAGGAATGCATCGACGTTCACAATAAATACAGAATTAACCATGGTGTCAAACCATTGGTATTCGATCAAAAGCTGGCGGACGAAGCACAAGCGTTGATCGACAAAGGAGTATTCAAAAATTCTGATTGGGTGAAGCTGAAAAACAAAGGTGCAGCATTTGCTTGGGGATCTCTTTTCCCAACGTTCACTGCTGTTATAAAAAATTGGCACGACGAAGGGTTTTATTATGATTACCAAAAGGGGGCACCAAAGGAGCCGACGCAGGTATTTTGTGCTGTTGTTGTTGTTGTTGTTTATTGAGCCCCCTTTTTTGTCAATGTCACCTCGGCACCGTTGTTATAGTTACCAGGAAAAATGAGAATCGTCTCTTGGGGGGAGTGGGGGTGGAAGGTGTCAAATATAGGGTAAGGAAACGTACACCAATCCAACCTCAATAAGGTTTGATACCAAGACTAAGGACATGGAAAAATGGAATTGAATTTAAGCAATAGAGGACTTTTCCCATGTTTAGATAGCCTCATCTAAACACTCAGGAAGTTGGGAGAATTCGAGACAGTATGCGAACCCAAGACGCACTCAAGGGATTGCATGACTGTCGAGCATTCTCTCAACTCCCCGAGTGTTTAGATGAGGCTATGTAACACAGTTAAAAGTCCTCTATTGCTTTTATAAAATATTTTCAAAAATAATTTGAAAAATGAACGAAAATGTTGTTTTCTTTTTTACTTCTGGTTGAAAAAAATTTCTTGATAGTCGCTCATATTTCCTACCAGCCAATCAAAACGCGCGTCTGACAACACATAACCAATCAAAATTCGTGTGATGTCACCACCGTGTTTACATACTCTCATCTAAACACAGCTATTGACCAATGAGAGTGCGCGTACTATCCTAATTATTTTATAAAATGAAACTAGTTGAGCTGTACTGGATGTAGTATCTGAGGTACCCCAACAGGAACCCACGTTAGGACCTTCCGATTACAAGTTCGAATGCTCTAGAACCGAGCAACAGGCAATTCTTCTTCTGGTATCAATCTTTCCACGCTGCCCGCTTAGGAATGTGTATCAGAATACCTGTCATGTGTTCCCTAAAACATGAATTTCATAATGAAATTTAACGTATTAAAACAGATCTATTGGACTTAGGAAACACAGTGGTTACAATTCACCTTAACCATATTCAGTTCTCATAAAATGCCTTCCTCAATTTATAAACTGTGATTTGGACCGCCATTGTCCTCTTTTCGAGTCAGAGTTATCTTTTTTGATTTCGTTAAGTTGGTGCGTTATCTTTTTTTCTAAACAAGATCATTACTTCTGTCAAGAGGAGCAATTGAGCATGCTGGTAGAGTCTGTAGGGGGGATAACGCAGTTTTTGCAATAGTTCTTGAGACTGGCTGCGAAACAATGGCCGACACGAAAAGATACTTTACAACATAAATAATGGGCTATGACCCTTAAAGATCTGCATGTGTCGTAGACAGGTTCATGCAGTAGAATTAGAAGTTGTAGAGAGATGGGTTAATTTGTGACCAATTCTTGATGCAAGTGTCATTATCTTTCTTAGATAGTGGATCACTTCGCACAGATAATTTGGAAAGGAGCTCGCAAGATCGGCTGTGCTCGTGGGGGTTTTTATGGTGAGCCGTGGTATGTGGCTCATTACGACAAAGCACCAACCATTGGAGAGCAAAGCATGACATTGAACATAAAAAAGCCAATGCTGGTACGAGCCATAGGTCAATGACATACTGATAAAACTCTTGTTATATTTAACCATAGGTAGTTTGGTGAGAAACGCTCGGGAAATTAATGGCTGGTCAACGAATAATTGTCCCATAAAGTGAATCGTTGCACATGAACTTTTTGAGCAATTAAGCAAAATTTATGGTCCGTATAAAGAGGATACAAATTCAAATAAACAATAGATCATGGAAAACGTTACTTAATATGTATCCGGCGTTGGCAATTCAAAAAAACAACAGCACGTTTTCACCAGTCTCTAAGTTATACACTAAAAGCCTTTTTCTAAGAACTTTGAGGCTGGGATTAACCAAAATAAATAACATTTCTCAGCCTGAGAGTCGATTAAGAAAGTTTTTAATTTGCTCATTGTATTTTAAATGAAAGCATGACATAAAGGTTAATCAATGTAAATTAACTCAAATACTAAAGGCATATTTTGTATAACATAACAATGGTTTTCTCCATTATTGCATGATACACATCTCAGTTTGTAGTAATGAGCAAGCATTTTGATAGCGGTTTCCTAGTCACGTCCCCGTTGATTTATTGAAATACTTTACCATGTAAACTGAAGAACATCTTAAGGACGTTTTCTGCCTCACAACGCAAATATATATAAGAACGTTCAGCCTCGGCTCCAAAATTAGATGTTCTTATAAAAAAAGAGTGTGCCAAAGATAACGAGGGTTAATAATACTTTAATAATATTAATAAAAATAATAAATATTATTAATTATATTATCATTATTATTACTATTTACTTTTTTAATAAATAAATTATTTGCTCATTGGTTTATTAATAATTTATTTATTCTTTTTTCTTTATTTATTTATTTTTATTTACTTTATTTATTATTTTTATTTACTTTCTTTATTCATTTACTCATTAAGCAATTAATTAATCAATTAATTAATACGTTATTTGCTCATCAGGATGACAGCAACTGGTTCAAGGATTCTTCTCCGTACACAGATGAATTACAAAACGCACAAACTGTATAAGAAACAAAAGCATGACAGTATAAGAAGAAAGGAAGCCGACATTATTCGCTTCAGGGCCAAATACTTCCCCTCTTACCGCCCTTTTGGACTTCTTCCCGTTTGACAGAGAACGTGGTTGTGCTCTAGAATGAACTTGAGACCGAAGAGATTTCCTTCTAGTTAGTGTGCTTGGCTTTATGCTAAGACAAGAAGTCAGTGACGAGTTTGTTGCCCGAATACATAAACACGTCCTTCGAAATGACATTTGTGTACACAGGTATCCGATATATGGTCTTAAAGTAAGAAACAACCGTTCACGGGGATGAACGAACATTAAACTTTACCTGTGTATTTTGCCAAAACTCTTTCCTATTCCAAAGAGTCTCTTACACATCATCCGTGTTGACTTAAATGTTAAAGAGTAACATTTCTTAATTGTATCATCCTTAGAAAGAAGCCGACATCCGAAAATAGTTCTTATGCTCAAGTGTTTTTTAAATAATAGTACAGATGTCTGATTGTTATTATTGCAGGATCGTAATAGCGACCAATCATCATCAATATTTACAAAAAATACGTAAAACAGCGGTCAATTCCTAGAAACCTTTCCTGAGAACACAGAACTCCTTTTCATAGGATTCTATGTTCGATGTTCTTAGGAATTGAGTCCTTTGTCTGCATTTCCTTCCAATATGGCGAACTGTCCATGAACCAACCCAGGTCCGGCTGAAAAGTAAGGATACAATGATGAGGAATAAGATGATCTTTTAAAGCAGGTTGACCATTTATGAAGTATGCTGAAGACTGAATTCCCATGCTTTCTGTCTATCTCTATGCCGGACTAACATCAAACAATTTGCCGTTTTTTGCAACTCTTTGACTACTGAGATCGTTAACTCGTCCTACCCTACCTCCTTTAAAAAAGCTCTTAAGGCGTTGTAATAACTATTACTATCCTTATATAAATGTGCCAACACATCACGCATGCGCACAACCATTTCACCCGGTCAATTAGCAGCCATGGACAGCTGTTTCGGCCTTGTGGGCCTCATCAGCATGGCGTAGCTAACATACAAGGCGAGTGTTTTGCCAAGATTATGGCTGCTTTCCTTTCCTTTTAATTTTGTATTTTCCACTTATTAGTGTAAAAATATATCCGTCGCCAATTTGTAGTTTACTTTCTTAATTCTATTCTACAAATCTAAAACTGAGGAGGCTTAATTAAAATAAGCTTCATAGTTTCTTTTATGCCTCCTCGCCATTGTTATCTCTATTGTTCTTATATTAATATACGTAATTGTATTGTGGCAAAAATAAATAAACTCTTAAGAGTCTCCATGTTTATCATCCAGAATCTATTATGGGTCACACACTTTCATGGGTGAGGACGAAGCCTACTATCGTTATTGCGCATACCTTCTGCGCATCTCGAGATAGTCGGGTTTCCTATCGGTGATGCTTACCAATAAAGTGATATTTTTGCGCGGTTTAAAACTATCCGGAGAAAGTAGATCTTAGCAAGAACTCCTTGTATCCAAAAAGAAAATTGGGGGTAGCCATGCATTTTTGAGAGATAATTAAGTTTCATTTTGAGAAAGAACGCCATACATTGCTTTGTATTTTAAAGCTTTTTACAAATATAGCTGATTAATTATCTTTGAAAAATGCGTGATTACTCCCAATTTTCGTTTTAGATTTCAATAACACTTGTTAAGATCTACATTTGCTGCATAATGATAAACCGGGGCAAAAATACCTTTGAATTAGTAGGCCACGGCCTTAAGTTATTGCTCATTTTCTTCCTTTTTTAATTTTCCAAAAAGGCAATTAGCAGGCTTCCTTTTTCTAACCATACCACTAACCATGCTTAGTGATAGTCAACAGAACGTTTAAATGTGGTTGTAACACCAGAGACACACGATTTTTACCATTGACGATATCAGAAGTCTAAAACCAGAAGTCTCGATCTCTTTCATTTAGCCTTGGCCCATCAGTGTACGGTGTTATCTAAATTTAGAATACAGGTCCCGCCAAATAATGGCTAATCAGATGGGGCTAAATGACCCCCAACGCCTCTGATTGGTGTTCTTAGTAAGTAAAATATAGCAATGGCCGTTTAAAGAAACAACGACGACCACCGTGGCAACGACAACGACAAGGCAATATAATAATCGCGAGGCACGCAAAATGAGATAATTTCATGACACCCAAAATGCCCAGAAACTAGCATGAAACACTGCAATAACTACTTAAACCTGTTGAACAGCATAATACAAATACAACAATTAAACAAAAGAAAAGAGAAGCACGGATGGACACAAATGGAGAAGATTGATCATGAAACGGATTGAATTTGGGTAATTTTGAAAAAAGTCGGCCCGACGTTTTTCAAAATTATGGCAAATCGCCTGGATAAAGGTTGTTTTTGCTCAGCATCATCTTGTTTGTGATGTAACGATAATTTCTAGCAGGGAAGGAATTCCACATTATCATTTTCGGGTTTTAAACTCTTGCTATAAAAGTGGATTTTCCCTAAACACTCTAAAACAACGTGACATAGCCCCTTTAAGCACACATTTTGGCGGTACTTTGCGTAACAACGACGTGAAATTACCAATTATTTTTACGTTTGTGGTTATCATGTTAATCATGATCTTTTTGACAGAAGCTCAGCTGCATGGGATGTCTACCCATATTATCCTAATATCGGGTCAGCACTGGCTCAAAACATCACTTAATAGTTAACTGGTCTCGTAAAAGTTCAAAGAGAGTATCGTTACCTCTTTCGGGTGTCCGACGTTAGACTTGTCATAACCAGGTACGCCCGCTATGACTCCCGGGATGTCCATTTGAGCAATGTAATATGGTTCTCCATTCACCCGAGTTTTTCCACAGCCGAGAAAATGTGCTCTTTTCCATACCACCTAAAAGTATAAAATCTTAATGTTGTTTACATTTTAAAATTGCAATTCGACGTGGAGAAAGTAAGAAAGAATGAGCAGGAAATGGAAGTGGCACTCCCTATCCCCAAACACATCCTCATCAGTGAAAACTGATAGAACGGACTTATTCATAACCATTGTTTATTTCACTGATTACGAATTGTATACCATGTCAGGCTATAAAGGATCCCTCTTCAAAATGGAGTTGATGTGCATGCTTTTTTAAGAGAAAGCTTCTCAAATGATCTATATAAGAGAAAACCCGCTAAATCTCCATATTCCCAGCAAGGTATGAAAAGTAATAGAGACTCTTAAACGCACTTAAAGTAAGCTAATTAAAATTTTAGTGCTGTTATCCACTGTGCACCCATTTAGTTTGAATAGAAATTTAGAATCTATCAAGCAGGTATTGTGGACAAAGCACATACCTCCTATGGTCTAGCAATACATTTATTAGTTTTGGAAAAAGTATTATAGTTATTATGACTGGAAGTATCGTTATATCGAGAACTACTTCAGAATGCCATTTCTTCGAAAGCCGCATCTTCTTGAAACCTATCTTTGCTACGTAACATGCAATACATGAATTTTCTTGGCGTTGACCTTACTCCCTTATCTCAGAGCCACTTAGCCACTGCAGCTAGTTGAAAGTTGAACTTTAGAGTTCAGACATTTTACCTGGGTGAAATGATTGACTTTCATTCCTCCTTCGCCTGTACCAGTCGACCAATTATAATCCTTTTCTTCGTCATGCCAGGCTTTCACAGCCGCGGTGAACGATGGGTAAAGGCTACCGAGAGCGATAGTCTCACCTCCCTGCCCCCCTGCCCATGGTGAATGTTTGAACACTTTCTTATCAGCCCACTGCTGCGCTTGACTAGCTAAGGTTTGATCCAGTATCAAGGGTGGTGCTCCGTGATTTAAACGGTACCTATTGTGTGTTGCTAAGCACTCCTGTTGACAACGGACATCGCAACCTGAAAGAAGCAATTTGATCAGATTCGCTGAAACACAGAGAACGTTATTTAAAACCCTGGCTCAAATCTCCAATGTTTTTCAACACCAGGTTACAAGACAAGACTATGCTTTAAGATTTCTCCCTTCAAAAAAACCGCAAAAATTACTGTCATGGCGTTTGACAGTTCCATCTTGCATATCATCCGTAAGAATAATTAATTTGACTTTACATTTCATGATATAAGTCGTTTACAATAAACAGAGACTTAAATAGGGTAAATAACTAAAAAAGGGGTGATTTTGTATTACATAAATGCTCCTTCCTCAAAGTTTATGGTAGTTGAAGTGGGTTCCAAACGGGTTTTGAAATCAAAGATCCTTTCTATCAAGGTTATAATACACAGATTATCATTATGTATGATATCTTAACCCATGCAGGGAATTTTTATAATGTCCGACTTCACCAGAATGTTGTCGTGCCCACTGAACTAAATATTCTCCAGAGCAATAATGGTTCATCAAGTGTCGCTCCTACTTCACGTCTTTTATCAAATCATCCAGCAGTTAAAAAAGGGGCATTTGAAAACGCCAATACAGTACCTTTTGTTGCCACAGCTGAATTCCGAGGATTATTTGCCACGTTGAGACCGGACCCTCCTCGTATAAAAAAAGAAATGAAATTGCTTGTTTATGAAAAGATAGTTTATTACGATGATGATGATAATAGAGAGATATAGCATCATATCATCATATCACGTTTACGTGAAACGCAAACGGCAAAAAGAGCCTCGTGACCATGATTTTCCCGCCACTTTTGGCGTTTGCCGGTTGCCTCTTGCTGTGTTTTACGTAAGTAGGCATTTTCGAGTTTGCCGTATCCGCGGAACTTTCTTCTAGTTTTTCTTCTACGTAATAAGTTGTTTGTGGAAAACAAGAACCCCAAAACCATTTTCCGGTAAGTAAAACAAGGAAGAATTAGGTTCCATGTTTATAGATCGTTCATAACTCTCCTTACCACAATTTTCTTCATGAACTCACTTTGACTCTCTCTTGACTCACCAAACAGCTTCATCGAAACTCGCAAAATTTGATAGATAAGAATTTTCATTTTATATATCGTCTTTTTTTACAAACACTGTTCAAGACGACTCAGATGTTTTTATTTTTATTTTTATTTTTTTTGCTAACTAAATACTCGAGATTAAGAAAGTCCATTCCGATCGCGAGTTGCCGTTGATAACGCCAAGCTAAAGTCACTAACTTCACTCCATTTTATGTGAAACGTGCAACAGCAGTTTTACCTTAAGGGAACCGGTCAAAACTACTATACTCGAACAGGACCCACCTTTGGGGTAGGGGGGTTCTCAAAGACACCACCTATCTTCGAACTTATCACATGAACATTACCGACAACATTTTATTGGCTTTTAAATTTGAGTTGACACAGGAATATTCAGCTAGCAAGAGTCGGCATTACTAGACAAACAAGAAAAGTGAGGTTTGAATCTCACTGTAATCTTTTACTGCTGGATAGAGGGGTGGCTATGCAATATAGACACCATCTTTTGACGTTAAGCAAGGGGGGTGAAGACGACACCACCATCTATTTTGCGGTTTGGTGGGTCCTGTTCGAGTGTAGTAGTTTTGACCACTTCCCTAACGTGATACTAAATCTTTCTGATGACGACAACGACTCGGAAACACTCGGAAAATACGGCAGTTGAAGGAGATAGTAGTTCTGACCTCGGTAAGTGAAAGAAGAGTACTGTGTTCTCCCTTCCAGTTCACAATGTCCTTCCCCGTATCCGAATATTATTATCATGTTTTCCATGGCTCTATTACCCGATGCAGAACTCCGGAACTAGACTAAGGTGCCTTAGTGCTCTGTAAACATCGCAAGAGAGTTAAAAGCAGATGTAAATTAAAAGGAACCAAACGGCCAGAAAGAACAATAGGTCAGGATCCGACTAGCCACGAACATTTCACCCGTAATCTCCTCAGAAATTAAATGTTTATGTTTCCCCTTACCTCCATGATTCCTTATGATTGCTCTGGCTTTTGCTTGTTGCGTTTTAACTTTCTCTTTACATAATCTGTGTCCGCAACCTGATTTACTCTTTGCCACGGCACTTATTTCCAGAGGTGCTTGTACTCTGTTTTGTAAGGCTTTTAAACCTTTTTCTATCAATTCATCATCTCCATGTGCAGTGAATTTTTGACTAAGACCATTCTTGTTTAAAGACAAGTCTTTTAGCCGGCGATTGACTCCTCTCAGGACCTTGAATTTAATTGGCATTTTGTTAAATTTTCCTTGTGAAAACCTAAGCGTTTGGGGGTTCAACTGATTTTGAGTTCTGGTTCTTTCTCCTGGTATGAAAATTGATTGTTGTTTGGACAGCTGCTTGATATTTCCATCCTCTTTGAGGTTTGAGCCTTCATTGGAAGCTAAACCAACAATTCCTCCTTTTGCGTTCCTAAAAGTGCTAGTCCCAAATATTGTCAAGGGCTTTCTTTGACTTTGCTCAATTCTAAGTATTTCTGGGGACGTTGAAGGTTGTCGAAGAATAGTTGAAGGTTGCCGGGTTTTGCTCTTGGGATCGTCACTTAATAGATGTACTCCACTCTCAAGAAAAGAGCCCGAAGTGTGGGGTAACGAGGAAGTTTCTTTCCTTGGAACTATGAGAGAAATCGAAAGAAAGAACAAATTAAGCTTAAATGAAATAAATGTACATCTTACGGTTAAAATTAAATTCAGGTTAATTTTAATTTCAACCTAGGTCATTTTATTTTAAACTAGGTTGAAATTGATAGTAGGAAACATCAACAAAAACCCATCAATTATTAACAAGTACGTGTAATATAGTGGTAAGTAAATTGGTCCTAGAGGTGAGTGGATGAACTTGGTGTAGCTTAATTTTTTCATGAGTATTTTATAAAACCCCAATGGTTCTCAATTCTAGGAACTGATTTTAAATGGTTAGCATTAAGGTTGGGGTTAGGCATACTGAGCATGATAACCGATTCTACTGTTCTTTCTCAGAGCTTTTTAGAAGAACATTGTTCATTTATGAATCTCCTTAGGAGGGCAGGGAGCAACAATATTGAATTATCTTCTAAGGAATAAAAGAACTGAAACATACATGATGTACTCTTGATTTTTAGTTTGCTTAGTTATTTGCTCTATCTAGTCAGGAACTTGAAAAGGGTTTCATAATCTATTGATCAAAAGCCATTTTGTACGCTCTTGTAACTGTTATTTCTGATGAATTATCAAATAAAATATTTGGGTTTTTTTAATTTTGCTGAGTGTGTTTGTAGTGTGATAAATCCAAATGTTATGTTTATTTTAGCACAGTCCCTTTCAAGTTGTACAATTTGAGCAAGTAGCACATTTGTATGAAGGGGCGTTTCCTTTTCCATGTTAGGATGGCTTAGCGGTTAATACAAAGGAGAAGTAATCTCGATGTTCCAATGTTGCGGAAGCTCAAGGTGGCACAGTCCGCTGGTGGTAAGTAAGGACAGTAAGGGGGAAGAAAAGGGAGAGACGCGTACGGTAAGTGGCAGAAGAACGGAAGGCAAGGGAAAGGTGGAAAAGGGTGATATCTTTTTTATCCCCCCTAAAAATCAAGGCCCCATTTTTTTTTTAATTATAAAAAGGGAAACCCTTTTTTAGACAGTTCATAATAGCCCATAGGTTGGACAATGTGACCTATAGGTTGAAAAAAAATCAACCCAGGTTGAAATTAAATTAACCTGAATTTCAATTCAACCTGTAACATATATATATTTAAATTGCGGATTAGAAACAGAAGAAAGAAGTAAACCTCGCATTTATCGGGACCATTAAAGCAATTGTCTCTTATAGGCACTTGAAATATTTAGGTGGATTCAACGGGATTCGAACCGATAACTTTTGCGATGCCGCCAATGTATATATGTTACCGGTAGAGCGAGTTTCGATTGAGTGTCGTAAAACCAAAACCAAAGAAATTACTTTGGCCAATCAAAAAGGACTGAGACAATCCGGCAAACCAATCAAAACTCGAAGTAATTACACGTAGCCGACACAAAGCGCGGGAAATTAAAATGTGCACGCGCGTGAGCCACGATTGGTTTTGGTTTCACTTCTGATTGGTTGAAAAAATGGCGCGAGAACTTTGAACCAATCACTGAGTGAAGTAATTATCTAATTACTTTCGACACTCAATTGAAAACCGCTCTAAAATCCGTTATAGAAAAGTAAATAATGAAAAGAATTGTGTTGGGTTGAGCATGTTCATCGTTGTAGTGTAGTGGTGAAGACACGGGAGGGTCTGAGTTCGAGTACCGGTAAATGCATAGTACAGTTCTCTGTTCCCTTACTGTGTTGTCATGTTGAGGCTGAATGGATCGATAACTGTATGAATACAGGAACCGATTATGGTACGAAACATTAAGAAGATGTGTTGAAATGCGTAAGACAGAGCTTCAGGGAACTTCAAGGTATATGTAAGAAATCCACACATCTGTGGGCTTCACAATCTTTATTTTCTTCCGTCTGAGGACTGTAACTTCACAATCTCGTAACAATCTCGATCTATCAAGGTAAACAACCTTTTATCTAAACACTCCTCCTTACTCTCACTTTTGACAATCAACATCTCGAACATTCTCTCTCTCGCACATGACTAATCTGTCAATCAACTTGAAGCTAAACACGTGACCAGAGACGTAACGCGTAACGCAACAACGGATTCCCGACAGTATAGGTGTTTTTAATCCTTTATGGGGAGTTGATAGCTGCTTTAAACCAGGTAGAGTGTATATTCAACTTAGGTAAAATGAGGACTACCAATTTAACTTAGGTAAAAAAGGATTCAACCCGCGAGCAGGATTTGACGGACAACATATATACATATATGCTTTTATATTTATTTTATTCATCAAATCCTTCACGGGAACACATGACCCCAATAAATTGGCCTGCTCCAAACTGAGTGGCTTCATAGATCAATTGGAAGAGCTATCAGAGATTTGATTGAATGATAGAGCTGACTATTCCGTGAACAGAAAAGAGAACTCCCTCAAGAGATCTCATGAGGATGGCTTCGCTTGACCCTTCGAATCAAGAAAATGCAATCAAGGACATCATCTTCGTCAAAAATTTCTCTTAATTAAGAGTCTTACCACAGAAGTCACATGTCTTTCTGCAAAATGATTTCATTTCCATTTCTCTTTTTTCACAGTAGCCTTGTGCTTGCCATCTTAGACAACTAAATTCGTAACTGGGTGTGTCCTCGCATGGTTCTATGAAGAATAAAATGAAAGAAGAGATCTTCCATACTTATGCAGAGGTCACATTAGATTATTTCTGTATTTAAGCAGTGCCATCACACTTACCATCTTGACCATCTTGAGATAAGCTGTTAGTTTTTGTGAGCTCCGCGGTTTCCTTTATAATAGACGGAAGACCTTAAATTTGAAATTTAGAATACTCGTAAGTAACTCAAAATGTATACCTGAAACGGCTCGTTTGTGGAAAATCTTACCGCAGTATCCGCATGTTGCTTTGCAGTGCCTTTTCATGAATCCTGTGTAAGCAATTCCTGTGCAATGCCCATTCTTTTCCCACAATTTGCATTGTAAAGTGTCGTCATGGCATCCTACAAAATAAAACAGAGGGGACACCTCTTTCTTGTAAACCTTGTTATCACATGAAACATATAGAGTAGCTATAGATACCAAGCATGTAGGTGTTGCCAAAATGTTACAAGCCTTTCGAATACCTGTTGGTCTGATCTGATATACTGACGTACATATTTGAGTGGCGAGTGAGATGAGTGAACAATTCGTCTAAAATTCCTGTTCGATAACATTGTAGCTTTGTGCCTGGGAAATTTGAAAACTGGGCTGTAGTGAGATGCACATAGCATGTTAGGCATTGCTGAGGAGGGATGAGAGAATCGGTTTAATCCGCTGTAAAATTGACACAGTAGGAGCAATCGTTCAAAACAAAAAAGAGGATAGCTCACCATTATCGTTCAATGTTTTTCCGACGTCATTGTGCATGGTTGTTAACTGATACACTTTCGATGTCACGTCCACATTATTCATATCTTTGGTATGAAACACCAGCTTGATAGGACGACTGCTAGAATCAGGCAAGGTTATCACCGCTGGAGAGGATATCTGGTGGACACTGAAGACTGATTTAACTCCTTCAACGGCGCTCGAGTTTGTTGAAGGCATTGCATTGTCTGATCCTGTAAGTCTACCGCGGTATGAGGAGTTGCTCGACACGGGGGTTGACTCTTGCTTACTTGGACCTCCATTTTGTGGCTTACTGGACATCTTGGCTGAAGTTTGCAAGCTCACCACCTTTGACTTGGACAATGGTCCAAGGTTTTTTCCTTCTTTGTTTGAACTTACGTTGGTTTTAACTTCAGCAAGAGAAAAACCAGTTGACTTTGTCGCTACCGATGGAGATTTTGACGAGTTCGACTCATTAGTTCCTTTCGTAATCATTCCATTGTGAATTTCTTGCTTGTCAGCATCGTCGCTGAGAACGATATTGTAGGTAACGCTCGACGAATCAGAAGAAGAGTTTGAATCAACTCCAGTAAATGAACTGATCGGATCGTTGTTAAGAGCGACGCCTGAAATGTAATACGAGTTAGCTTGCCGCTGTGCCATTTTAGGAGATGCAGATAAACTGTCGGTCACATATTTGCCATATTCTTCATCGCTTGCGATTTTCGATGCATTGCTTCCAGTAGACTCATCATAGGTATCGTCGGTTTCATGTTGTATCATGTCGTCTTCTTGTTTCATCATAGACTGAATGGCATCTGCTTGTTTGTCGTCATCTGCTTCTCCAATTTCTTCTCCACCGTTGCCTTCGGAGGTAGCAGATTCCTTATTTTCTCCTTCTGCCTTCTTTCTCAATATATCGTCGTCTTGGATAACCAATGACTGGAACTTTGCTGCCTGTTTACGAGCGTCTTCGTAATCACTTGGAAAGGTTACAACACCAGTATTTTCTCTTGTTTTGGGTTCTGTGCTGGGTTCAGAACTATTCTTGTCGAGCTGAATCAGGCTCTCAGCTCCTTTTTGCCATTTGGCTTTGTCTTCAGTGCCAGGGACAACGTGATAACTGGCTGTATCCATGTTTTCATCCAAAATTACGTTGTTAAGGCTGTCAGGGTAAAGATAGTGCCTTAGCAATGGGTTACTCTTTAGCGCCCTTTGTCCATCCTGAAGCTCTTTCATTTGAGGAATTCTAATTGGTGTGCTTTGATTATACTGAACTTTGCCCGCGATACTAGCTGTGGATCCGTCAGGTGCAACGACGGCTCTCGTTGATGAAGGCCCTTCTTTAAATTTCGAACGAAGTATAGTTTTAGGTTTTCTATTAAGGCCAGTCTCATACCAGTGAAGGTCGTCCTATTGAAAAAGTTGAGCAACATACGTATCACATGCTTGCCAATAAACACTTAAACAGAAATCTCCATGCTTTCCAATAAACACTTATTTTAACTAGAAATTAACTTTTGGGCGTTTGTTAACGCTTATGATTTATCCGTGTGATTGCAAGTGCGCGTTACACTCACACAACAGTGCTGTCGTTGGTATATCGCACCAATTGGTTGTAGAAAGCACTTCCTGATTGCTTCAGTTTTGCGTTGCTGGCTATGCTTGGTAATTGGCCAAAACATCTCAGGTGAAGTTGTAAGCCAATCAGAGATAAGAGCCCACCAGTTTTCCCTTTTACCTCGCAATGGGAAAATGATAGGCTTGTTTGATTTTCCGCAACTGCTATGATTGGCCACAGTATTAGGATGGTTTTGGGTCCACAGCAAATTCAGTTGTTAAAAATTTGGAGCGATTAATAGAAGCGTGAGGGTGTAAGCTTTCGATCGGAAATGCGCTTTGTTATAGCATAAAGCTATGTTCACTATGGCTGATGACGATGTCTGAAACATCAAAACATGCTCCTTAAATTTTAAATAATTGCTATTGAAAAGCATATACTTATAAAAAAGAACTATATAAACAAATGTATAAGGTGTCAAATGAAAAAAAAGAAGCCACGACCTTTTGTGGGGATCCAATGTTTGGTGTTCTCCTCCTCTCATTTGGACGAACAATCCCATCCGAATCCATCCAAACAACATAATATTTAGACCCGAATATTTCGCTTTGCCCGCAACCTGCTTTATGAGCCTTTTTCCACACAATCTGCGTAAAGTCATGAAGTGTCTTCCCCGTTCTTGATCGGCCGGATGTAAAGTCAAAGTCCCTTTCTTTGTCGTGCCAATGTTTGATCACAGCTGTAAAATTATTCAATTCGCCCTTTACATCCCACTCTATCAGCTGCCCAAATTTCCCTCTCGATTTCATGTCGTACCCAAATCTCCCACCGTCCGCCCATTTCTGGGCTTTGTCAGCGAGAAATTGCGAGAAGGCAACTTTCTTCGCTTGATGATTAATGCGATATTTGTTGATCACGTCGATGCACTCCTTTTGGCAAACTGAATTGCACCCTGTAAGTTGAAAGAGAAAACATTTCATATCAGAGTTTCCAAACACGGTCCTTTCTTATAAAAGCAAACGTTTCTTACCGCTGCTGTAAAACACATTTTAAAAATCTTGAACCTGCAAAATGTTTTTTTTTTTCAAAATAGGACCGGGATACTATTAGTATCTCAGCCGATTGCTAGGTTGATCAAAAGTGGTTTTTGGCGGTTAAATCAGCCACCTCTATAAATTTTATTTCACACAGCTTTTTTTCTTAAAACGGAAAATATAGATCACATAAATTATGTAAAACGAAGTTTCTGTAATAGCGGAGCCTGTTTGTGGAACGATTTGCCCCAATATTTAAGAAATGCTGAGTCGATTGGGAAGTTTAAACGTCACTATAATTAAGCAGGTATCTGACCTATCGGATCCCCACTCGGTAATCATGTAAAGCAGTTGTAAAGCGTTTTTTGTCTTTTTTGGCTTAACTCGTGATTTTCCGTGTTTTAAATAACGTTTACTTACTCACTTATTTACTCATTCACTCACTCACTCACTCACTCACTCACTCACTCACTCACTCACTCACTCACTCACTCACTTACTTCCTTACTTCCTTACTTCCTTCCTTACTTACTTACTTACTTACTTACTTACTTACTTACTTACTTACTTACTTACTTACTTACTTACTTAGGTCTTTAAGGGAAAGGAAAGAGGGGGTTATGTTAATCATCAAACAACTCACCTCTGGTTGATCCAAATATAGTATTGTTATTTGAAACTGGAAGACAAACAAAATATCTCTGTATGTGTTATAAAGGAAGGGGAACGTTCTATTATCGATTTTTTTGTTGCGAAAAGATATCTTGATTTACTTGGTCAAGTTGGTTATAAAAGAGGGAAGATCTTTCCAATTATTTCCCAGTTCTAGTAGCTGATATCAGTTTTATATACTTCTAAATTCATTCCTTTAAGAATAGTAACTAGTTATAGTTTTCACTACACCTGCCCCTCCCCCCCCCCCCCCCCACCCCAAAGATAGTTTGAACATGCCGCCCCTGTTTCCCATTTGTGTCCAGAAAAAACATTGGCAATTTCTGAGCCAGGCAATTTGAGTTGCATCAGATCTGCTTCGATGTTTGACTTTTCAATCACTAACGCGACAGGACTTTGGTTCTCCTTGCGAGTTTCTACTTCGTGAATCTAAAACATCTCGGTCGTGAAGAACAACACCAACACCACTCGTGCGCCCGTTTAAGCAATACCGATACCGCCTTGCGCGCCTGGTTGAGCAAATCGAAATTGGTTACTCCATCAGTATCTCAATTCATACATTTATCCCTTTTACGTGGGGACTTCTAGGTTGCCTCCTCTGGTTTTGGCCTCTGTGCCAAAACCCTGCGGGGGCAACAAGAGCCACTATGGGAACAAATTGGCAAATATTTGATAATGACATGAAAAACAAATTAAGCCAATGAATGTGTTCATTCATAAATGTAGACTTTCGGAGAAGAAAATGTAATCAAGGAGTACAAAGTAATTTTTCAAATAAAAAATAGAACCAGGACAACTGATAGCAGTCAATTGATCTCCTCCAAATCGGCGGAGGTACGTACTTGCGAGGAGATCCTTTTTCTAACTTAAAACCTTAAAGCTGAATTCTCTTACAATTCCATTTTGAAGAGGAATCTAACGTTCTGGTGGGTCGGTAGTGGTAATAAAACTAATTACCTGCAGCTGCTTTGTGCTTTATCATCAAAGAAACGATGGTGACGGTGAAGATAGTTGACAACATTTCTCTTGAACATCAAACTAGGATTCTGAGCACAACAAAAAAAAAACGAATTAAGCTATAATAGTCCTCCATTGCTCTTCATCGTTCTTTGACTGATGAAAAGGTGGATCACTTGATAAACCCACATCCAATGTTAAAACCGGTTGTCAAATTGACATATCAAATGGGTGGTGATTTATCCGGTGGATCAAAGCAGTGCATTATCCCTTCGACGATTGGAGGAACTTCAGTTTCAATTTACATGCAAAGGATATTTCCAGTCGGTGTGTAATTGGTCAGAAATAAGTTTATTTTAAAAACATAACGGCAATGAGAAATGACAAATCTTTCCCTCACCATTTGTCCTTGCGCTTCATCGTAATTTCTAAATCCAATATTTTGACCAATGGATCGACGACACCATTTCGAAAACAACCAAGCAACATTAACGTGAAACGCAGTTTTCAACTCAACAGTTCAAACATTTTTAAGTTTTCAGTTGAGTAGTTGTTTCTCATTATTAATTTACCATCAACAGGTTAGCTCTTGAAATGGTCTCGAGTCTGTGCGTATAATGAACCCGTCATTAACAACCGCACAAGCGATAGATGCTCTCACGGATTCGACCGAACTTTTTCAAGCGGGCATGAATTTGTTTTGTACAAGTATTTCAAATGGATAGGTGACCGCTTTCCTTGTCACCTCATGCAGGACCATCAAAGGGCTATCCTGTCAACTCTCAACGTGCTATGGCCTTGTTTTGTCCGGGTATGTTACTTTGTAAAAAAAATCTGCTTTCAATAACATGTGCACAAGTACTTGTCCAGGAGTAGACTAGGTTATTTTAAAAAGAAATGAATGAGAAAAAAAACAAACCTGCTGCATGTGCTGGCAGCTTCCTTCGTAATCCTGGAAACAAAGTCATTTGACAGGATAAATACTTCTCCTTGTTTCTTTTGGGCGCAAAATTTCAGCCCAAAAATGGTCCTTTAGTTTACTTCCGTGTTAGTGTACAAAGAAGCTAGTGCGGAAGATGTTACGGGCTCCTAGTGTGATGTGATTGGGACAACGAAGTCCAAGCTGTTTCATCATATGTTTAGTCTTAAGATGTTACTGTCATGAAGCCAGGGCAGGATTCTCTCAATGTAGATAGCGAAGTGTACAAAATTCATAATATATATCCCCCTTCCCTTCCAACACTTCCTCCTAAATCCCCTTCCATGTACCCTCCCATCAATTCCTACCCCGACATTTCACTCTTTCTCCGTGCCTGTTCTCTTGACCGTAACCTCTTCTTCAAGCTCATGAACCGGAAAACCTTAAGAAACGCTTATTATGGCATTTAAGTTCCAGGCAAATAGTTCTCATGAACTTAGCTCATAGCAATAAATTTGATGTTCCTTTCCCGACCATTTTCGTGAGCTATCTTTCTTCTCCGCTTTCATGTACCCCTACTTTTTCGCTTGCCTTTCTCGGCTTTTCTTGGTGAGGTCGAATACATCCAGATGGAAACGTTTTGTAGGATCAGCAAATGTTTGTTTCAACCCTTTCAAGTTAGTGTGATGAAACGACGCAACGCTGGAACCTTATTAAGTATTTCATACACCAGTGTTGGTTTTATAAATTATAGCACCGTTACATTTGACACGTCGGCCAAGTTGGAAAACGCAAGTTAAACTTTTGAATTAACTTTCAATGGTCTCGTTCAAGTGAATCCGAAAAAAGCCTGAAGACACATTTGTTTTCCACTAAATTAAATGGAAAGGGCGTGATGATGTGGTGGATATCGAAAGACTGAACAGTGCTTGCGCATGATCTACGATACATTTAGTGGTCAAATATCCCGGCATTGATGAGTCAGAATTATTTCAGTCCGTCTTCTCTGTGCGAAAACGGCTTTTTTGCATCTATGTGACACTATAAGTTTATCTGGGTAAGCGCGGATGGGGCCTAAGAAGAGGCCCTATCTCTCATCCAAGCATAGTGGCGCATTCACTTTTAGTTAAAAGTTCAACAAGTTTCGAGAGGTGTGCATTCGGGCAGCGCAGCCAACCCTCCACTCATAAATAAAACCAGTCAATGGTTCCGTTCCTCCTTGCCCTAAGTGCAATTAACAAGTGTTGTAACTTCGCCTTGAAAGAAATGAATTATTAAGTTAAAAACCAAACGGGCCTTCAAGGGATTCAGTAACTTGGTGGAATATGCCGGCTCAGTCTTGAACTGAGTTTAGTGCGTTCGATGATATCTGACAAAACATAACTTGAAGAAGGCTGCCTTTGCTCACGCCATGGAATCTCCCACAATACTAAAACTCTCTTCGGTGTAACCTCTTGGAATCCCTGGTAGAGGTAATCAATTCTGCTGTCAAAATCTCGGCGAACACTATTTCTAAAGGAATGCCGTGGAAGTAAAAACCTCATGGCAACACTACAAAACGGAGATAATTGGCAGAGATTTCTGCCTCCCTTTCTTCTCGTCTGTGCTGTTCTTGCCTATGGAAGTTTGGGTAATTAATGCCTTGTCTTCGAGGCCTCAATTGTTCAAATGATCGGAATTAAGCGGTAACCTCCGAATAACTATCTAATGGATAATTCAAGTGTTCTCCACGGCACCCATCCGCTGGATCATGCCTTTTTATTCTGGGTTGCGCTATCCATGCTTTGAACAACCTGGGCCAGGTTTTCAATCATAAAGTTACAAACCATCATTTTCTCCTTTTCTATAGAGCGTTTTCAGATGACGTCACGACCGCCATGTTGGTGTTCCAAAGCAAAGGAATGGCGGACATGATGGTGTACCAAACTAATCCCCTGGGATTTGAACTCTATTTTTATGCAAATACTTTCTTTGTTTCAGTAATCCATTATGGCTGCTGGTCACGTGAGTGAAAACGCTCCATAGTGCTTCCATCATAAGTCATTTTGTATTTTCTATAACGTTTTGTGGGTAATTCAAATTAGCTCAAATACTAGCTGAGTTGAAAAATTATCGATGACATAGGTACTATAGAGACGGCACTTTCTTAATTTGAGGTAAAATTGAGGTTTAAGTAATTTGTTTTCTTGCCAACCAAATGTGTAATGATTAATATTTCCACGGTGCTCTCTCAAGTTTTTTCTTCAGGAAAAAAGGTTACGAAAACTTTTGATGTACAAACGCATTTTGGCCTAGTGCGGACTCGTTTCAAGTAGTAGTCTTATCTATTATCTGTATCTTTGACAGATACCCAAGGAGTCACGAGACAGTTTATTTCCAAAATAAATCACGATTGCAGAGACTTCAAGGTTGTTCTAAATAAGTGTCATGTGTGGAAAGATATGGGCTTTTGCTTCAAATATCGACGACAAATGCAACATGTATGCAACAGGACCTGTCAGTATTGTTGTAAGTAACAAATCATTCCTTTCATGCTAGCAGAGAGGGCTTTTGAAGAAAATTGCACTAAGATCAATACTTTCTTTATTGGAGATCGCTTGCCGTGTACGTTTTTCACTTCTGAGACTGAAGGGGGAGGGGCGGGGGAAATTGTCCCAATTTTTTCTTGATAGATTTTTATCTATCAAACGGTAATTTGTAGTTGTCGGAATCCCAGGAAATCCACTGACTGTTAGCCGTAGTCATGACAATGGGCCCGCTCTATTGTCTAAACTAGAAGCACATGACTTTGAACAGGAACAGAGCTAAGGTTTATAGAATACCAATATTATGCCCAAATATGGACAAGAACAAGATCGAAGCTGCACGCGCGGGAAAATGCATAAGCTACGTTACATCCAAATAAGGAAAAGTTTAAACTAAAAAAAAAAACCACCTCTGAACCAGAGTTAAACGCTTCAAGGCCATGCTTAGCTGATTACTTCATAGATAGCTACAGTAGTTAACTACTTTTAGTTAATGTTGTCGTTGGCCAACTTAACCTTCCAGGAGCTCATCAAGAGGAGCCACTATCTCCACTAATTCCTTGAGTCAACCCTTTCCCGAGTAAAGTTATTTTTAGGAACAGGTTTTTCCCGCGAAAAGCACCATATTTCCCTTGACTCTGAGATAGCTCTGTTCTGTTTGGGTTTTACAACAGTGGGCGTGCTGAATTTCCCAAGGGAGGGGGGTGTTCTGGCAAGTAAATCTACTCGAGAATAGGTTGACTCCTTAATCAAGTGGGGTGGGGTGGGGGGGAGGGGTAGAGGTTCCCCTTGATGAGCTCCTGCTCCTTCTTATTAGCAGTCGACTTGGACTGATTCAGTTTCACTTTGGCATTGTAATCTCTTGTCGCTGAGTAAACACTGTAAACAGGAATAGTCAACACTTATTTTCTTGTTTTTCTACAAGTCTGAATTCCACACCGTCGCGAGATCAGTTGACATATAGACATTGGGGAGGGCCACTCGAACGAGAAAAACTTTTCTTATGCTTCTGTCATAACATGTGAATTATGCTTTTCGCGCGTTTTGATTGGTTAACTTGAAGCATAATATTGGTCAATATATTTTTAACCTTTAGTTCCCGGGCAAAAGCAATGGGAGGTGATCGATAGAGTTTGGGGTCGAGTAAGAGAATCAACTTATCAACCGGAAAGTGCACGCGCGAAGAACTCACGAAAGCGACAAGAAGGGCCAGTGGTACAAGTTCTTGGAAAAGAGATAACACCACAAGTAGACGACGCAGCCAATGCCATTGCAACTCAACTGAATGAGGGTATATATTATCATGGCCCAATTGGGACGTCTTGCTACGAGGCTAGAAGAACCGACTTAAACATCTCGGACGACAAGTTGTCCCTTTATCCTGCTTCTTACCTTAATGAACACTAAAATTTGCATTATTGCCCTTTGAACTCTGAACGAGAGACTTCAAAATGTAATTCTTCGTGTTGCTTGTTTGACCAATTTTCTCCTTTATACAGTCTTTCATAAACATCCACATGAATACTATCTAAATCTCTAGAGGATTCAAAACATTCCTTCGGGTTCCTATTTTGTGTTTGAGATAATTAAGAGTTTCAAATTTTGTAAACTATTGAATGTAAAGCTCTTCACACTACTTTAGGTGGGGTTATAGAATGTTACCTTTGGCTTGTTGTCGACCCCATCCTCCACACTTGCAAATCTTGTAGCAAGTTTCTTCATTCCCATTGAGGGGCGGAAAACGAACCGCTGATGCCAATAATAGAAGGCTGCCTCTGATTAGTTCGAGCAGTCGTTCAAGGATGGTCCCAGGCCCTTTATATAACAGATCGAGATATCAAGTTTTTTTCTGGAAAAGCACATAAAGTGCTACTAACTGAACTTCGATTGACTTTATGTACGACCTGAACTTCTCTCTTATAAAGCTTTCCCCTTTTTATATTACTAAACATTCAATGCAACATAGTACCTCCACTTACCACTCCCTAGGGGTTTTTACAGTAGACGAACGAGCAAAAAACACAATAAAACTTAAAGGCTCTACATATCGATCTCAAGACGGCATTTCAAACTAAACTTTGGCCCTCTGCCCCTTTTTAGTGCCTCCAACCGTTCTTGGGGAACTTAAGAAGTCCGTAAATGCGACTTTGCAGTCGAACATAAAAGAACAGCTGCCAACACCTCAGACTGCTTCAACAAAAACAAAACAAGTTGAATTTCAAGGAACACGTCCTACCATAAGTGGCAAAACACAGGTGAGCAAAGGGTGAAAAGTGGCAATACAGAGTTACTCGCAAGAAGGAGGAAAACCTACCTCTAATACCATGAAAATAAAAATACAGCACCTTGCCAGAATCCATTCAATATATTTTTGCAATGGTCAGTAATTTCATTTACTTTTTTTGCTTATATAACGATTTTCTTTGCACCTACCAGCCAAATCCCCAAATAAAGAAACCTGCTCTACCTCTTCCCAAAGGAAAGCAAGTGACAGTCACCATTGACGAGAAGCCTGGAACCGGAGAAGCTACGGTCAAGATGCAGAGCTCCCCAAAGACCATTGGAGTAAGTTACAAAACAGATGGAACCCCAGAAGGGCTTCCCGATCCAAATAATTTTTTGCTCCATGAAAATGAAGAGTTTAAAGACAGATCATACGAAGAAGAAGCAAAGATAAAGGAAGCTGCAAATGCGGTAAAAAAGGTCATGAAACTTTTTGGGAACTCAGAATCTCGACGCGGCCGCATGCATGATAGGCTTGTTTCACAGGTAACCCACTATTCCCCTGCTGACTCTAAGTCACGGGGTTTAGATAATCAAGTGGCGGGAATTCAAAGTGCAATCGAAGCTCAATCGAAAAGCCAGGACCGCGCAGCCGCTAAGGCTCAAGCCCTCTCGCAACAGATTGGACGGCAGATAAGTAATGACGAAAATGCCCCAAACTACGCTGTTATTAGCGCAGGTGATTCCAGTGACTGGAAAAGCCTGGCTCGCGTGCTTGCCACTCAACTCAAGCAAGTATTGAATCATATGGAGCACAGGGAGATGCAGAGCAGATATGAGCAGCGGAAGATACAAGAGGAAATGATGTTGATGGCGCGGCAACAAATGATGGATAGAGACGAGGATGATGATTTATTCGATGACAACGATGATGATGATGATGATGACGACGACGATGAGATGTTTGGTTTGGAAAAGCGGCGTCAATTTGTCCTGACCCCAAATGGAAATAACACCTCTGAAAATGCAACGAGAAACTATAGTTTTAACAACAACCAGTCAATTTCATCAAAGGGCTTAGCATCTGGAAAGAAAATGAACGAGAGTAGATTGCTTCATAGAGCTGTCCAGAAATTATTGAAACTAGAAATGTTGGAAAAATTACGCGGAGAATTAAAAATTTTATCCAGTTGATGAGCTTGAAGGTAATCTGATTTTATGTGGACCATTAAAATTAAATTCATTACGACTATATGGAAAAGACAATAGTAGGGAAAGTTAAATAAGTTATAAATATATGTATGCCTAATGCAGGATACACACGCTAGTTTGCCTGTCAGTGAGAAACACCTGCCGGCCTTTGCGAAAAGTATTTCAAGACGAGTGTGCGAATTCTAGAGGGATGAGATCTTGGCTTGGAGTGAAATACCATTGGAATGAAAACGGACCGAAACTGCTGAAACGAATGAGACTGTCAGAGTTCTGTGTATGTCAGTCCTCAATTTACCTTTCCTGTGTATATTTTTTTTGCAACGTCAACAATGTATCTTGTACATAAAATTTTTTTGACTGTTAATTAAAGTTAAAGTGAACAAGGTTTTGTCTGGTATTCTGTAAAGTCAGATATATGTAGCTCGCTTATCAGTGATAAGATGTGAGACAGATGTTTCCGCATTTAAAATATTCCTTCCGGTGGGCGTCAGTTGTGGGATGACAGTCCCGCTGGAGTCAGTGTATCCGGTGAGGTTTTCGGTTTCTCGAAAGGCAAAAAGACGGGTGTATATGGACCGCATTTTGGTGCAACGTTAGAAGAAAGTGGTAATGCAGAATTTATTCATTTATTTATTTATTTATTTATTTATTTATTATCAAAATATATAACAAAGAGCAAAGGGCAGGGTTATACGTGACAGCAGGAGAGAAGTGGCTACCTTTGTAAGTCAGTGTTTCGGTTTGTCTACAAGAAGACTCTCTCTCAGCGGGAAGAGAAGGCTTGCTCGCAGGCTAGATTTCAGTGCGTCTTTTGACACCGATGTGTGAACAAGTTGTACTTCTTGTTCTTGTAAACAGAACTTAATTGTAACCATGTTTTCCGAAACATAGTATCGTTGAGTTCAAATATTTTTGGAGAATTAAAAGTCAGTGTCGATTAAAGAACATATGGTACGGTAAGATGACGAGAGCTAATGGGAGAATGGAATACCGCGTTTAGTATTTTTGAGGTGCCTTGAAAATGAAGGAGTTGTGGGTGCTTGTGGACATCTATAGTTATGATTGTCTCCTTGAGAGACACTTTGACGTCAAGAAGTAAAATGAGTGTTTTAACACTCATTAAAATGAGTGAAACGTGGTAAACTTAATGGTAGGGTGAAGATTATTACATTAGGAAAATAGACAATACGTTTGTATTCTTAGGAGCAGCCAGCCATAGCAAAGCCGATGTCCTCCAGAGAGTCAGCTAGCTGACGAAGAAAACAATTCTGAAAGCATTCTGCCTGCAATACAAGGGTCTTATCATATAGTGCAACTTACTCTAGCTGATAGGTTACCCTCTTCTCATCCTCCTCCACAGGGGCTCTTTTCAGCAGAACAAAAAAGAAAAAGGAGTTTTGGGGGGGCCTCGTGCGCTTCCCTTCTCCCCAGCTTCCAGGCGCATTATTTTTTCTCCCGTTCAGATCTTTCCCTTACGGGGCCGTTGACAAGACCATGGGACAGCGTACACGAGGAAACATATTTTAGAACCCCACAGTCCGACGCCTCACTGAAGGTGTCAGGTCAAAGAATCTACAAATCTACAAGCTGTCCTCAGAGATTTTCGTAGATTGTTCCAAAGTTTTTTACGTCGTTTACATGAGCTAAATTGAGGAGACACTCCTAGCATACCGTATTCACTCGAATAAGCGCCGCTCTCAAATAACCCCCGTATTTTGACAAAAAAGCAAATAAGCGCCTCCCCCGAATAAGCGCCGCTTTCCCAATGCGGCGCTTATTCAAGGAATTTCGTAAAATTAAAAAAAAACCTAAAAAGTAACTCTAACACAGCATGGTGAATGTCTTTGCATCAAAAATGATGTTCTTCAGTTTTAAAGTGATTGTATTTCACTGCTAGGTCATTAAGTAAAATGCTACAAGGGTCAAATGGTGACCATGAAAAGGCCTTTCTCTTGATGGCCGTTTTTACACTAGAGATGTATGATACGTCTGGGCGACTTTAGGCAATTTAATTTAATGCGCCTTTTAGTTCGTCCTTTAATTCGTCCCGTATATAGACGGGCGAGAGACGCGTATTTCAAGTAACACTCATTCAAAGAAAAGCCGGCTATACAAAATGCGCGCGGTCCTGGATTCTCATTTTAAAACCTGTCATGTCAGTGGAACGGATAAAATCAGTTAGCGCATTCCACAGCTTGGCTGCTAAGTACAATGAAAAAAAAACAATTGAGACTGTAACTGGAGAAAAACTTAATATTCTTCACATACAGTAGCAGGGAAATCATTAAAAGACAGTTTTTTAAAACAGTGATATGAGATGTAGAGTTTGACTTTAGTAATCTGCAAACATAAATTTCAGAATTCTCCTATTTACATTATACCGTTCCCTTGACAGGAAAAATTACGAAAGGCCAGTTCTTGCTACGAGGAATAACAGCGACAAAACCACGACTTTGTCGCGAATTTTCTATGATAAAAACTTGTTCATAAATCAAAAGTCTACGCTAACAGCACACACCAGGGCTACTCCTTAGAGTCTGGCTAGAAATTTTCTTCTCACTTTTTCCTCCGGCCGCTCCTCAGCCATTTGATGAGAGCCAGTCTCGTGGTTTGCCTTAAGTCAAAAAGGGGCTTTGCTGAGTGCTGGGACACGAAGATGTAGATGTAGACACTTACCAAGCTAAGGCTCTTTAATCTAAACGGACGGCACATACATTTGGATGCTGAGATCTCTAGGAGACGAGACCCACCAAAGCACAGGTTTATGGACCAATCCCAGACATGTCAATCATTTTCCGGGAACGCAGAATGCGTTTTGCCGGATATGGCGAGCTAAACAAGAACTTGCCAGTGACCTGCTACTCTGGACGCCCCACCATGGTCATCAAACTCAGGTGGGTCGCCCAAAAATAACATATATTGACGAATTATGTAGGGATACTCGATGCCTCCCTGAATACCTACCGACCTTGATGCACGACCGTGATGGATGGCATGAAAGAGTCCGAGCTCAATCTGATGCGACCCCACACAAATACCCCAAGCAGAAATTGTCAGACTTCCGTTCACCGAACGAAAGTGTCTAATGACCGGCAACCGACTGTTTTCAGTCACAGTTAAGAAGGTCACGATGGTGTAACTGCACACATTTTTTTAATGGATTCTTCTGTCGATTGTTTCTGAAGAATCGAACTCTCTTAGGAAAATGAGGAAAGCTCAGGTAACCCATTACGGCTGTCTCAATCATCATCAGAAAAGAAGCACTCAATAGATGAACTATTCTAACTAAGACGAAGGGCAACCGATAAAAGGAATATAGAAAATACGGGTCTTTCTGCAGGTACCGGAAAGCATTGTGTTTTTGGTCACTTGGGATTAGTCTTTATTTGGAGTTGTTTTGTTTTCTGTCTTTTGTTCCTTTTGTTTTAAGTAATTTGCAGAAGCTGCCGAAAATACGGGGAAACCCAGGCCTTTTGGGAATTGCATTATGAAGAGATTTATCGTCACTTCCGGTGTTTAAAAAGACATGGCTTCTTCTCCATCACGGCACTTGCAGAATTTTCTTTCCTTCTTTGGATGTTTTGTCTAATATAAGCACTAAATAAAACCAAGTCACCACTTAAAGAAGAGCCTTCCTTTATATCTTGACTTAAGGCAGACAATATGGGCCCATTTGCTCTTTTTTATTCGGCAAAAACTGCAATTTGTAACCTGACACTGGAGGCATTTTTATTTCCTGTAGACATTTCTTTTGCAAAGCACGATGGTCTGTGCCTTTAAGGATTTCAGTCATTGAGAAGAGTCATGGCTGTGTGTCGGTATTTATTCGCAGTAACACTTTTTTTCACAAGTCTTAATATGTTTTTTGCGGAGCCTCGGGTCTCTGAACAAATTAATGATGTTTCAAAAGAATCGGAACCGAAGGAACCCAGTGTCTTTCTTGCGATCATCGCTCGTAATGCAGCACATCTTCTTCCGAATTGGTTAGGTTATATAGAAAATTTAGATTATCCGAAAAGTCGAATATCTGTCTGGTAAGTGGGCTTCCAGTGGGATTTTTCTTTTTAATTAATCTATTCAGAGGTTTCAAAAATTATTATTTTATTTATAAAGGTAGATATGCATGATTCTTAATTTTTAAAATTGTTACAACAACACGTTGAGTGATGATCTTGGAGGCTGATTTTGGCTGAAAATCTCGGACTATATACATCTTCGTCGCTATGAGTGACCGACTTTGTGTTTAGCGTAAATATTAAATCGAGGAATTGTGTTTTTATTCTTAGTGATCTGCGTTAAAAATCTATCTAACAACGAAGCGTATTAAACAACAATTTGTAAATTCAACGACTGTTCTGACATTCCTAAAATGCTACCACTGCGTAAAGTTTTTCTTTCTTAGAATATGTTTTTTGCACGGAAGAATACAAACGAAATTTTATTGAAAACATGAGTGCGGGTTTTTATGAGGCTTTCGATCAAATTAAAATAAGATTAAAGGTGACAGTATTCAGTATTTTAATTAATTATATAATAAGCAGAAGTCCTTGACTGGGTCAAGGGAGAGGGAGGGCTGGGTACAATGTAGCGTTTACCACAATCAGTGACAAATTAATTTGGGACACTTACATTCAAATGAAACAATTTTACGGTTTTCAGCTTTCTTTCCCTATTCAATGTTGGGCTAAGATGTGAGATTTTCCACACAGCATGACTCCTGACCTATCTGGCCTAAATTTACACAACATTGAATGGGGGGCTCCAGGGTGGAGGGAAAATTCGTTGAATTAGTCCTAGAAATAAGATCAAGTGAAAAATTCTGTTCAACAAGCATTTCTGTCCCACATAATGTGTCCATGCAGGGGCCACAGAGTATGTTTTAAAGTGGGGAGCTTGGTTTTGGTATATGTACGAGTAATGTTAATTACCAAGTCTTTGATCAAGCCCCTGCCATGATTGCACGTTACTGTCAGGCCTCTGGGTAAAATGATTTTGTTCAATTTATTATTGGTGTTGGTAATCACCAAAGAAAAAAGAGAACAAGCAGACCAAAAAGCCCAACCCGCATGGATCCACAGGACTGAGTTGTAGAATGAAACCCAGGACAAAGAAATGGAAGACAAGTCAATAAGCGAACCCTGCTCCCAGGAATCAGCTTACAGAATGGTCAGTGATTCTCGGCCAAATTCTAGACTGTTGTCTTATTTTTGTGCTTTCTTTCTTTCAAGGATAAGGTCAGATCATAATGAAGATAATACATCAAAGATCCTTCAAGAATGGAGTCAGAATGTAAAAAATCTGTATCACCGAGTGTTAATAAATGTGTCTAGCACAGCCAGTCATTATGAAGATGCATCCAGTCCTGGGGAATGGTCAGAAAGCAGATATCAGCATATGATGTACCTGCGGCAAAGAGCTTTGGATGGTGCCAGGAAACAATGGGCAGATTATTTATTCGTATGTTTAAAAAGTAAACTAGTTCTTGTTCCCATGGGGTATTGTAGGCTCTAAGAGGAACAATAGTATACATGTATGACTGCTGAGCACAAATATAATTTAAAGTGTAGTTCTGGTATAAATTTTGTAACTTTTCAAAGTCCATGATTTGTATGCACAACATTTTGAGATTTGAATTGCGCTTGGTGTCTCCATGTAGATGTACGCTCTTTATTCTCTGTGTTTCTTTTCAGTTTGTTGATTGCGACAACTTCATAGTGAATCCCAAAACACTCAGGCTATTAATGGAAGAGAAAAAGTAAGCTTTTGACAAAATTAGTAAAATTGATTATTTCTCCTAGTTCATTACAAATGTAGTTTGTGATATACATTGTACCGTACATGTAGGAATATTATTATTTTCAGATATATGAAGGGTACAGCTTTTTGGGAGCTTGTGCAAATCAAAATTATTTGCACAATTCAGTAAATTTATGAATTTAACCAAAGAAGCGAGCCATAGCCAATGGCCAAAGGTCCTTTGTGTCATTTCTTCTCCTTCAGCTTTCCAACAGCTTCCTTAGAATTCTAGCTGTGTCTAACAAGGCTGTTTTCTGCAACAGTCCCATTCTGATAAACTAATGTAAATCAAACACCATAAGAAAGGTTTGTCAGCTGGTGCTTGCAGTGTTTGTCCTTTGTATTGACTCTGGCAAAGGGCTAATACTCAAAGTGACAATTCGCACATCCTTCTTACAGTAGTCAATTTTCCTCTATCATATCTGTTCATTTAAAAAACTAAACCATTAAAATTGTCATGTTTCACATCCCACCAATGCAGCACCACAGTTTCTTTTGAAACTACAATCCCTTATATGTCCCTTCTATGTATAATCTATGACACTTAACCACCTACATGTCTAGTTCCATCTTTAGTTTGAAATAAAAAGTGCTGTAAGGAGCGGGGATGGTGCAGTGGTGAGAGTACTCGCCTCCCACCAATGTGGCCCGGGTTCGATTCCCAGTCCTGGCGCCATACATATATGTGGGTTGAGTTTCTTTTTAGTTCTCTCTTTCCCCTCTCCAGAAAAACCAACACTGCCAAATTCCAATTCAATCTGGAAAGTATGGACACATGTTGAACGAGCTCCTCAGCGCTCTTAAGGTGTTCCACGGGTAAACAAATTACATTACAAAGCCATTCAATAAAATGATAAATTGTTGATAATTGGTCAATTATTGTACATGCATAATAACAGGCCATTCCAGAATTTTGTGGGTAACTGGGGCAAGTTTCAAATGTGAACCAGTCAATAAATTGACACCATCACATGAAAGATAACATTGAGATTTGCCATCTGTCCAAGTTTGAGGTTGCGTCCCCCAAAGCTATATAAACTCTTGACAACTTTTATCAGATTTGGGGCAACTGGAAAATCCTGTTATGGACCTACTATTAATTTTGGAAAATCACTTTGTTTGCCCATTTTTATGAATATTACAGAAATCGTAAGAAAACTTTAAGACCTTATACGGTTTTGGGGACGCAGCCTCAAAATTAGAGACCTTTGTGTAGATTTTTAACTATGTTTTTAAGTCTGTAACTTGGTCTCTGTTCGACCTAAAAGATGGCCAATCTCAATGTTTTCTTTCATGTGATGTTGTCAATTTATTGAATGGTTTGAATTTGAAACTCGCCCCAGTTCCCTTCGCAATTCTGGAATGGCCTATGCTGTTCCAATTTTAAGGAAATTTGCAGAATGCATGTAGAAGCACACATGCGAAGAGAAGATTCCCTCATGTTCCATCTCTTTCGTTTCAAATACCTGCCAGGCAAGCTGGATATTTGACATCTGTACATGTATAGTTATTTTTATCTTACCCCAAGGACTGTCATAGCTCCACTGGTTGAAGTGTATGGGGGAAAGGCAGCATATTCCAATTTCTGGGGTGGAATGGATGAAGAGGCAAGTGTCAAGAAAATGCTAAACATGATATGTTCAATGGGCCTTATTCGTGTGGTGGCCATATTGGCCATAGACAATAGATTTCCCCAAGCCTCAAGTTGAAATGTTCAGGATCGAGTTTCATTGTGCAAAAATAAAACTTTTCAATCCCTTGGGACTCAACATGGCCACCATGTGATTAAGGCCCATCGAGTAATAAAAAATTAATTGCATATAATCATCACCAGAAAAAGCTCTTTTAACCCTTTCTTTCCTGTGGGGTTACCCATTGACGAGTAAAATCGTCTTGCATTTGACAGAGTAAAATCTGTAAATCCCAGTGGCCCTTACAAGAGGGAAAGGGTTAATTAAATCTAAACAACTGGGAGTTGACATTTGGTGTTCATGTAGGATGTTTGTAAGCAGCTCAGCAAATAACCAAAAATAAGATATTGCAAAGTGCCAGTACCTACTATAACATCAAAATTTATGTAACTTCTTAATATTATGCTGAAACACTGTCCTGAAAAAATCACATTTTGCTGCAACACTTTGCTACATGTATTTTCTTTAAATATAGGGATACTATGCAAGATCTGACAATTATTTCCCCATTCTTCAACGAGAGATGAAAGGCTGTTTTGAGGTACCAATGATTCATTCGACCATTCTAATAGACTTGCGAAAGGCCATTAGTGACAAACTGAGGTATAATCCACCACTGGCAAGTTATGCAGGAGAAGAAGATGACATCCTAGTTTTTGCACATTCAGCAAGGACAGCAGGTAATCACTTCACACCTACACAAGGATCAATGTGAAAATAATAATCATTTGTGCATTGTCTTTGTAATGTACTGTAAACTGCATGTAAAAGCTGCTTTAAGAGTCATTTTGTGTTAGGGGTAATCTAATCCAGTAGTTTTCTCAATGAATTGTACATGTATACAGTATCTCACAATTCTCATGTCAGTCATTGAAGTTCAGACGAAAGTTGAGAGTTCACTGCTTCAGGTAGTAATGGCAGTGAACTGAGGTGACATTGATTGGTTGTTTTTTGTGATTTGTCAATACCCAACATTGTTCCTAATTTACTAAAGGATACTTACCGTGATTTGTACTGAAGTGACAAAATCTAACAGGGAGATAATGATAATAATTATTATTGTTATATAGCTGAGTTTTTTCCCCAAGCAGCGCATGCTAGCATTGGTTACTTCGAGGTCACATGACATCTAACAATAAAACTGTTTCCTGCCAAAACTCAGTGAGCGGGCAACAGTGCAAAATCTATGACATCAGAGGGTAACAGTGCACTGTTTCAGCAAATGTTGACCGACCGCCCTTTGCTGTTGCCGTTGCACGTTTTTCTTTTTGTGCTACATGTATATAACAAATCACTTAATGACTGGTCCTGAGGGAAACAGCTCATTTTGTTTCCCTCGGCTGCGCCTCAGCGAAAAATTAAGATTCTCGGGAAACAAAATGAAGAGTAACATCTCTGAAATGTCAATGGGTTAAGAATTTTGTCAAGATATTGTAATTGAGAGAAAAATCCAGTGATATTTAGTGAGAAGTTGTGAATTTCCTGAAACATACCGTATTTACCCATGTATAAGTCGACCTTTTATGGCCTCAAAAGAAGCTCCAAAAATCGCCCTCGACTTATACATGGGTCAAAGATTTTGAGCCAAGTTCCCGCTAAGTAATTTATTCAAAATTAACATAATAATGTTTTTTGGCCACAACGAACGCAGTGGACAAAAGCCGACAAAATACTTCAAAATGAATGACAAAAGACTTCAAAATGAATGTAAGCAATTCCAGTTGAAATGAAAAAGGATTTGTCCAAATCTAAATGTTGAAGATACTCACAAGCACAAATATGAAATAGAAACTGGAAATTTTAGTTTTCCAAAGGCGGAAAGCTCTAAAAGGCATTCAAATTAACGCAATCGTTCAACGGCTTAGTAACCTGGCGCAATACCTCGTGTTTGCGTGCAAGCATTGTCACTCATGTTGCGTGAAAATGCTGGTTGTTTTTTATTTATTATACAAACCTGGTTGATTTAAATGCTTTTGCAAACTTCGTATTGTTTGGTTTATGAGTTTTGTTTTGTTTGTCATGTGAGAAATTATAAGTCAAGGCCAATTAAACCTTGCACATTTTCGCATCGTTCGCAAGTTATTTTCAAAGATTGACTCCTGCTTCTGTGATGTTGTGCTTATCCTCTAAAGCCCTTCATCGTTGAACAACGAAACAGGTTAGTTTGAGCTTTACATGTTTGATTTTCTGAGAACTTTTTCCGAAACTCAAGGACAAAATGCCCGCATATACAACAACTGCTGAACCACATAACTATTAAGCGCTTGAGGCCCTGATTTTTTTGTGTATCCACATTTCCAGAAATCAAAGAATACAAGATTAGTGTCCGAGTAACATTTAACAAAGAAATTAAGAAATTGCTTTTTTTGCCATCAAAAATGGGGGGTCGACTTATACACGAGATCGACTTATACACGGGTAAATACGATATGTACATTTATCTAGTTAGATGTGACATTTGTATCTACAGTGATAAAGAGAAAGATAATACATGTAACAATTTTAAAATTAGTATAAAAGTCTAAAGGTTATAAATTTGAAGCCAAAGTTAACTTGCCGTGTTTTCATTTGAGCCATGTAGTAGGTAGTGGTTATAACCCTCAAATATTATTATTGTAAACTTCTTCTTCTTCAGTTCACAATGAGTGTTCATGTATCCAATCATTTTTTTGTAGTATGAAGCATGGTAATGAAAGAAACTGAAGAAAAAGTTAATGGCAATCAAAGAATGTTCAATCACATATACAATCATTAATGACAACGGAAACATTTCTGTCATTCTTCTGTCATGTATTATTGATGACATGAATAAAACGAAATGGCATCTGATGTTTACACATGCCAAGTGACCTGGCTTTTTTAATGGAAAATTATGAAGTAGGAATAATTTGACTTAGGTATAATACAAACGATGTTAATGAATAGTAGTAGACATTAGAATAGAATTATCTACAGACCTGTATATTAACAAAAAAGGGCAGTCTTCAATGTATTACACCTTTCATAAACATGAAGACTCTGAAGTTCCAATCAATGGTTTCATTTTTCACAACCATCATAATTATTTGCCACAAAAAAACCCAGAAAGTGTCCAGATTGAAATCAGCCAATCAAAAACCTGAATGTGAACCTTCAACCTGCATTTGACAGTTGCAAAAAAGCAACAGTATTCTTGATTGGAGTCCACATGGTGCAGTACATAAGGCCATCTCTAGTCTCACATCCATTCAGCGGACCCAAGTCACAGGTCTCTAAACACATTGAAAGTTTGGATTGAAAAGCAGTATTGATCAGTAATATTGCCTGTGTAAGCACTCTGGTTTCTCACTGCAGGAATAAAACTGTACGTGCTGAATAAGGAGGTGTATGGTTATATGTTACACCCATCAGATGCCAATCAAAGCTTGGAGGACATGAAGACTTCTTTCTCCCATGTAAAGCTTGAGTGGTTTGGTACGTTTTCAAACAAAATGTTTCCATTCTTGGTTACAACAAACTATTTAAAATTTCTTGTTTTTAGGAATTGTCATTCAATGGTTTCTACTTTTGATTGCTTCTGTAAACCTACATTTTGGTTATCTGTCACTGTACATTTCTGATTAATAAATCTTGTATCTTTGCCTTCCTTCTTTTCAGTTACTTACAGTGGTTGGAAATTTTTCTGGCATTCTTGCAACATGGAGTAATTCAACAATAAGCAGGAATAGTTTAAAAGTCTTCTTTATCTCCTTCGGGTCAACTCATCGAGACACTCCCCTTAAATTTACAAATTTTGGATGTCTTTTCCATTTGAGGGAAAAAATGTGACTATATTAGAAATGAATGTGTTGCATGTACCTTTGAGTTTGTAAATGGTAGTGTCCGTTTACTATTTGTGTGTATTTCTCTGTATTAGTTGATCACCCAGAAGAACTGATGCCTGTCAGCACACATTTTTCCATTAAATACATAACTGCTGAAAAACTGGGCTTTGATGAGGTACATAATTCCAATATACAGTGTATATGCTAGAGCATTCATGTCTTGGAGTGAATTATTTTGGTACAGAACTATGGAATAGGGAAGATATTGTTGACGTCACCTGTTGCCATTAATATGTGAAGTGAAGTGAAGTGAAGTGAAGTGAAGTCTTTATTTATTGAGGGTAGCTCAAAATAGCATCTAAATGCTAATAAACTAGAGGCCCTCATTACAAGATCAAAACAGTTAAAATAGTTAAAAATCAGAGTTTATGATAAAATTATCAAAATCTAATAAAACTATGAAACAATTATTAGCATGCAGCACAGTGACCCACATTTATATAGAGAAATGATTTAAAGATTGCTGGTCTTTAAAAATCCTATTCCAAAGAGAATTTTTAAAAGTCTTGAGAGTCTCTGCTTTCCTCAACCAGAGGCTCACTGGCTGTTGAAAGAAAGGTTCTTTTATTCCTATGGTTGGTACATTTGAATAACAAAAGCAATGTGTGTAAACAGATATCTTCCCTATAGCTATACACCAAATATCGAGCTATGGGGGTTTTCAATGCCGGTATGAACCAAATGAAGAAAAGCTGGATTACTAGATTGGATTAGGAATTTATGTTGTTGTGGTTAAATCGAGAGGGACTGGAGATATGTCCCACAGAATTCGGATCCAGATTCCCTGGGGTGGTTCTTTGGTATAAATCTGGATCATAGTTAATAGACGGGTATGGTTATGAAACCCGACAACTTTCTGTGTTGTAGGTTAACTGTTTTTTGTTCTCTTTTTTGGCCTTGACCATGCACAAAGCACAACAGTTGTTTACTCCGTACTGAGCAACTAACCAATAGAAACGTGTTGGTTACGTAATTCATGCATAGTGTATGAGCGCAAAACAAAAGATTGTGCACGCTCTCCAACCTAAATCTTGGCATCTTTGTTTGCTCCTTTGATGTTTGCCGAGCTTCCAAACCAGCCCCCTCTATTAACTATGCCTGGATACAGAAACTATTCTTTTCCGACATGTGTTGTAAAACGTTGTTACTTTTGTTTCACTATTCCTACATTTAGAATTTGGAACCAACCGAATTGTTCTAAAAGCAGTTATCCTCGAAGACGTTTTTGGTCAATGCGTAACTATTAATTATCAAAAAAAACATTCCTTTTTATTTTATTTTTATTTTGTTTGACACGAACGGTTGATTTGATTCATTGATTTTTACTTGCTCCATTGATATCTGTTACTAAACATTACAAACGAACTGGGAAAAGATCAAATGGCCAGGATCTGGCATTGATCAAATTTTCAGGAGCATCACACTTTTGCACTTGCATGTGTAGACGTTTTCAGTGCATGTTAAGTTATGCGATACATTTCGAGAGAACCAGTGAATGTCTCTCTTTCAGATCTACCTCATCAACCTCAAAAGAAGACCACTTCGTCGACGGAGAATGCTTGCCTCTCTCAAAGAGATGGGAATCAGTGTGAAGCTGTTGGATGCAGTTGATGGCAAGTGAGTTTCTTACTTGTATCGAGTGCTGTTGCACAAGCCTGCCTTGTTTTGTGTTTCCTACAAAAATTGCACCTTGCTTACTGTGTTACACGAAGGTTTATTCATCCGTTCCTTCTTGCCAGGTCACTAACAGACCAGCAGGTGAATGACATGGGAATTAAAATGTTACCAGGTTACAGCGATCCGTATGGGAAGAGGTGAGTTTCTGCGCTTCAAGACTGACCACTTGCAAAGAAGAGTGCACTGCACTCAACATGGCATGTGGAGGTGGCCAGACCAACTCTCAGAGATGTTTGAAAGAAACTGGAAAATTTACTACCTTCTCAATGGCATCTGCACTGATCCTCAACACATACTGTTCCAAGAAAGTAGAAGACGGTGCCCCTAGCACAGTGGTCTAGTCTACAGTGTACGTTTTTTTAGCCATTTGATCGGTGGATTTCGAAGCCAAAAAGGATTCCATTCCCTAGTTGCTGGCAGCCGGCCAATGGAGACATATTTTGCCCTATCGTTTCTCTCCTTAGCCAAGATCGGACTCCTAAACAACTGAATTTGCAGTCTTGGCTTCGTTGAGGCGGTGGTACATTGCTGGGGGAGCAGATTTGGAAGATGATCGAACAAATCCCTTAGTGAAATGGCATGATCGTTGTACATATAGAAAGTTACAGAAAAATCGTGCGCGACCTGCGAAAATAGTCGGGTCTGGACTGTTCGAAGCACTGGTTTTCAGGCCAACTGCGTGCAAAGTCAATTGCACTGTTTCGGAATGTTCATTCCTTTAGAGCTTTTCTCCATATGACGTTGTTGCCATACTCCTTAACTGGAATCGGAATAAGTAGAAAACTGTACTTCCAAGTGAATTTACCCTTCAAATTTCTGTTCATACGGCCTCGTTGCAAAGGAGCCTGTAGATTTGTTAGTTGACACTTGTTTCCTTATTGAATTGCAGGCCTCTTACCATGGGAGAAATAGGGTGCTTCTTGAGTCATTACCTTATATGGCAGGAGGTAAAGAGATATTTACGAGTACCACAGGCATACCACGTCTAAAATTTACTTGAGTTTCGTTGTGGTCCCATGATGGAATTAGCCATATATTTGTTTTGGTTACCAAAATGGACCTCTTCAGCTTGTACGTTTTGTTTTCCCATTTCAGACCATGTGATATTACTCCAGCGAACAGTTTCTTTCAAATTTCGTCTCATGCACTTGCATATGTATGCAAAAACAAAAGGAAATTTCCCTTGGGAACACCACGTGGTCTGAAATGGGAAAACAAAACGTACAAACTAAAGAGGTCTATTGGAAAATTGCCCTCATAGATTACTTATTCCTCTACTTACCAAATCTGTTTTTCTCGATGCAGTAGCATCACTGTCAGCATCTCACGTGAACACTCCTGTTTCTCAGATGATTAATAATTCTTTCAAAATGTTTGTGCATGGATTCAGTTTAAATTTTTGTTACGTTGCTAATACTCTGGTTCGCTTTTCATTTTGTAGATGATTAATAATGGCCTTTCGCAAGTTTTGGTCCTAGAGGATGACGTGCGGTTTGAACCAAATTTTCGCAATCAGCTTCAAGGATTATTAAGGGAAGCAACAGCACTTTCGAATAGATATCGATGGGAGCTCATGTGAGTGGACCGTTATTTTCACTTTGTTCGAATACGTCATCTCCATTGGGTTTGTTTAGTGAAAATTTGAAGGTCTATTTCGGATCGGACTCGATTTAAACGCTGCGCAATCGGTTCAGGTCCCCGTAGTGGACCACAAGCTCTGTGGGGTTACCCTGCCGGTTTACCGGCGAAGTTTGTAAATAAATAAGTAAAGTATAAAAACTGTTGAGCATAAAAAGTATTTCTGAGTAGAGATTTTGCTGTAGCTTTATACCTTTCGAGTAAAGTTATCTTTCCCTACCAATTCCCAGAAGCGGATGAAGTTAGTTTTGCACTCTTCAAACCTTAACGATTTTCTTGAAATTCTCAGTCGATCTAGAATACATTTTATAGACTACAGTAGAATGTGTTACGAACGTGATCAAAGTGAAATTTAGTCTCAGTTTTAAGGTAACGACGTCATGTTATTTTCGATTTCACTAGAAAAAGGTTTTTTTCAAATTCTTAGTTGTTGTTAGATGTTCGTGGTTTTCTAGTTGTGGAATTTTCAAGGGTTGATTTTTATTTATTGTTCCGTAATCGCCAACGATTCGCTATCTATTTTGCACTTCTTTTACGCTGATCGTTATATTAAAGCCTCAGTTGTGCGAGTCAAACATTGTGTGCGATTACTTCAAGTTAATGCAGCGTGCATGGCAGTATGTCCCTTGAAGAACAGTTGAGAAATTTCTGATTTTGTGTGGTATAAACTTGAAAACTATCAATCTTCTCGTGTAACTGGTCACCAGTGTCATTGCTGGGAACTAACCAGGAAGAGTCCCGGCAGCTTATCATGAAATATTACTTTACTCGAAATGTATCAAAGCTATCGCGAAAAGCTCATTAAAACTTTTCTCAGAAGTCTTTTTTCTATATGCTTAAATTTTTTTATTGGTTAACACTTGAAACTAAGTCCAGCCTTAATTACCTCAGGATTAACTATTCGGAAGGCATTTTTACTTTTCAGTCTGTGCACTTGCCTAGACAATTGTCGCGTGTACGGAAAGTGGCATTCCCAAGTTGTACATCTCTTTTCCTACAGTTATATAGGCCGCAAGCGATTCCACAGTAAAGCCATGGAGATGGTTCCAGGAGCCAATGTTTTGGCTTGGGCTGACTACACCTATTGGACGCTGGGATATGCCATAAGTCTGAGTGGCGCACGCAAGCTCGTTTCTGCAAAACCGCTGGAGAAAATGGTCGCAGTGGATGAGTTTCTACCCATCATGTTTAACAGACATACAAAGTACGTCTATTAATTTGCCTTGCATCATCGTGTGTAGCCCCGTGATGTATTCTTTTGATATACATTCTTCGGCCTGAGATGTCTAATGTAACAAGGCCTGATGGTATTGTTTGACAATTTTTTTTTTGTATTTTGAATTGTAGTGCAGAGTGGAGCAGTCATTTCTATCCTCGTAACCTCGTTGCCATGACAGCAGAGCCATTGCTCCTTTACCCAACGCATTACGTTGGTGATAAGGGATACTTCAGTGATACTGAAACGACGGGGTTTATTCTACCAGACCGACAAGAAACTGATAAGCTAAAAGGAATCAAAGACAGAGTTGAGCTCTAGCCAATGTCAATCGGATAGTTGCGTATAAGTAAGAAAGCCTGGCATATGGCGAATCACATTCAAGCCAAAAAAGCCTTTACAATCCGTATTAGAAGGTTTGGTTGCGAAAGATCAGTTTTGAGTCAAAATTACAGTACATTCGTTTTCAGTCTTGTGGTCTCATTTCTGTCAATTCACTACTTGCACAAATCCCATAATACACCTCTTTTACCCTCCAAAAATCTGCATAGGTATTGTTTTCGACTTCTCTTGGGACATTTTCATGTCCCAGGAGAAATTGCAAAAAATGCTTATGCAAAAGTTCTGGGGGGTAATAGAGGTGTATTATATGGGATTGTGCAAGTAGTGAATGGTTAGCAGTTTTCGATTTGGATATCTTGTGTGTCATTTTCGCTATTTTCAAACAATGCCTTTTGAAGGAGAAAGAGAGAAAGTGAGTATCGTCGAGTAAAACGTGATCAATTTCGTCCCATTGGGTAAATTTTTATTTCCTTCATAGAGACTTTTTGGCTTGACTCGAAATTTGAAGTGAAATTACACCATTTGAAATAACACTGTAGATCACGACTTTTTTTTTTCAGAAGAAAAACCCTAACAATTAAGCAACACGAAATCCTAACAATTTTGGCGACAGCTGATGGGAAAAAGCCTATTTCAAGACAGAGATATAAATTTCCTGTATTAATTTTATTTTTTGTATGGAAAGATAATTTATCAATAAAATATTCTTAATGTCTCCATTTGCGTATACTTACTTTTTTGCTGGGATTGCTGGAATGGTCTACACATAATTTCCCATCTTCCATTTGCTTCTTTTTCTCCTTTTTTTCAGAATGGTGCTATAACGTGACCCACAAAAAGATTCCCAATTATTTGTCTTGTCAATGATTCAGTAAGAAAACAAAGATATCTTTTATTCAGTAATCGATGCACAACTTCCTGTTGATGTGCATTAAATTTTCGTTGGATTAACCTTTGCTTAATAGCTCTTATCCTAAAACAATAGACCTTTTCGCAGTTACGGCGGCCATTTTGATTTCTATTGTTTCGAAAGACATTATGGGATGCTCAGGGGGCAAATTAATATGTATTTGCCCCCTGGGCATCCCATAATAGCTATTTGAAACAAAAGAAATCAAAATGGCCGCCGTATTAGCCTCAAAACGCTATGCGCATGCTCAGTAGGGAAATCTCGTACTCGTAGTCGTCTTTGTTCTCCGATCTGAAGGTCCTTAATATTTGCGCCATGGCGCCATGATTAGGACAACACTGTCGCTCATATTGTAACCATTTCATGAAAAGAATGACAGTTTTTGGATATTGAACACGTTACTTTCCTACTAAGTGTTTGCCTGTGATGGTCATCTTAAAAGACAGCTAATTAATGAATTTTGAAAAAATAGGCGAGCTTAGATTGAATGAACAGACATTCTTCTCAAATAAGGCATTTTATAAACTCATACTTGTAGAATACAATACAATACACACTTGATTAACCACTCCTAATAGGGGCCTTTCAGGGCCAATGAAACACAATCGCGACAGAACAGAACATTCAACAACAACAACTACTGGTAAAAATCCCAACTGGCCGGAGGCAAGCTAGTTGGCTATTTACAAGTGCACCAGGGACTACCAGGAAAAAACTGACTCCGCCAGAGGTCAGAACGTCTCTGGAACGGAAGACCTTAGACAGAAATGACCAGAACCAGGTTGCTGACCAGCGGTTTTCGTTAAAACAATGGTTTGCTGGGGATCTCAGTCCCGCGGGCTCAGAAAACCTTGGTTGTGGTCATTGCAATTGTCCACTGGAAGCCGGATCTCACTGAGGCAAACGCCCTAACCACTGGGCCGCACTGCCTGTGTAAAGTACGACAACATCGCTAACAAGTGGCTGGCACGATTTTCACCTTAACTTGAGTGATAGTATAGTATGGGGCTTTGCATTGTTTATATCTCAGTTACAATGCGCGCTATGATTGGCTGGTTCAGCAGGCGACATTTTTCAATAAGCAGTGTAAGAAAGATCCCCATTTTGTTCACCATATTTGGATGCGCGATTATTACGTGGCTGTCATAGCCTTAGGGTTAAACGTCAGCTTTCAAACTCTCTTTATATACCATATCAACCTAGTTGATAAAGCCCCATTAAAATGCGGCTTACGCCTCATAGCAAACAGAACAACATCCACTACTACAGCTAAAAGAAATTCATTCAGCTTCCAAGAAATTCTTAATACGAGTGGTTGATCTTCTTCGACAACAGTTTTTTCGTTTCTACAATAGGTCTGTTGTTCAAGCAACAGCTGTTCTCAGCGTTGTTTTTATGAGATTAGTTCCACTGGATCCGATGCAATTGATAACTACAAAATAAAAGAACAAAAACCAATATACCAATACCTAATCAGAAATTCCTAATGGGAAAAAAAGTGGTTATTTTGTCTTGCGCCAGCATTGATTTTAGTCCGGTATATGGAAAAGATGATGATGATGATGATGATGATGATGATGATAAGAAAGTCTACCCCATTGGATAGTCACGGATGAGACAGTAATAAAACCTGGTGATTATTATGCAACTTGTGAAATAGTAAAGTTACTTTTATCTCCCGTATACTCAACAATTTTCTAGTTTATATTTCTTTTCTCGATTCCTTAGTTTACAAGAGATGACCTCTAGCTATAAAAGGACTGTTTTGTGAGAACAGATCGATATTGTGAGTTTCATTTTGCGCGAAGATTGACAAAATTAAGTTACTATTCAAGTAATAAAAACAATGAATTATTTCTGCACAACATGCAATAAACGGGAAACCAAGGAAACGACAAAATCAAAAATTTATGTCACGAAAGCTACTTCAGTACACCATTGGACGATCGAAACTTAACTTTCACTCGACATTAAATCATCAACTTTATCATGTCAATTTAAAGCTTTCTTTGTAATATTTTACATTGTCATGTTTCCGTTTGTTCGTATAGTTAATCAGTATTTTGCGCACACTATATATTAAACTCTGTACTTCGTAATTCAATCTGAAGATGACAGAAGATTCTGTTGAAACATGTTTTTAGTGTTGTTTCTTAAAATTGTAAAATGTCTGCTGCTATCTAAACCTTTTTGGAAAAACATGGATATATTAAGCTACAGTATAAAATCAGTCCCATCAATTTAGCTATCAGATAGCCTAGTTTACAGGACAAAAATTTGGTTTTATCAACGGAGTTGATAATGTAAATTGGCCACCGTACAGAGATTCTAAAAGCTGACGTTTCGAGCGTTAGCGTTACAGGACGGTCGTTACGGTTTCTGGCTGCGACAATTGGTCCACAGAGAAAAAACTAACCAATTCCCAAGGTCGTATGCCCAAACCATTTGTCAAAACATCCTTTGGGGAGGACCCCTGAGGTGGTCATGTACACCATCTCGGACACTTTAATGCCTTGAAGCTTAGCAGCTAGTATCTGAGCTTTCTCACTGAAGCTATCCATGCATATAGCAAGCGTCGATCCTTCTTGTAGAAGAAGCCCTTTGAACAATACCATCAATAGCTTCTCTGCAATCGATTCGGAATCTGCGAACAGTGGACCAATCCTGAAACCATCTTCTTTAACATATGTTGGTCTAGCAACCACATAACCTTCGACTGACCCATCAGCGTCAGTAGCTACATGGACGTGACAGCCGGGTACACGAAGCCACTTCGTCAGGAACGCGTAACGTGGATACCCAAATACGTGGCTGTCATAGGTGAACAACGCCTCTTCATCTACTTCATCAATGCACCGGATATTCATCAACGATTCCTCCGATATTCCTGAAAAGCAGCTTAAGGCAGTGGGAAGATGAAAGTCGTACCGCGCCCCATACAACAGGCTTTGATAACCTATTCTCTTGTACATATTTTCTCACTCCAACAACGCACATCCTCCAGTTGTTCTTGGCTTCACTCTGTCTAACGCGCCCATATACATCGCCAGTCCGTAGCCTTTGCCTCTGTATTCCTTGTTGACGATATACATTCCCACAAATCCGTAGTCATCACCGTATTTCGTAATTGTGACACTGCCGATGGGTTTTCCGTTTACTTCCCCCACTATTGTCCCTGATGGATCACACGAAAAAAAGCATTCGGCGTCATTTAAACCCGGTCGCCAGTTCTCTTCTACCGTTGCTTTAATAACTATCGATTCGAACTCGGTTTCTGTCTCGATAACCCGAACGCTAAATCCTTCCATTGATGTTTTGTACAAGAATTGTGGCTGGCGGACGCATGTATTTTTATGAAAGCCACCGACTACATCCCAGAAGTTTCTTTGGCTGACAGGAATGGCCTAGACTTTCGAAAAGTCCTTAGTCTCATGTAGATGGCGCGCAGGACGAATGACTTTTCATCCTTGATTGGCCCCAATTTTAACGGGTCATTGAGCTAGACAATCATAGTAGTCCTTGTGGACCCCGGGGGATAGAGTTGTCAATCAAAACTTGCCAAACGCATTGGATCATGACAAACCCAAGTGATGGATGAAGCTACAGGATACATTGCGCGACTATCAGGGAAAAACAATAGCTTTTCATGATTACAGTTGAGCCCACGTTTAAGCGGTGTTCGTTTCAGGGCGCGCGGAAGCGACACTCTCGGGTCAACATTCACAGATATTAGGAATGATTACGTTTTTGTAAACGTTGGCCGTGTAGCACTTTTAATTTGAACAGACTTAACTGATTAGAGTGTAATGTGAATTGCTAAGTATCTACCCCATATGAACCATGTGAGCGTTAGCCCTACTGATGGAAATGGGCCCACACTAGGACAGAGAAAAACTCTGACCAGGGTGGGAATATTGAACCCACGACCTTCGGGTTAGATCAACGCTGCTCTACCGACTGAGCTACAAGGTCAGACGGGAGCAGGCGATGTTAAAGTCACGGCAATGAACATGTACAAGTACAAGAAATTATTACGTTTTTGCATTCGTGGGCCGTGTAGCACTTTTAATTTGAACAGACTTAACTGATTAGAGTGTAATGTGAATTGCTAAGTATCCACCCCATATGAACCATGTGAGCGTTAGCCCTACTGATGGAAATGTTCCCTCGGCCTGCTCCAATCTGACTCTAATCAGTTAAGTCTATTTACAGATATTCTTTGATTGCACCTGAAGTCACGGCGGCCATATGGTGGAAAGAACAATAGCAGAAAAGTCTTTTGGGAATTTGACTCAGTGTATTATTATGCAAAACTCAAGCTACATTTTCCTATTGTTTTGGCACCATCATGGCCGTCTTATCACGTGAGTGCAATCAAGTTTACAAGTTTATTACAGAGTTTGGAACATAAAACATGCTATTCGAGGCGAGCAGTGGTTTGATGCATGCATTAAAAAAGTTAGTGAACTAAATATGAAGTACGAATCAGGTAATGAAACCAAAAAAAGCAAAGGAAGGGAAAATAATAATAATAATAATAATAATAATAATAATAATAATAATTTAATATTGACCAGTATTGCATTTGGGAAAAAAGAAAACAAAATTGATTGGAAAATTAAACAAATTACATGAGAGCTGGAAGGATAATGCAAATGAAATAAGTTCGGTTTTCAAGGCATATTCAAATCCGATAAATCAATATATTCATTTGCCTCCGAGTTTCTGAAGAAGCTATTGTGAATGTTGCGTTTAAATTTCGTTTTAGGCATTTGACGAAATTCATTATATAAGCTATTCCAGTTTCAAACACCATTCCTTGAAAAAGACATATTTTGCTTGTTTATTCGAGAAAGAAGTTACCTCTTGTCGATGACCTTGTGATATATGAATGAATATTATATGAATGAATATTATGTTGGTAATCAAAGAATGGAGAAGAGTATAGATGTTTTTCAATCACGTGATGAGACGGCCATGGTGGCCAACACAATAGCGAATTATGGCTCATGTTTTGCATTATAATAGACTCAAATTCCCAAAAGACTTTTTTCTCTATTGTTCTGTACGCCAACATGGCCGCTGTGACGTCAGGTGAAAACCATCTATAAGAGAGATTTAGTGCGCGAATTTTGAAAATAAATTATGAGTTCCTATCCAGAATTTACGTTTTTCTCAGAAGAAGAGAAACTACGGTTGTTGAATGGAAGCTGCCCTCGATAGTTTCGAACATTTGAGGTTTTAACTTCGGTTAACACTGTTAGTTTTTCACGCCGAATAATCAGCTTTCGTGACAAATTTCTAATTACTGGGTTGCCTCATGGCAAACCCAGTCTAGAAATGGAGGGCATTTGTTCGGTGTTATTTTTTTTTTTTTCTTCCGTGTCGGTAAAAGTCTTGCCTGTCACTCCCCTGGTAAGTGGTATCTTTGTGCATAGAGCCTTCTGCGCGTATTTTCTTAGGATCGAGAGGGTAGTGGAACTGCGTAGATTTCTCTGGTGGACACAGTAGAATCATTGACTTAACCGGCAATGGCGTCGTAAGTCATGTAACGCGAATGGCGTTTTAGTGGATCCTTAAACAAAGTATACCCTTATGGAGCTCAATAATGGCAAATCAATTGGATACTAAACAAGACAGGCGACAACATCGACAACAATCTGTCGCCCGTCGAGCCGTCTTTTACCAAGTGTGCTGTTATGTAGAACACTGAAGATTCGCAGGGCAACGATAATAGTGAATTCAAAGACTAGACCAAGGTGGATTGAATGGAATTTCAAGCGTTAAAATCGCAGAAAAGGTAAGATTATTGTCGAAGCGATGCCGCAATTGCGTGTCTTCACCACATGTTCCTTTGATCTCACATCATTGTGTTTTCCGTCAAAATATTCGCTTGTTTTCGCTTTCGCTCGAACATATTTATTACATGTCCAGTGAATAGTTTTATCATCTGGGATGAATTTTCCGTCGAATCGGTTATTTGGGCGGTCAGTGTAAAACGCAGACTGCAGACTGCAGACCGGGGGTAAAATGCAGACTGAGGGTAAAATAAATATTAATAATAAAAAAATGAGTCATAAGGATAAAATAAAGATTGTTTGAAAGACAATCCTGTTTTACATCTGTCAACAACTCACATTATCATGACTGCAGGACGTTGCACCTTTTGGGGATGCGATCGTACGCGTTGAAATCATCTGTGCTTTCTTTTTGCGCTTCCAGATGCATTGCAATGTTCCAAATTATTTGTCACACCGGTACATCGAGGGAAATCGATCGAAAAACCAACAATTATTCCTTCGAATACCTGAATAATCTCGGTTGTCTTTTTTCGGTGCAACGAAATGCACAAAGAATTTCATGTATTCCGAGCAATTAGGACGCGGGGATTTCATTGGTTAAGCTATGCGTGATAACCCCTAGGGAGAGGTTATAATTGAAAATTACATCTTCCAGATGCAAAACAAACGAACTTGTGAACTAAAGGATAAACATAACGTACACGAAAGCGAATTAAAGGATCCTAATAAGAAATTTTTACACCTCAGTCATACTGGCTTAAGCCGACTGAATTAAAACGTTATATGGTTGCAAAATCCACGTTATCTCTGTCTTTGTTAATTGGTATTGTAGCCATGCGTGTCAAAATAAATTGAGTTATTGGGTAATACTCGATTACTTTGTTCAGTGCAGCAAAATGGACAGTTGAATTACGGGGTGGTGACTTCTTTGCCTAAAAGCACTATCCTTTTTCCAACAACAACAAGGATTCAAACAGCTTCAATTCTTACAGAGTTCGATGAAAATCCGGATTTAAAACATGCGGTGGGGCAACCAAAGCGATGGGAGCTGTATTGGGGTTTCAGTGTGAAAGTACAAACGGCTACTAACACTCTTATAACTCTTTTTTCATTATTATTTTATTAACCCCCAGTCTGCAGTCTGCAGTCTGCATTTTACCCTCAGTCTGCATTTTATCCCTGGTCTGCAGTGTGCAGTCTGCGTTTTACACTGACCGGCTATTTGGGTGGTTTTGGCAACAGAGGTTAATTATTCGTAATGCGATCGCTTCCGTTGCCGTTAGCAATGGCTCGCAAATTTGACACTTTTATCGCATTATCACATTACGCATTGAATCCACGTTATCTATTATTCCTAAAAATCTAAACATATTCGTGCCTCATCAGTTTTCGGTCGAATTTATGTCCA
>OX421448.1:27401760-27414260 GCA_949126865.1 Montipora capitata | reverse complement strand
TGCAATTTGAACTTCAGTTGGCGAATGAATCGAGGGCGAAATATGGACGAGTATATCTTTCAAAAATTCGTCTCTGTTCTCATTTCTGTGTTGACTATTGTTATGTATCGCTCCTAAGGAGATATCTCCCTGTGCAGTACCATCGCTTCCGTTCTCCATTTGTCGAAATGTTTAAAGGAAAGAGGAGAATTGCGTGAATGTGCAAAATAAGTACGCAATAGCCCAGGTTGAGGGTTTACACAGGTCTGCAAAACGCGTGAGAAGGCAGAATAAAGCCGTGATAATGTTAGCAATTTGTCAGTGGAGAGAACGACTTCTCATTACAGTATCTTTGAATTCCTCAAAACAGTTTTCTTCCATTGACAACCGAAGCTGGGAGAAGAACTTACAGTATTCGTGTAAATTGTGCCTAAAATTCAAGAAAGACAAAGCAAGGAATTGAAATACATAAATCATACAAAACCGACAAAATAGTCTTGCTAAAAATATCGAATAAAGAACTCTGCCTGCCCTCCCCCCCCCCCCCCCCCCCACTCCCCGCTTCAAGCAAACGGTCATGGAAAAATAAAGTCGGCGTTCACAAGTTGACCTTATATTGAGAGAGAAAGGAAGGTACGCTATGAATGAATGTCACGTAGAACAAACAACCTGTTGAATCAACGTATAAGTATTTATAAAATTCACATTGCAGGCACCGAGACAATAGTCTGAGCGAGAGCTAATACTGAACAAAATAACTACGCAGACTGTTGCCTGTTTCGTAAAAGTTTAAAAAAAAACCGAGATGTCCATCAAATGGCACCGACCGTTTGCGAATGGGAAGATTACTGCATCTATACATACTGTTTCATCACCATCCATTTGTACACCTGACCGGCAATAGTAGGACACTGTAATATGGATTACTTACAACATAAGCAGAACTGTCGCAAGCATCTCCTTGGTAACAAGCAAATGGTGAACATACGCCCGCGTATGATTTGTACAGCAGTAACAGGTGCAGCCATTCACGAGTGGAGAAAAATCACAGCTAAACCTAAATAGAACCAGATACTCATTATTAAACAAAAGTCTTCCACAAAATTCATATTCGACTGAGACAAATGATCCTCGCACTTTGCTGGACAATTTAAGCAATTGTCGCTTTTAAATAGAAGACCTTAGACAGCAATGACCGGAACCAGGTTGCTGACCAGCGGTTTTCGTTATAACAATGGTTTGCTGGGGGTGCTCAGTCTCGCGGGCTCAGAAAACCTGGTTGTGGTCATTGTTATTTAAGGTTTTTCCTTTTAAATAAAACCTGACTCCAGGTGGCTCCAACGGGATTCGAACCCATGCCCTCTGGGATGCCGGTGCAATGCTCTACCAGCCACACACCTGCAGTTGGGAGAAGATCGATTTGTTGGGCCCGTGCGTTCCCGTGAAGGACTTCATGAAACCGTCTGCGTAGCATTTCTCGCATAAGGAAACATCTTTCTGCGGATACTACGCAGACACTAGTTCATGCATTCATAACTTGTAAACTGGATAGCTGCAACGCATTTCTTTATGGCCTACCACAGTATCTAATCAAAAAGCCTCAGTCTGTTCAAAATTGTGCAGCCAGACTACTTGGAGTGGTAGTGGAGCGGTAGTGGTAGTGGTAGTAGTAGCAGTAGTAGTAGCAGTAGCAGTAGCAGTAGCAGTAGCAGTAGCAGTAGCAGTAGCAGAAGTAAATATTGCTTTGAATTTTACGTTTGAAAGCGAGGCCAAAGAAACCGCTAATTCGCAAGGAAACAAGGAGAATACTAAAATGACGGCCATTTTGAAATAAGGTGTATAGGGTCGTAAGACGAATCGCTCAAAGACAACTAGTCCATAGTTATTCCATATCAAAATTGATGTCTCCTAGCATGTCTCCTCAATACAGACAAAGTCGTCTCTGCCTCTGATTTTAAAAAGGCTACAGCAGATGGCACCATTTCACCTAGTAAACAAACTCCAACGAAACTGATTACTCCGAATCTCTACCGATAAAATTTTGGCATGCATTAAAAGTGAGTTCCCAGTTTCCATCTGAATTCCAGAACCCAACATTTAAAGGATTGTCAAAATACTCAGAGAAATAGGAACCTGCCTTGAATGATTAACATCTATCTCATGCATTGTCCCTTTGTCTCCGTTTTCGTGAAACGAGTGATTCCATTCATCGAGGAAATACTTGTTTTCTTGTTCCTCTGTTTCTTGAACAGTTGGTGAATACGTAAGCTCTGGTCTAAATCTCTTTTTGCTCCAATTAATATCCAAAGCGCACCCGCGCTCCGCTACTTGACACGGATATATAAAAACTGTTAAAGAACAATACTATACGATGTAGCGGTTTACACGTGAGTCCTACAAAGCTCAGTTTTCACGTCTTGGAAAATTCCCAGGAGATAAGGGACTTCAGTGTTTCCCGATCGTCGAGTATCTACCCAGTTAACAAAAATGGAAATCTGAGACAACCCCAATCGCCTTGGATGGTCGCAGACATCAAATAAAAACGGGAATGTTGCTATTTTCGCAACACATCTTGGATCTCTTCAATGGTCGACGATTACTGCCGAGGTAAGAAAACGGTTTGGGGATATCGACGACAGTTTATGCCGTAACTCATCCTCTTAATTAGTCTGATCCAATCCCCCAGTCCCCGTTCAACAACCTAACTTGGCGATGCGTCTGGCAGTTTCCTGAAATTTCGAAAAAACATCATCGGGAATGATGGAGAAAATCAAAAAAGCTTCGAACGCTCCTTAGAAAGGAAAAAAAGAAGTTAAAAATGGGGAAATGAGTAGCCTGTTAAAAAGGTCCGATCAACGTTAGTTTTTTCGTTCTTCGAGCAAACAAAAACGAGTGCCATTGGCTGTGATACCCTAGAAGTTGATCTGGTCGAGATTTAGATCTATAGACCTTCGATTTAGATCTTCATCTTAGCAAACTATTTACATTCTCAAAAAACAAACTTTGACTTGATTTGCGGCAATTATTAATTTCCAGTGTCCCCAATTACTGTTCTAGCGCTAGAACGACTAGACACTTAAATAAAGTTCCTTTCCTTTCTTCTTTTTTTTTGACTTTTTGGACTAACCAGACGACCATGCCAGCTGCATGAACGTGAAATCACTCGCAACTTTCTAACAATCAACCCTTTGTATTGGGAGTCACTCGACTGGCAGGAGTTGCCAATGGAAACACACAAATTCCATGCAAAGATTGGAGGATACGATGAATCAAAAAGGTCGATTCCACACTCTACAGCAAGCAATACTTCCTCTAAGAAAAGATAAAACACAACATGAATAAATAGGTGATTTTTTTTTGCGAAAGTCAATTTTCTCTGCTTGCCGTGAAAAGATCTGTACAGAAAGATAAAAAGAATGAAAAGGGAAACGATATGAGTAATGGGTAATGTTCGTGATTTAAAATGTCTAATCGAGAATGGATTGAGACCTATCTACACACACCAGGTCCTACTCTTCTAGACTTTCTATCTCCAGTCCTTATCATAAAGCCCTTCGCCAAATTGGCAAAGAAACTCTTGATTCCTCTGCAGCCCTAATTAGAGTTTAGGGAGCCTTGTTAAAAACAACAAATAACGCCTTTTGAAAAGACGTAAGGACTTCACGACAAGCGCAAACAAAATTGCAGCAAAGTATTCCTGTCAAAAGGTTAAATTGGATTCGCTCTGACGAAGGGCTAACGCTCGAAACGTCAGCTTTTAGAATCTCTGTACGGTGGCCAATTTACATTATCAACTCCGTTAATAAAACCTAATTTTTGTATACTTTATAGCTATCTACACTTACCAGGAGTCCCAATCCCATGGATAAGACGAGGCTTTTCATTCGGTAGGACTTCCTGATAAAATGCAAGCGATATAAATTTAACATTCAGTTCACTGAATGAAGGGAACTTTGGTCGCGATCAACTAAAACCGGTTAAGACTGACGTGGTTGAAGTTTCTCAACCAGTAAGGAAAGACCACAAAATAAACACTGACAGCTAACACTACCTATTGTTTCAAATCATTTCGATAAAGTTCGCGGAAGACATGCCACATGTCGACCTGTAATAGCCCTTTTCACGGTTAGTTTTTCTCATTTGCATTACAACGTAATCTAACGTGGATGCGAGGCAATTTCGGCTTAAAACTACAAAATAGCCCGAAATTGCCTCACATACATGCTAGATTGTATTGTAATGCAAATGAAAAAAAAAACTAACCGTGAAAAGGGCTATTATACAATGAGCGAAGCGTGAGATTCGGAAGCGAGCGAACATGTCGCAAGCGATTCCCGTTCCCAGATCCCATCGTTTTTCTTAGCCGGTGGATCCTTTGCATTAGAAAACGATGGGCTCTGGCGTCTGGAGACATAGGAAATTCAAATTTCTTCAATAGACCTTATTCACGATAGCCGCCATGTTGGATTTGCCTTTATCATGCAAATTAGCAACACACTTCTGAGTGGGCAAACAACACAAGTTCGAGAGGTTATAACGAACATCTTAGCCACACAGATTACTTGTTTCACGTTCACTGAATGTTTATCACCTAAGGAGTAAAAAGGAATGCTTACACAAGTTACTTCGATGTTTTTTTAGCGAAAATTGAGCAGATAACGAAGTAAAAAGTCAAAATGTCGGAGGCAATCAAAAGATATAAAATTATTGTAAAAGGTACTTAATTCTAAATTCGAAAATGTACTTTTAGCAATGTTAATTCAATATTTCGACGAGCCGATTTTCCGCAATTTGCCTTTATTCCAATGTTTGCCCCCCAGCATAACACATGGCTAATTTGCATGACAATTCGAAAACCAACATGGTGGATATCGTGAATAAGGGCTATTGGTTAGCTAGGGAACAATAAAATCTTGAACCGGAAGTAAAAATGGCCGATGTGGCGCAGCCGCTTATTTCCCTTTCGTAAACGAAAAACCTTTAATAACAATGACCACAACCAGGAGCCCATTACCACAACACAACCAGGTTTACTGAGCCCGCGAGACTGAGCACCCCCAGGAAACCATTGTTTTAACGAAAACCGCTGGTCAGCAACCTGGTTCTGGTCATTGCTATCTAAGGTCTTCCTTCGTAAACAAGCAGTGGCGGATCCAGGGGGACGGTCGGGGGGGTCCGGACCCCCCCTTCCCTAACCGAATTTTTTTTTTACTACTTGTTTGAGTCTAAAATTCTCGCATCTGCAGGATCGCCTATTATTACTCAACTGGTTGACTTGTTTTTTGATGGAGAGCCATTCTATTTTGCCACTAATCTGAAAAAAGTTTCTGTAGTGTTTTTCTGAGTCAAGGTTTGGACCCCCCCTACCAAAAAATCCTGGATCCGACCCTGAGTTACAAGCGATGCCATTTTTGACGGTCGATGCCATTCTTAGCAACCAAGCCTTTTTATTCGTTTAGCTTTCAACAAATTGTTAGGGTTAGCTTCATTTAAATACCTTAAAATTGCCAAGATGTTGTTGTTGTTTCGGTAGTGTAGTGGTTCATTGAACCGAGTTCAGCATCGTTCCATCAACGTTTTCTAGTTTTTTTTTCTAAGGTTTTTTCTGAATTTTTTTTTAAAATTGTAAGTGACATACGCTGGTAATCTAGTCCTAGATCAAGTATTTTTTCCCCTCATTTGCAAACGACAAAGTCTCGTCCAAATGGCTTCGCTTGTTTACGAAAGGGAAAATTGCGGCGCAGCCGGTCGGTAAAATGATCAGCGTGTCTTTGCTTAAAACTACAATATTCCTTATTGCTTCTTTCTGTTCGACACGAAGGGGCACGTTCTGTAAGTTGAGGCCACTTAAGGGTTCACATGGAGACTCTTCGAATGTAACGCTTCTGAGCGCCGCCGCCGTTTAGTACTATTGACGACTCATATATGACGAGCCCTTCGTTTTCTCGTGCGAAGGCCCCACCGGCTAAGAGAAACGATGGGATCTCGAAACGAGAATGGTCGCAAGCTGACACAACCTTCAGAAAGTATGCCCAAGTTCGCAGATCTGGTAAAAAATGTGGATCAGCCAAATGGAACGGAAGGAAGGCAAAAAAATTAAAGAGAACGCAACCAAATGAAAATGTTTTATTCTGTTAAAACAAATCATATAAAACAGTGGAACCACGCACTTTTAACGAACTCCTGAGAAAACGTTTAAACTCCTTTTTTCCTTTTAATTTTTGGTGAAATTGCTCAAGAATAACACTTGAACTTACTTATAGTACTTGTCATATCTTGTTAGGGTATGTATCTAAACGTAAAGTGTAATACAGTACGTTTTTATGATAGTAAAATATATTTCCCTCCACACAATTGCCCTGGCTCGAGAGGTTAAGATATGGGGGGTTCCCACGAATGGCAAGACAAGAGAGGTGCTAAGTACAGGGAGCAGCGTCAACCTCCACAAGGGGAGGAGGGAGGACGATACTCAAAACATGATTCGCACTGGGCTGCACGTACGTTGTAGGTGCCGATACAGCAATGTGTGGGGCGAAGCCGCAATTCTCCACGCTACTAACGTGCACTCATGGCATGATGGGAGTGGAAGAAAAACTCCACCCTGACAAGTGCGACGGGCTAACTACTGTAGGTATACAGTAATAATAACAGTGAGAAAAATTGGCCAAATTATTAATTTAAGCAATCGCTCCTGTTCGCAAGCGTTTTTATCCCCATACTAACGACAGATAAGAGAAGGAGTTTAATGTTTTTGGTGAGAGTGTGCACATTGGTTTAAAGTTCAAGGCGTGCTCTCAGAACAGAAATCTCGTACTCGCACGAGTTCGATATTTTTCTTGTTTAGTCACCGAGATATTCGAGTGTTCATTGCACTGTTTCAATAATTGTTCATGCTAGTCATAATAATTATGTTGTTTGAAATTAAATTTAGGGTATACCAACCACTGTTTTCTGCAGCAAATCGTTCCAGTTGCACTGACTTGAGGTAAATCCCTCCACAACAAATCCTATCGTTAAAAGAAAATTGGATGATAAACGGTATCCTGGTTACCTATGTAAGATTAATACTAAGAATAATCATTATCAAATGCCCTATAGAGCTCCGCTGACGCAATCCCGTCCAGGTAATATGGGCGGGTTCATACAGGCTGACGCGAGCCAGTCGGGAGAAAGTGGTCCGGAACCGCACGATCAACTTGTTAGCAACAATTTCTAAAGATAAAAGATCTAACGGCAATTAATCATATTTTATTACTTGGAAAATTCTTTATCTATAGGTGCAAATTAGATAAAATATCTCCCTTATTTGATGTTTTTAAGGCTAAATTAACAGCTACCTATAAATTAGAGCTGTATATCGCTAGAAAACAAATGATGTTCTCTCAAAGCATTATGTCAAATGGGATTCTTTTATTTCTGCTATCTCTTGAATCCTCTCTCCAAATACTATCAGGAATGAAACACTCTTGCCACAAATATAATATAATATATTCTAGTTTTGTTTATAAGTTTTTATGCATTGTTAATAATGTTAGTGTATGAACTGTAAGTCGATAATGTAAGTATATGAACTGTAGTGTATGTATTGTAACTTAATGTAAAGTGGAATTAAGCCAGTTCTATTATCCGGTTGAAGCTTTCGGAACAAGAATCTAAACTCCTCTCCGGATGACAGCCTAAAAATGAAATTGCCGGGAAAAACATGAAAACTCAGTGAAGTAAACCATTCAAACCTCGTGCTATATCTAGCACTTGCCAATCAACCATGGTACCTGACAACAATTTTCCCTGAGCATGTAGCTTAACTTCTTGAAGACCGCGCACCGGTGGCTCAGTTGGTTGAGCACCGGGCTGTCACGCGGGAGGTCGTGAGTTCAACTCCGGCCGGACCAACACTCAGGGTCTTTAATTAACTGAGGAGAAAGTGCTGCCTTTGTAATTACATCTGCAAATGGTTAGACTCTCTAGTCTTCTCGGATAAGGACGATAAGCCGGAGGTCCCGTCTCACAACCCTTCAATGTTCATAATCCTGTGGGACGTAAAAGAACCCACACACTTGTCGCAAAGAGTAGGGCATGTAGTTCCCGGTGTTGTGGTCTGTCTTTGTATATATCTCTTTCTGTATTACAGAGGGCCATGTGTTAGAAAACTCTTTACTGGGTTAATCATGTATTACCCTCTCAAAATAAAGAATATTGTACTTGTACTTGTACTTGTACTTGTTCTTTGCTCACCTGCAACAGGCCTTTGTGATGTTTCCTTGGCTGATCGTATTCTTTCCTTCTCTGAATTTGATCCTTCAATGACTCCAAATAAATTGCAAGAAGCCAATTCCTATAAGAAGCCAAAACGTTTCATAACTGCCGTGCAACTCAGAAATAAGTGTCCATGTTTATGCACCTCAAAAGCATAAAAAACCGCATTAAATGCATTTGGAAATGCATTACAAAAACACACTTGCAACCGAACAGTAGCAACTGGCCTTTTTCTTGTCACATGGCTCATAATAACACATATCCACAAGAAAAGATAACCTATGAAAACTTTAAAGGAACCTCCACTAAAACAAGGATACAACTTCAAAATATTTAACATAATGTTTAAAATTAAAATTATTCAAGCGTTTTCCAATGGAATCCTTTGTATCCGAAATAAATGAATTTCAAAAACGCTTGTTTTGGTTTTCAAATTTCCTGGGCGCCGCCATCTTGAATAATTGTGACATGTTATGGTTGCTCTTTGGTATTTGCACAAAGAGCTTTTGTTTTAAAAAAAATAGGGCAACCATGACACGTCACAATTATTCAAGATGGCGGCGTCCGGGAAATTTGAAAACCAAAACAACCGTTTTTGAAATTTAATTATTTCGGATACAAACGTTCCCTTTGGAAAACGTTCGAACAATTTTGATTATGAGCATTATGTTAACTATTTTAAAGATATATTCCTGTTTTAGTGGAGGTTCCCTTTAACAAAAGGAACACTTAAAGTGATTTTGGGAAATATTCACAAAGAAATCATAGCATGATTCAATGAAAATGTTTAGCTAGCTATAGGTCGAATTCTAAGTGAGGGGATCCAACACTCAGCAAATAATCATCCCAATTCTGGCTGTATTTTGGTTTTTGTGGTCTCATTCGCTCACACATCCCTCAAGCTAATCCAGACAAGTCAACCTCCTGCTGGCAGGGAGAGACCACAACACTAGGAACAGAACTCCATTTCCCGCTCTTTCCTGCGCGTTCGCTAACACCCTGCACCCTGCATTGTTAACATTGTTAAATTTCCAGGTAAATTGCTTTCCCTATTATTAGCCCTTCTGACTCAGTATTTGAATTTAATAAATTACCATGACGAGAACATGAACAAGAAACGAAAAATTAACTGTGCGCATACAACAATTTAAAATTCCCATATAAAATTTCTTGAAAATCCTTCGAATTTTAACTCAAATTTCCAATAGTTTCTCCAAATTTATTTTGCTTTTTGAACGTCTCCATTAAAAAAGTATAATGTTAACGTCATTTTGCAGCTTACAAGTTGGCACTTTGTGACCGGCTACGCTCCTTAAATATTGAGCTTGAAGAGAGAAGTTTGGCCACTTAGGACGCCATGCATTTCTTAATAATATTTCTCCCATTCTTCATTAAATTTCGCGTGGTGCTATCATGCTAATAAGATTTTAACTCATGCATATCAATGATATCCGGCCATTCTGCACCATGGATTGTGAGACAGGGCCTACAGTTTAATAATAATAATAATAATAATTTTATTACTTCTATAGCGCATGATACATGAGAAGATGCTCTCGTGCGCTTTACAAAGACAAAAACTAAAATTCTACTATTTACAATCAAATCAGTTACATGAAAAATGGAAAAATCTAAAGCTAATTAATATTCCAACTATAAAATTGCACAATATTAACTATAAATTCATACTTGATCAGATGTTCTGTAGATTATAAGCTTTCCGAAATAAATGAGTCTTAAGGGCTTTCTTGAATGTTTGTACGTTTTGAGAATGGCGGACTGCACGTGGTAATTTGTTCCATAGAGCTGGTGCAGCCGCTACAAAGCTACGATCACCTAATGTCTTTAGAGTTTTTACTCGAGGAGGCTGAAGAAGAAGCTCATTAGTAGATCTAAGATTATATGTACACTGAGTCCTTAGGGTGATCAAATCAATTAAATACGCTGGTGCAAGACCATGGATTGCCTTAAAAGTAATGAGCAGTATCTTAAACTGAATACGGAATTTAATGGGTAACCAATGTAACATTTTAAGGGAGGGGGAAATGTGATCGAAACGCCCTACGTTACAAATAAGTCTTGCTGCTGAATTTTGTACCCGTTGGAGTTTGTAAAGTTCAGTGGCTGGTAGACCATATAGTATACTGTTACAATAGTCCAAGCGACTCGTGACAAGGGCATTGACCAGAATCTGCGTGGTTTCACGACTGAGGAATTTCCTAATTTTTCTTATGTTATACAAGTGAAAGAAGGCAGATTTGCATAGGCGATTGATGTGGCTGTTTAGTTTGAGCTGATTATCGAGCCAGCATCCGAGGTTCTTGACTTCAGAAGACGAGGAAACTTCCACCGTTCCCACATTGATCGAATCAATATTGACTTTCGCCAGTTGCTGCCTAGTCCCAATAACTAAAAATTCCGTTTTGTCATCATTTATCTTCAAACGATCAGCCAGCATCCACTTCCTTATGTCGTTGATACACGCTTCCATGGCTGCCACTGCGTTGGCGGCATGTTCGGGATCGGGTTTAAACGCAACATAGAGCTGAGTATCATCGGCGTACGCATGGACTTGGGGGAGGTGTCGCTCAATGATAGTAAAGAGCTTGCTGGCGTAAAGAACAAAGAGAAGAGGACCTAGGCAGGAACCTTGAGGGACACCACATTTCACTTCGAACTTTTTAGATGTATGACCATTGATCGACACTGACTGGGAGCGCTGGTATAGATACGACTTGAACCACGAGAGCACGTTACCAGAGATACCAAAATCTGACTTAAGACGGTTTAACAATATCGCATGGTCTACAGTGTCAAAGGCAGCACTTAAATCTAGTAAAACTAGAAGGGTTAGGTGCTGCCTATTCATGTTCATAAGAATGTCGTTCTTGATGCGGAGAAGTGCAGTCTCGGTACTATGGCACTCACGATACGATGACTGGGCTTTCGGGTAGAGGTCATGAATGGTCAAATGATTGTGAGTTTGACTAAATGCAGCACACTCAGTCAGTTTCGAGACAAATGTGAGATTACTTATGGGACGAAGATTAGGAAAGATGACTTCAGCTTTTGGTTTCTTCAGCTTTGGGTGGACATCAGCGTGTTTCCATCTATCTGCAAAACACCCAGATTGAAGTGACAGGTTTATCATCTTAGTAAGTACAGGAAGCAAAACATCAAGACACTCAACAACAAGGGTGGTTGGCATAGGATCCAGTGAACAGGTCTTCTTGGTTGCTTTTGTTATAAGACTACTGACTTCTTTATCAGTGAGAGTTCTAAAGTCCTGGAAGAGACTGTGGATCTCAGGGTTTCGGGGAAACATCTCGTCCGCTGAATGGATGTTACCGGCTGCGGTATCTAGTCCAGTTCGTATTACATCGACTTTTTTGATAAAGAAGTTACCAATATCGTTAGCAAGCGTCGCATTACTATCTGAGTAGCCTTGAAAATGTAACTCACTTTCGTGATTGAAGAGTGTTTTTGCAGAACGAAATAGCTTGCGTGTATCATGGCTATTCTCCGCTATAAAGTCGGTGTAGAACTCTTGTCTGGCTTTCTTCATCTCAAAGGTTGCACGATTTTTTTTTGCTTTGTAGTCGAGGAAGTCCAGACGAAGTTTCGTTTTCCTCCATTTCCGTTCAGCTCGGCGGCGCATCCTTTTAGCTGTCTTGATCTCATTATTAAACCAGGGGAGGATCGGTCTTTTTGTCACAGTCTTATTAATGAGAGGTGCATGACGATCCAAAGCTGATGATAGAGCTTCGTCATAGTGGGTGACAAGATCATTTAGCTCAAGAGAGTCGATGGCGTTGCTGCATAAGTCTGACTTTGACAGGTCATCTCGCAGAGAACTGATATCAATCGACTTCAGTTTCCTGAAGGATATCCGCTTCGACTTCAGCAAAGGCTTTTCAACTTGGATATTACAGTGGACGGGTAGATGGTCAGAGAATAAGTAATCAGTCCACGGAGAAGAAACAAGCAACTGGTCCTAGTTTCTTGTTATAATGAGATCTAAGGTGTGACCACTTATATGTGTGGGAACCGAAACATGCTGGTCTAACCCAACACTGTCCAAGAGTTCAAGAAACCGACATGCGTCGAGGTCGTCAGACACATCAACATGGATGTTAAAATCACCACAAATCAGGAGTTGATCGGTGAAGAGTACAGCATGCTCTAGATAATCCGAGAATTCAGTCAGGAACACACCTGTAGTGATTGGATGGGCATCAGAGTATGGTGGTCTGTAGATGATAATC
>OX421448.1:27364260-27391760 GCA_949126865.1 Montipora capitata | reverse complement strand
AGTACGGCTTTTTTATTGAGAACTTTTGCGGGTAAATATCTTTTTCAGTCTGTTATCGAGATTCCCATACAAATCCTTATAATTGTTTACCTTCCGACTCTGGGCCGCCTGTGATCATGCCAATCACTTTCAAGCAATAAAATTGGGGGTTCGTTTAGCTCTTTTGTAGTCATGGTAATCTATACGTCACATTAATGAGTGTTGGTGTTTTAGTTGGTACCTTTGGTACCACAGACATCGTTTTTACATGAAACAGTGTATAGTGGTAGTTTCTAAAGAAACTGTGGTGCTGCCCACACAGTTTTGTTGTCCAGCGGTAAATCCACGCACATGCACAGATTTTCATTGGGTTTTGGGAGCGCAAATGAAAGACGGTGAGTTTGAATTCGTTTATCATTTTAATAATCATTTCAATCTTTTCTTTCGTTGCATGCCAAGTGAAAAACGTTGCCATTCTCTGTTGTCTTCGTCTGTTGACAACAACAAACAGAAACAAGGATTCAAATGATTACTCACCGTCGTCCATTTTGCACGCCCAAACCCGATGCAGATCTGTGCATACACGTGGATTTACCGCTGGACAAAACAAACTGTGGAAAATCAGGACTGGGCTACCGGGCCTCCGGGCCTCCGGGCCTCCGGGCCTCCGGGCCGCCAGGCCGTCGCGGGCCGTGGGCCGCGGGCCGCTGGGCCTTCGGGCCGCCGGGCCGCTGGGCCGTGGCGGGCCGTGGGCCGCGGGCCTGCTTTTAGCAAAACCCGGTGGGGAAGTAGTATACAAAAAGTTGGTTTTATCAACGGAGTTGATAATGTAAATTGGCCACCGTACAGAGATTCTAAAAGCTGACGTTTCGAGCGTTAGCCCTTCGTCAGAGCGAATCCTTGTCTAAGCCTTTCAATTACTTCCCAGCAATAAAAATTAGCGGATCTTCTGAATCCTTTGTTGAGCTGTGACCATCTGTCATGATTACCCGCGGCCTTTTGTCGTTTGCAACGTTCTGCTATGTTGATGGTATCATCTGACAACTAGGTTCCCAGGGCTTTTCACCGCCGAGAGGGGGACTTTTCTCGCCCGTCCCCTTCTCGGCGGTGACAAGCCCTGGGAACGAGGTTGAGCTCTTCAGATGAAATATTGCAGAAGGGGTATGAATCAGTTGCGGATTGACACCTGTCAAAACAAGGTGTCCGCTGACCAGTATCACGTGACCATATCGCGGGCTCAAGTTTAGAGCCTTATCAAAGTCCGCTGTTTTTTAAGCCCGAAAGAGGGCCGAAACAAGGCCGAAACAGCTGTCCATGGCTGCTAATTGTCCGGGTAAATGGTCGTGCGCATGCGTGATGTGTTGGCCACACCGGGTTGTTAAAACGGGGTTGGTGTTTGTGTCACCTTCCCTTTTTCGTTGTTTTTTTTTTTAGTTGACCGCTGACCAGGTACTGGGTTTCGATTGGATCGCATACTTAAGCCAGGTTAACTTTTTGTTAAAATAAATAACCCGGGAGCTCCGCTTTTAGGATCGTCTAAATCTATATATTACTTTTTATTTGTGGGGTCGTATTCCCGCACTTGGCATCTTGTGTGGCTTAATTTGTATGCCTTGAGTTTCTTGGTTCTGCTCTCTGCTCCGAGAGAGTTTTCACCGGTTTCTCCTGCTTTCCCTTTCAACGAGGGCCCAATTTAGAATTCATAGAAGCCGCGGTTACACACGAGTGATTTTTCTTGGCAAGTGTCAGCAACAACACTAGAACACAAGGTTAGTGGTCGCAGCGGTTGAATAACAAATGAATGAAGGGGTAGTTTCTAAAGAAACTGTGGTGCTGCGTCGGTGGGGAAGTAGTATACAAAAATTTGGTTTTATCAACTCCGTTGATAATGTAAATTGGCCACCGTACAGAGATTCTAAAAGCTGACGTTTCGAGCGTTAGCCCTTCGTCAGAGCGAAGGGCTAACGCTGACGAAGGGCTAACGCTCGAAACGTCAGCTTTTAGAATCTCTGTACGGTGGCCAATTTACATTATCAACGGAGTTGATAAAACCAAATTTTTGTATACTACTTCCCCACCGACGCAGCACCACAGTTTCTTTAGAAACTACCCCTTCATTCATTTGTTATTCAACCGCTGCGACCACTAACCTTGTTTTCTAGTATTTTTTAATCCACAGATTTCTAACAGGAGACCCATTTTCTCGCTCTGACGAAGGGCTAACGCTCGAAACGTCAGCTTTTAGAATCTCTGTACGGTGGCCAATTTACATTATCAACTCCGTTGATAAAACCAAATTTTTGTCAACAACAACGACAACATGTTTTATTTAAACACGGTGAGTTTTAAAGCTAATATAGCTGATGGGGCCGCGTAAAAATGACAATAGGATAATAAAAAATTCAAAATTCAAAAATATATGAATGAAATCTATAAAAGACGAAATCACGAAAAGAATGAAAAAAAATCAATTATATTAAAGACAAAATCACCGATAATTTTGGAACCCTTTTGCGGCGACTCTTCACTACAGTTCAAGTGGCGGGAGATTTTTTTGCCCTTTTAGCATAATCTCTGGCGCTGACAGCGGGTGGTTCCAATAGATTCCAAACAATGGATCCTCTGTATGATTTAGGGCAAGTTTACATGGAGAAAGGGAGACCCTCCTAAGAGGGTCACCCTTCTATAAGGGGCAAAAGATAGCCCCCCTTTACATGCAAAATCTTGTCCCTAGGGCTATCGCGATTATTGAATTTGGCGCCGAGAGAGACAACCAGCTCTTTTCGGTAAATTCATATTCCTCGCTGTTCATATCCTAAAGTTCTTTTCCCGGCTCCTTCACAATTTCAGGACAAAAATCTTCGGGAAAACCCATTGCCATGCATCGGCGTATTTCTGCATACATTGTGGATAGATCGGCCTCGAAGTCCACGTCGCTAAACTCGCACTTGGTTTTGAATTCTGTAATGTACTTCAGGAGTATCTCCACCGCTTTCGATGCCCATTACCACTTCTTAGGATTTTTGATTTTTCACGTAGACTCTCGTTCTCGATTCTCGTTTTATCACGCTGTGAGGCTTGAAAGCAACCGAGTTGAAGTGATCCGAAGCATCCGAAAAAGATGAAATCATACTAGCGGTTTGCTTTTACTTATCACAGGGTTCGTACTCTTTTTCAGACCAAAAATACAAGGACTTTTCAAGGACTTTCAAGGGCCAAATTTTGAAATTTCAAGGACCTCTTTTTTATTTACGTCGAAGAATTTACCCATGGAAATAGTCTGACAGTACAATTCTTGCTCATTTTCCGTAACGAAGATGCGTGAAAATAATGCAAAGGCACCGGTAACCATTCTTGACCCTACAGCTCGTCGTGTTTGTAATGACGACTTGAATGGCTGATTATTTTTACTAAAGTTATGCGGGTCAGAAAAAATTCAAGGACTTTCAAGGACCAGGAATGAAGAGCAGAAATTTTCAAGGACTTTCAAGGCCTTGAAAATGTACTCTCAAAATTCAAGGGTTTTCAAGGGTTTTCAAGACGCGTACGAACCCTGTTATCAAAGGAAGAACGTGTGATACTGCCGCGAGGGAATATCCACCAATTTCATCGACAGACATGAATCACGTTTTAAATTCAACGTAAGCTGTCGGACCTATTCAGTGTTACCAAACAGACGAAGGGAGGAATTTGCCAATATACCAAACTTCATGTCGAAACCAGAGGAGGATTGAATAGTATCCCAGTGTGTAGCTCACACAAGTTTCACTACATTTCAATGTAGCACACGTAAAATCATTCAACTTGACACCAAATTTTTCTTCCGACACGCAATAAAGGTATAACATATATGCTTAAAAGCCGAAGCCTTGACACCAAGGTCTGTTTGTGAAAACAACATGGTAGTCTCCAGCACCCCTCACCTCTGCGCTAGGGCTTGAAGATACTGATTAGGTCACGATTTCAGTTGATGATATAAAAAGAATCGCTATGCATTATGGGGTACCATTCATTTTCTCCTCTGGTCTGAAACAGTAATAGGACTTCATGTGATGGAGTACAAGTTGTCAACCAATCAAATTCGGGAATTTTGGTGCAGTTTCAACAACAAATGAAAAATCATGTGCAGTTGCTTTCAAATGAAATGAAGTAGCATTTTGAAAAAAATAAAAAAGTTCATTCCTATACGAGCGTCTACGGGGCACAGCTTTTTTAGATTCTTGTCCGAGATTTCGCAGTCTTGTTTAACCGGGTCTATTGTCTGCTAACCGAGTCACAACTGAAACACTCAAAGCACAACCAGCTCAAAACCAACTGCAAATCTTTATTCGTAAACATAAAAAAATCTTTTAAAAACCCTCTTACAAAAGTACCGCTTATTAGGCACAAACTCACCCTACAAAAAAGGTTTAAAGTAAATGGATACGTCTAATGTTATTCAAAACAAGGCGATTGGTTCAGATTTCGCGCGAGTTTTCCACTAATCGTAGCACAGGCAAACGTGTTACAATATCTAGTCGCGATATATAAATACTCTCTGATTGGATTTAAAACTTAAGACTCGGCAAATGTTCTTTAACGACCTCCTAAAACGTGAGGTAAATATATACTTTCTATCAACTCTTTTTTTGTTTTACTTTTAGGAGTTGCTTCAATTTTTTGTCATTCTGTTTTCATTTAACTTGCCTTATTCTGAAGACAAAAATCCACAACATATTTTAGTTCATAATAAATATTAAGTCAACCTATAACAAACGCTACATTTCCCTAAGCATCCGTGTCACTTCTGTTGCTATCTGTCACATATTTCGCATCAACAGTAACGTATCATGAACTTGACAAAGACCTCGTACTGCAATCAAACCTAAAATTTGTTTTTGTAAGAGTTACGCGTTGCTTTTGTAAGACTTACGTGTGCATGATATCGATACGGTTTCCACAGCACGACAATGAAGTGGAGTCCGACGCAGACGAAGGGCGTGGCAATAGGAATCACAAGAGAGGTTACCAAATGGTTAAATCCTATCCAAGGAAACGATTTCGTCCCCGTAAAAAAATCCTATCGATATTTTTTCATTTTTCTTCAAGAATTGTCTAATACCTGTTTCAGAGGAAGGAAGTCATCAGCACAAATAGTTCAACGTGAACTTACCAAGGATAGACTACAATAAATGACGGCTAATCAAGCTTCTGTGCAGGAACAGAATTATCAAACGCATTTGTTTTTCCCAGCTTTCTCGCATAAGAAATAAATAGGGACGAGATGATGAGGACTCGATGGAAAATGTCAACGATCTGCATGTTCGGGAGGAGTTCGAGACTGTTGTTGCAGGCGGTATAATCATCAGAAGTGTGTTTCTTGTGCTTTACGGGTAAATTTGTCGTATTTAGGTCGCACAGCTTAAACCAGTCCCGCTTCAGTTTAAAACGTTAGCTTCTACTAAGCTGCTACGGTATTTTCTTTTTTACTTTTCTTATACCTGTGAAACTCTTTCTACCACAACAAGAACTTCGCTCCTGGCTGGTTGTACAGGTCCAAAGGATAGCAGGCTAGCCATACTGGCGCGCATGCTTGTTCTCTTTGGAATGTCCCAATAACGATTAAGATAAGATTGGCTTGGAGCAAGATGCAAAGTACTGTTTAGCTTTTGACATGATCCAAGGCTTGCCTTCGTTGAAGTTGTGGGGTTTGAAGAATCCGGTGACTGGATACGAATCAAGGGCTTTTCACAGTCTTTCGAACACACAGTCTCCGCGCGGCCACCATTGTTGTTGCAGAGTTCTGGAGGCATGAGAACCGGTACGAGGAAGAGTAAACACGTTCCCACTGTAGAGCAGGCGCCAGCGACGTAAAACGCGATTTGATAAGACTGAGAAAGATCGTAGATAACACCTGTGTAAGTGAAGAAAAAATACTGTTTCAGTTAAAAAAAACTCACGATTCTTGGGTGCAATCTTTCAGGAAAAAGTAACGGATTTCGTTGGCGCGAAAATAGAACGCGTCCCTCCGCCTGACTGCAAAGTCGTGCACTGGTTACTATAGGTCATCTCCGGAATCACCTTCATCCCACAATTCCCTTCATTCCGTTTCTTGAAATACATTCCACAAGCTTTCTTGGAAAGCCATATTACAGTTCTTCCGAAAGTTAATCTTTAACTCGTATGAAAATACACAGAAAGATGCACCCTCAACTTTCTCCTTACTTGAACAATACCGTGCTTTATAATTAGTTCTGAGAATTTTTATCACCATCATGAACACAAAAAGGCGGATGAAATGGTTTGATCTAGAACAGACATGAGAAACCACCAAATGGTCAATATTTTCTTCCACATATTTAAAGAAAATGTTTTTTAGCTAAAGATTATCACTGCAAAAGACTGGAAAACAACCAGACCAGTTGCAAAGTGATCTGAAAGAAATTCGGGCTTTGACGGGGATTAACTCCATGACCGCGGGATTGCACGTCAATCAATTTCCCTTTGTAGACAGAACGCTTGAGAAGGAGAAAGATTTGAACAACTTTTTCCTTGTAGTTATATCCCAGCGAGCGAAATAAATCTCTCCGATCAACCATGGAACAAGTGCTTAGCATGAATTTTTTAAAATACAACCGTTGCGAGACCTCGAGAGGCGAACCCATTGCCAGATGACGCTATCAACAAATAATTTATTTTTTTAAACGCAGAAAATTTACCTGCAAGAGGTGGACCCGCAATGGATGTGATGGCCATAAAAAAGAACTGAACGCCTATTCCAGCAGAAACTTTGTCCACGCCAACGATGTCAGCACAAAGGACGGCAAGGAAAACCACAAAACAGCCGTCGAACACACCGAAAACCACCATGTAAATAACGAGACCGACATAGCTCTTTGTCAGCGTGCTCAGAGTATCGGCCACGCCAATAACCAGCATGGCCATCTGAAAACAGTATAGTCGGTTCACTTTTGGGTGATCGCCAAGTTTGCCGAAGAAAAGCCGACCGAATGTTGATCCCACCGACATCATGCCGACGAGTGTCGAGGACTGTGAGTTTGGTATGCCACACTCTTCGGCGTAAGCGGGCTGTTGGCAGAATAACAATATTTGGTTCAGCCTTTTTCAGGTTTTAAATTAGAGAATCAAGACATCCACAGGGCTCTTGAGACTACTGCAATAAGAGAGTTGCCTAGTTGGATGCCATCTTCAGCTCTAGCGCCATTATTGTCCCCCGAGCCAGAAATTCTTTTGCCCAGATTCAAGAATAACGACCTCTGACCGGTTTGTTCGTTGCAGGGTAGGTCCCTTTTCTTAAGCGTCGAAAAAACATATATTTCAAATCTGTCAGTCTGCGCAGACAAATAGCTGTTCAAAAATTCCTGACCTCCTGGTTCGAAAACAGCCAGAAGTCGTTATCCCTGATGGTCAGGAAGAGGAGGAGGAGGAGACACTCAATATTTCCCCTATGCCCTCGATTATAGATCTTCCCAGCGATTACCAGTGGAATCCCGATGTGCCCATATACCAAGAGACTCACTGGCCGGGTTCAATTACATGGTTATAGAGCGGTTTTCAATTGAGTGTCGTAAGTAATTAGCGAATTGATTTGGTTTTGCATTTACTTCACTCAGTGATTGGTTGAAAGTTCTCGCGCCATTTTTTCAACCAATCAGAAGTGAAAGCAAAACCAATCGTGGCTTGCGCGTGCACATTTTCCCGCGCTTTGTGTCGGCTACGTGTAATTACTTCGAGTCTTGATTGGTTTACTGGATTGTCTCCGTCCTTTTTGATTGGCCAAAGTTATTACTTTGGTTTTGGTTTTACGACACTCAATTGAAACTTCCTCTATTGCGCATCGTTTTAAAGGAATCTCAAATACAACGATACCGGACAAAAAAACACAAAATTGTCGTTATAACGGGGCTCAGTGTTTGGAAAGCAAAGAAACAAGAGCACTGGTTTAGAAATACCTACATCTTTTCAGCGCAAGAAAACGTCGAAATCGAATAAGATAAAACCCCCTTTTAACTAGGCCTAATTGAAACGTCGCGCTATCGTCGTGCCGGAGGTCGACGTTAGCACAACGTTTGAATTGACTGTGGCGCCAAGTTTTTACGTTCAACGACCTTGTCGAGCCAACGTCGAGCTAGCGAATTTGGCGTGACATTGATTCAAATGTCGTGCTTATCTTGTGCCAAACTGAATGCATGCATATGTGATCCGTCATCTTTGATTTTACGGGAACCGTTCCCGGCGGAGGGTTGTGGTCCAGATCTACCTCATTAAATTGAATTTGGCGCGACGTCTGTGGTCGCGCTGAAGTCGAACTCAATTTGATTGAGTTCGGCGCGACGAAAGTGCGACGTTTGAACAAGATACAAACTAGGGTTGTAAGATAAAGTGGGTTGTAAGTTAAAAATAAAACGCATTGCCACCTATGTGGGTGGGTTGAAGGGTCGATCACCCCTTCTATGTCACATGATGGTTGATTTTATCCTTGTATCGGGGTTAACGGTTACGGCTAGATTGTGATTTTTTACAAGGGGATATCCTTCTACCATCGATCTATAAATCGGGATTTTGTTCCATCCGGTACGTTTTACTGTAACAGTCGTCCGTCTGAAAAATATTAATCGTTGATTGAAAATATCTTCATATAGGAGATCGTTCTACCGGGATAGCTTCCATTGAAAAAAAAAACTTACCAAGTGCACAAACGGCACGAAGTATCCCATCATAAACGCGCTCAAAGAAATGCACCATACCAAGAATGCCTTGTTCTTAAAAACCGAGAAGTCAAATATCGGTGTCCGCTTAGGCTTTTCGTCTCCTTCAGCCTTCACAATTATCTTATCCCCTTGATTGGGGACTCGATAGAGCAAGGAGCCTGCAGTGCATAAAGTAAGCATTCCAGCGAGTACCCGAGTGGAATTAGCCCAACCCATATGGTTTACTGCCAGCTGCATAAGAGGACCCATGGCGATTGTTCCTACGCCACTTCCGGCCGTTACTATGCCGTTAGCAAGACTGATGCGCCTGAAACATCAGAAACAAGTGCATGTTAGTAAAAGCCAACTGAAGTAAGAGAAGTATCTTAAAGTGTATATGACAAGGGTTTTTCATTTACTCAAGTGAAACATCATGGTTTTCTGAGATAAAAGCAAACAAAAAAATTCCATACCGATTCTTATTCTATGCCTTTAAGCCTTTTAAAAATAGGAATTTTCACTTAACCGCGCTAGTAAGTAGACTGGGGATAGCAGAAATGTGAGGTCAAAACAGAAAGAATTTTTTCCAGGCCCGAATTTTCCTTTTTTTTTTTTTTCAGATTAAGAAGTTGCTGAAACTGCTTCTGAGATGCTTTGTATTTGGTTGCAATAATGCTGAAGACAAAAGAACGAATAATTTCTATCACTAAAAGTCCCTGCGGTTCTGTTTTGACGTCACTGGCTTGCTATTCCCAGTCTCCTAACTAGCGCGGTTTGTACCCCCCGGAAGTGAAAATTCCAAATTTTAAAAGGCTGAAAGGCATATAATAAAAATCGGCATGGAAGTTTTTTTGGTTGTTTTTATCTCAGAAAGCCGTGATGTTTCACTTGAGTAAATATTGAAAAATCTGTCACATACACTTTAGTGACGAAAAAAATTTGAAGGAATACCTAAGGGATTTAATGCGTGAAACAATTTGGAAACACTAGACGTCATTGCTACCCAGGGTGCCAGAGGTTTTTCTTGCGCAGTTTCCGGTGTCGGTCATGTCTGTATTGTGACCCGCCGCTCGTGCCATCGGCCTTCGGCCGCCGAAGCGAAGAATTTCCGTCCGCCGCAAGCGAGAAAAAAACCTGGTACCCAGGGTACGTCACTGCGGCAAAGAGGGTAGATCCTCGACAAAACTTTCAAGTTGCAAGGTAGCCTCACACCAAATTCAAATATCTTTCGTTAAAAATATCTCCGGAATGATCGATATTGAGCCACGACACCTCTGCATACCACGCTGGACCTTGAATTCTGCGGTACCATATTTTCTTTTTGGTGACATCTTTAATGACACTCGGTTGTATGGAGCGAAGCGACAAACTCCTCAAGTCCCACCACAGAGGGTTTTGCCATTATAATTCTAATTTTACACACTAACAAACCTCGCGCTTGGTCAAAAAGGAAAACCTCTCAGATTTAATTTTGGCGTAACTAGGGTTCTTTCTCAAAGGAGTGAGGGAATTCCTAGTCTTCTTTGGAGAATACTTTGAGGTGCAAATGTAGCTTACATCACGAAAAACCAACTTCGTTGCCAGTAAATTGAAGAGATGCGATATGTGTTTACTATGTAAGTTAACATCTAATTAACTGTAGTGTCTGTGAAGCACCCAAAGAACTGACACCACGAAAAAAAGAAGTATTTACACGAGTATAATTACTAGATACTCATTTAAAAAATACCAGAGCTCTTTACTTACTGTGAAAACCAATAAGGAAGGGATCGAAGAGTTGGCAAGTAACTCATGCTCGCTCCAATCCCCCAAAGAATTCCAAACGTGGCATAAAGAAGGTGAACGTTGGTCACAAATGACGACAACACAAATCCCAAAACCCCTAACAAACCGCCAACAAACGCCACTACCCGGCAGCCAATGCGTTCACTCAAGGCTGACGACACTGGAGCAAACAGGAACATCATACCGAGGCCAATTGATAGAACCCAAGCTGCAAAATAACAAGGAGACGTTTTGACGTGCACAAAGAAAACTTTTTTACCGAGCATCCGTGATGTTTTAAAAATTCTGCGTCGAAAATAAAACGCTTTTATTTTCTACGCAGAACATTTTTTCTCAAATTGATTTTAAGAGTAGTGAATGCAGGGGGTGTTTATTTAAGGAAACGCAAAAACCGTGTAATTTAATTAAACATCACGTTTTTTTTGTGGAAACGTGATCAAAGTGATGCCAGAGAGTTCAAGTTCAGAAAAATAATCTGCATCAAAGCTACTTAAAAATAATCAAGCATTGCATTGAACATAAACATAGAAAGCCCACACAGAATTTTTCTCTCTTACAACTGAGCTTATCGACACCGCTAGTTTCTTATATTCTCACAAACATGAATGATACCCAAAGATGTAATGATTGCCTTTGGTATAGGATTAAGGGATATAAACCAATTAGGAGTGTTTTCGCAGCTATCCACACGCTGAACAATACAGAACACGGAGGCCCTTTGGTACTGTCAAGAACGAAATCAAGGCAATTCGCATCTAGCGATGAACCATTATACATTCAATTGTCAAATACAGAAATTGACTTAAAAAGGAAAGAAACGCAATTTTAACGGTATCAGTCATTTCAACTAGAATTAAAACTTGGCTTTGCAGGCTTGTAGCAAGTTCAGTTTACTAATAATTATGCAATAGCACGGGGCAAAATGTGGTTTAAACTTTATTTATAACGTCAGCGTTATATGGAAAACACAAACTACAGTAACCGTAAAGAGGAAACATTGCAATGCCATTTCAGGAAACCACGGTATTTTAAATAAAACGTAAAATCTGCGTCTTGTCTAGAGTCAAGCACAATGATGGCTCGATGACAGCAAAAGGAAATCCGACTTCAGAACTTTTCTAGCATTAAAAAAACATTCGCACGAAATGCAAAGTGTTAATTTTTCTTTGGGCAACAATGCTTTATGACACTTTCCAGCACATCAATTTCGCTTACGCAAGTCACTATTGGGTTGAAACTGTCACCAACTACAAAAATGACGATCAGGAAATCCAAGGATGATCGGATGTAGTCCACGATCGATAGATAATAGTAAAACTGAAAATGTAACGTAACTACGTTTTCGTTGAGATGATGACAAATTAATTGCTCATTCCCTAAAATATTGGCATGACGTTTATTTGTATTAAAGTTTAAAAATGTAGGGCACTAAGACGAATCCTTTAGTAATGAAGTCAAGACGGCATTGGGGTATACAAGGCGAACTCCCGCTTGGTTGAAGGCTAAGTTGTGGTGCTGAGTGCAGCACAGTCGCGGGGTAGACGCGAGGATATGGGTGTTCAACTCCAGAATGCAACGTGCATGATCACTCAACAAAAACATGTCGCATCTGTCATTCAGATCTACATTCGCAATAAATTCTGCAAAAAGGCTTCAATGGCAGCCAACAACACTCAAAGAACATTTTCAAACTATGATGTACGAAGAGAGTAAAAGACATCGTGGTGTGACTTGAGATTTTACATATTGCCACATGTGTATCAATCTCACCATTATCACTTGTTTTTGCCGTTTGAGTATGCATCAATTGCACACCTGCACAAACATGCAAACGATTTGAATGATAAGAAATGCATTTTGGTAAGTCATCAAACACCCAAAATTTGAACCAGCCTATTTTGAAGTTAAAAATTCGTATTTAAATCGCTCAAAGAAAACCGACAAATTTCATAGGGAAATTGAATACTTTCTACATTCTGCTGAAGCCAGTTTAATTGCAGCATGATTTTAAAGAAGTCATTTCAAAGAATGGAATAACCTAGCGTGGGGGGAATGCAAAAAGGCGAAACAAATATTGCTTTCTTCAGTTTAAACGCACAAAGGCTGAAAGCATTGTTAAATTGATGAGAAAAACAGGTAAAATTCAAGTCAACTCCGTTATTTTTCAGTGCAAAGTACTTTGGGCGTCTCCTAATTAAAGATAGGTTGTTACATATTGGTGACTATGTTCCAATACAACATGCGGCAAAGAGACTGAAGATCAACATGTTTCAGGTCAACTTCAGTTGAACTCTGAGGTATATATGTCACCGGTGTGATGTATTTTCTTGCATCGTTCACTTAAAAATAAAAAAATCCAATTACCTGGGCAACCTCTACGTCCCCTTCATAATTTTATTCTAGAAAGAGCTTTTAGAGCAAAACCGGTTCCTTTTAAATGCATCGTGGCGGTTAAACTTATCGAGAACCAACTGAACTGTGAAAGTAACTTTAGAAGGGTAAGCGATTGTCAGCTCCTGCGTGGCTAATATAAGTTCCAAAATAATGACCGCAACATTGCTGCGAAGCTAAATACCCAAGAGCTCTCGTTGGATGCAGAACATTTGCGCTAAATCATCGGAGAAAGTTTCAAAGCGAAATGTTTTTTTCGCAATGAGAAATAAATTAAATAAATAAACGGGCGAACGATATTATCAACATAAGCTTCGCTTTAAACAATCGCGTTCTTCAACAAAACATTTTATAGTATCGCTTGTCTTAAAAACCGAACGCAACTGCAATTGCCTTTTTGCGGTCTATCAGCGAGGTACGATAAAAATATTAAAGTTTACCAATCTAAGCATACAATGATACATGTGATAGCTTTCGAAAACCATTAAACCCTTTCACTAGGCATGTGTCCCTAGACTTTCAGCTCTCAAGGATTTGCATAAGAATGAGTACAAATTGTTTTTCAAAGATGCAAATCGATTTTTGCACAGCCTTGCTCATTAGCGCTACTTTTCGCAAAGCGGATGGAAAGTAAAGAACGTTCAGGGTTCCATGTCGTTTTCAGTGTTAAAATCTCCGGCGGAATTATCCATTTTTTTCATACATTTTGCCAAGTAACTACAACGTGCAATGACCCTATTAGACCCATTGTACAATTTCGATCGCGTCAAAGTAAGTCAACACGAGATAAAAACCAAACATCGCGCTGGGAACAAAAATTAAATAAGAACATGTTTGCGAACAGTTGTCTGCTGTAATCCTGTGGAACTTCCACACAGGCTTTCCCAGAAACTAATCGTCTTCGAAATGGGATAAACTACATCAACAGTTAACCGGTCTTTCGTTAGGAAAATTTTCCGAGGTCCTTAGTTGCCACGCAAGTTTACATGACGTTCTGTACATCACAGCGGATCGGAAATGATTTCAGTACGTCGCAAGACGACCACGAGATTCACTTAAGAAGTAAGATAAGGCAAAGCGAAGAGGTGGTCGCCGGGAAAGGGGGCCGCTTGCAATTCTAATTGTTCAAGAGCAAGATAAAGGTCCGAAATTTGCATGTTGCATCATCAACAAATCCCACTCACACTTTCGCCAGAACTGTCAAATATCATCACGATAAAGAAGAACAATGCTTGTTACTTTCGTTTTTGAAGCAGCCAAAGAGCTTGCAGATGAATCCGTTCAGTTGACCATCACAAAGACAAAGCAACTCAAAAAATAACTTGAAAATACATTTATGCCTCAGGGAACAAGCCAAATATTACCGCCACCATTGCAGGATTAATTTCAGTCGATTGAAGGGTATAAATCTGTGTCCACTCGCTGCAATAAGCGTTCAATTCTCTTTTGAAGGGAAAACCTGAATTACCTGTTGAAGGCGAAATCTACTTTTTAGCGTTGTTGATTCAATTCATCGCAATTATTGGTTGCTGTTGCACATCCGGTTAAAATTGCGGTCAGTTTCAAAAAAATTATTGAAATCTGTTCTCTTTCAGCCGTTTTAGCGAACTGACTGCGAGAAGGGGAGGAATATGAATTGCAATCTTACTAAATATGACTTACTATGGTGGAAAAGCCGCTAGAAAACCTTATATTTTTGCTTGATTAAATACAGTGACTGGAGGTTTCTTCAAACGCACGAGTTCAGCAGTTCGAATTCATCATCGCGACCGAATTTCTTCTTGTTTAATACAGTTTAAGTCTGAGCCCAAACTGACCTGTATCTCCTTTGCTTGATTGGAATTCCACCAATAAAGTCTTGTACAGGATACCAGTGTTATTTTGCAGTCCAAGCACAACAAATTGTGCTATAAATCCTGCAAGACAGACAAGCCAACCCCAACCGCCTTCGGGAACAGTCGAAGGGACAACTATATGTTGCACTTCACCTTTCTTGCTTTGCTTGCTCCCTTTTTCATTATTTCCCATTATGACCAATTTTTTTAAAATTCCTTGAGGGCGAGAGCAGTCAGACCTGAAAGTGCGATGTTAAATGTGCTCCCTACAGCCACAATCCTTTCAGCGGGCGAGAAACCTCCAGGTGAAGAAAAAAATTTTTTGGTGGTTTTTCACGGTAAATGACGTAATCGACTGCCATTGTTAAAACACGCCTAGTGATTGGCTTAAAGTGTGGCATGATCAATAGGTGAAAAGTGGGAGGTACTATTGTTTCGTTCTCAAAATAGAATACTCAGGTAATCTGCAATTCATAGGAAGGGCAACACCAAACAATGGTTTTGAGACAACAGATCTTTCACGAAGCTTTTATGTGACTGTGATATCGATCACATTTTTCTTATCAACAAAAACGTATTTCAAAATGAAGTAACATAATTGACAAAGGGAAACAAGTTAATACTGAGTACTAAAATGTTCCAAGGTGAGCGCCAGTTCGGATAAATACCTGCTTGATTGGTGAAATGGCGTACACAAAAAAAAACGACCTTTGCATTAACAAGGGTGACGCAAGCACTTGATAGGCAATAGGCCAAAGAATCTGTCACGTGAAGCAGCAGTACCGTGGTTCCCGTTTTAGAAGCAAGGGGGTTGCCCCGGAAAGGAAAGTGAAAGCATTGATTTGCTGGTTTTTTCGCATGAACAGTAAATTTTATTTTCCGTGAAATATTTTTGAGCGGCTGTTCCGCGTGCAATTTTTGATTTGTTTGTTTGTTGTAGTTTTTTTAATACCAAGCTTTTATGATGTAAACTGTTCGGACATAGGTGTCTTCAATTATTTTATTTAGAACTTTTCGGGATTTACTTAGAAGAAAACTCCTGAATCTGAAACACGCAGTGATGCAGGTCAGCTGAATGTAATTCTATGTCGCGGAATATTAAAAGATCGTGAAGGGAGGAAAACCAAACTTGATAAGTATTTTTTCTCAAAATTTAAAATTGCCATCAGCTTCGTTCCCAGGACTCTCACTTGGGTTCCGGGTTTCCCACCAGCCAGAAGCTATGGGAAGAGAGTGTTTGATCCAATAACCCAAAGGTAAGAACAACTGATAAAAATTGTAAATATATATATATATATATATTATACTATTCAACACATTGTGACAATGTCCAAATGTGGTCATAGTGCGCTCAATATTGGTCGGGCGTAACCAACGTATTTCTGCGATATAGGTAATTTTGAGTGTCGCGGAGAAAAATGATAGTTTTTTCAGCTTTTTTCCAAATAAAAGTAGAAAATAGTGCTTTGTCATCAGTGTGTTGAATGATAAAACAATTATCGTGCTCAATCTTGTGGAATATCGCCTGATTTTAGCCAACTCGGCCTACGGCCTCGTCGACTAAGGGGGACAGCTATTCTTAGAGTTATTTTCATAGAGTTATGTCGTAGAGTTAGAGTTAAGTTTCCAAAATCCTGAATTCAAGATTTTGGAAGCCAACATTCGTAAAAGCTAAACTTTTGTTTACGCCTAATTAGGCCTAAGGTTAGCTTTTATGCATGTTTAGGATACTTATTGTACTTCTGTATTTCTAAATTCACGATTTTGGAAACTTAACTCTAACTCTACGACATAACTCTATGAAAATAACTCTACTGCTAGTCAACCTCTCGTCTAAGTATCAGGCGATATTCCGCGCGATTTTGCAGGATTAAATTGTCTCATATATTTATTAAATTTTCAACCTCGGATAATGCATTTCTCGTGCTCTGATTGGTCCATTCAATCTCGGTTATCAGCTCATACACCTTAGTTTGCCCTTATATGGTAAGTGATTGAGCTAAGAGTTGCCAAGTTAAAAGTTTTTTCGCCAGAAAGCGAAATTTCTCTCTGAAAAAAGCAAATAAAAAGTTTGGACAATTCCGACGTTTAGAAGTACGCGAAAAGTGTAAGAATTGTTTTTGTGATGAGCCTGCGTCCGTCTGGCCACAAGGTCTTACATAACATCGCATCTTCATCAAGTTTTTTCGATTTTGCTCGGATTTTCTCGTTTTTTTCGCTCGTATTTCGTACTTTCAAACTTTTGGAATCAAAGGAATTTAATAAAACAATTATTCCATTCGCGCTTGTTGGATATGAGACTGGTCATAGCCAACTCGGCTATTTACCATCTCATATCCAACGCGCGCTCATGGAATAATTTTGAAATATTTATCTGTAATCTTATACCCACAATCGATTGTAGTTTTCTTACGGTTTATATTTGAATTTCAAAAAATTGTAACGGCAAATCATTAAACTCCCTGAAGACGTCACGCCGTGCCTGACGACATATTGGAAATTGGCCTTTTATTTTGCTAGTTAGATCTTCCAAGATACGTCACTTCTACTTTGTTCAGCTGGCCCTTGCATGAAATTGCCCACAATCTAGTCAACTAGATCCAAAGCAGAAGATGGGGATTGGAATAACTGCCTGGAGACAGAGAATTGGACTGTTGACACACTCCAAGAAACCACCTACTCAAGCATCAGACCGTTGTAAAAGAATCAAAATATAAGCCACAAAGAAACTGCTCTGCGTTACCAACTTCTCTTCTTCTTCCTGTTCTCTTTCCCCCAACCCTGGCACTCCCGAAATCCATATCGTGAGGAATCTATCTAGGCAACCTTTTCACACAGCCAAACGTTTGCAATTGAAAGTTACTCGCTACGAACATCACACTTTCAAATTACGACCATTTTATACCAAACAACATCATTCCAAAGGGACTCCCTATCAAATGCAGGTCATCAATCTACAGCAAGAATCAACTTTTCCACCACAATCGGGCATCACTCGAGTCAAAAAAACATCACGACGAATGATTTTTTCCTACGAAGACAATGTCAACGGCATTATAAAACACTGAAAAACTAGCTCAGCAACTGTCTCAGTGACTTAAAATCTACAAGCTCTCATGCATTTATCAAAAACTTACTTATAGCCATTGAGGATGGTCTTAAAAGAACATTTCTATCTACAAGAAATAGTGAGAGGCCTCTGCCGGTAAGTAAACGTCTTCTCGAGCTCCACAGCGCAACTCGAACACTATAACATTCGATCTTCTGCCACACGGCGGCATACATGTCACAACCACTAACAATATAAATCCAGCAACTCGCACGACAACATCAATCCTACGCCCACTCAAAAACACCAACGCAGACGTAATCAGAACAAACAATGCGAACTATAGTGGAGACACAACAACCATAACATCCAACTAGACATGCTCGAGGTCTCAGTTTCTGTCCTACACCACTCAACATAAATTGGACAGAAATCAAGGCCGATTTAAAAGACTTCGCACGACGCATGCGTTTACTTGAAGTTTTTCATGGCTTTCCCCATCAATTTACCACCAATCCATTCCATATAAAAAGCTCTTGGACTCCTCCTCAGGGGCAGGTGGCAGGGGGTGCAGGAAGTGCGCAATCTACGCTCTAACGAACTTATGCAATGCCTCAACAAACGTGGATACAACCTCTCTTTCTTCAAACCATCTTGAAAGCGGAGTAGACCCTGAGAACGAGGTTGAAAATGTCCCATATTTGGCCTAGAAGTCAACCTTTTCCAGAGTAGATTTATTTACAGAACGCCTTCCTTGGGAGATTCAGCACGCCCACTGTTATAAAAGCCAATGAAAACAAAGCTATCTCAGCGTCAAGGGAAATATGATACTTTTCACGAAAAAACCTTTCCTCAAAAATAAATTTACTCGAGAAAGGGTTGACTCAAGGATTTAGTGGAGATAGAGGCTCCACTTGATGAGCTCCGGCTGCTTTATATTACGCCTGGAAAATCGGGAAAAACGGTAGTTGACATTTGATTCAGATGGCAATGCCTTTTACTTTGGCTCAAAACTACATAGCACTGAGGTCGCACAAACGAGGGGCAGGCGTTCCGTGGAAGATCGGTGCGAAGGTCGGAATACGAGAAAGGTGAGCGTTCCTAATCACACGCCCTTTCCGCGCACCGATGGCTCATTTGGTTGAGCACCGGGCTGCCATGCGGGAAGCCGTGAGTTCGATTCCGCCTGGACCAACACTCAGGGTCTCTTAATAGAGAGCCTTAGATTCTAGGACGAGAACGACTACGAGAACGACATTTTCTCATAGAACAACAGTGAGCGTGCGCAAACCAGCGTCATTTTGGCGGGAAAAACGTGATACCGTCGTCATTTTAGTGCGAGGTTTTGCATGAATGCAAGGCACTTTTCGATCAGCAAAAAGGTTACGTTTCCAGCGATAAGATTGACTGAGCAACCGACACTGCTAACAAAGAGTAAGATTAACCGTCCGGGTTATGAATCTTCTAAATATTTTCGCCAAAAACGGGCAGTCAAATCTCTCGTATCTAAAGGTCCCTAATAACGGATCCGTCGATCTCCACGGTCAATGAAACCCAGTCAGTGGCCGCTCATTTACACAAAGCTATTTAGTTTTCGGGTGTCAAGTGGGAAACCAACAACAAAGGGGAGATAAGAGGTAGGGTAGGATAGGGTGGAAATAAGCAGTTGCTGGAAGTTAACAAAGCGCCTTTCAAGAGCAAATCGTGGTAATGGATCCCTGAAAAAAAAAGTGTTTCCGCAAAAGGGATAAATTTACTCAGCTCACTTTCTTAAGTATTTTCCTCTTAGTCATCTTTGCTTTTTTTCTTTTTAGTGTACACTGTTTTGTTTTGCTCTAAATAACTGGTCATATACAGTTATGTATACAATTCGACTAGAGGGCACGGAACCACAATTCCGCTGAAGTAAACATTTAGGGACATTTTTTTCCGTTGTGCGGACTTCACCCAATTTTTGCGCGTGCGAAAACACAAGGTTAGCTTTCGATTATCCACATGAAGCTAGGGACGCTTTCCATTTGACAGAACTGACCGATCAGACCGGCCATTTTGAAAGGACTAACGCTACAACGCCTTCAAATTAACACATTTCGAGGATGACGATATATACTCCTGTAGAAAAATGCGAGGGATTATCACGCAGGTGTTCCTTCAAATTTTTGCATTTTCTTTGCAAAGTGTCGGGTCTGGCCCGCCAATTTTGTCAAAAGGAAAGCGCCCTGAGACTATAAAAAGGGAAAACACAACATTGAAATCTAAAAACCTTAAGAAGCGGTTCACAAGGAATTTTAGCTTTGGTAAGAGGAAGGGTAGGTGTGCGGAATTTGACTGTCTGAGTGTCTTATCCAATCTTCTGTAATTGACCTCAGAGGGGAGTGGCTTTCCTTTGCGATCACAATTTCATAGGGAGAGGGATGCCGAGCGATGTGGCATTGGAATAGTTGACAGTCAAATTTATATTCATCAGAAGGACGCCTGGAATGACAAATTCCCCAATCGATTTCCATTCCACTCATTACCACACTAAAAAAGAAAAAAACACTCCGAGTTGCTAGGAGAGAGTAATTACATGAAGGGCTGAGATAAGTAAAAACATGACATTGATTCAATACAAGTGATAAGATAAGTATTCAAGTAGCCCAACATCTGTTATTTTCGCGACATGTGTCAAGGAAGGGATTAAGGTATTGTTCTACCAACAGCGAAAAAAACACCGATCTTTCATTGTTGTTCAGACTTCCATTTCCTCGTTCTGACAAAGCGTCAACCGGAGACATGACTGTTATATGTTAAACGCACTCTGAGCAAAACCTGCCATGTGTGTTTGACTACATTCACGCCGTGAAAGTTAATCCAAATGGCTAAATTCCTGGGATTAACAGTGTGCTATTTCAGTGGATTAAAAACGTCGTCGGCTCTTGGTAATTTGAACCCGTGCTTGAAATGGCGCCTCCTTTGGGACTGTTCGTTATTTATTTCTAGTGGGGAAGGGGGAATTCGGTGATTTTTTAACCAACTAGGGCAGATTACAAATGTACCCTCCCCGAAAGTGCGTATATCCAAAAATTACCTCCCCCCAAGTTTATGCCACTGGCCCAAAATTTTACCTGATTGCTGGGCGTTGCGTTGTTGACAACGGCTTTCGACCAGTGAGCGCGCGAGAATCTTTGCAGTTATTGTTAAGACCAAAATCAAGTTCAGTGCTCGTTATCCTTAGAATAAAAAGCACTACAATATTGAAGTACGTAAGATAAAAGTACTTAATATATAGCAATATCACCAACGGGTATTAGGAGTATCAAATTGCATGCTCAAAGAGATTAATAAGTCACAGATTGTGACCTTTAAGTAACGCTACATTAGGTCACGCTTTCTTGGATTCGAAACTGAGACCCGGTATCGGTACTTTTAGGACACAGTGTTCTCAAAACAAAGCTCAATTTAGTATATCTGCAAAACGGCAACAAAAGGGTTGAAAAAAAACGGATTCTCAAAATTTACCCCCCTATATTCTCCTGTATTAAAAAAAACACACCTCCCCATTTCCCTTTGTTTTGAAAATTTTACCCCCTCACTCTTAACAACCCCTCCCCCTCCTAGCCATAAATAACGAACAGTCCCTTATGAACCACAAAGCTCCAAGACCGCAGCCAAATATCATTAGAAAGCTCGTCTTCTGGAGAATACAAACAATTCTTGGAAGGTTTCTTAAAATAATTATCGAGTGATCCGGTCAGCTGATTTTATGTCGACAAGCGATCGCCTCAAGTAAAGTTCTAAATTTGGCTACCGAGTCAAAACCCAAACCCAGGGAAGGCTGCGCCCTTCTAACGTTAGGGACGCGACGTTTCTGAGCCACGAACGGTAACCGGAAATGACCATCTTGCATGCAAAGACAGTAGTGTCTCCAAGATTTTAAACCTAATTATCTCTAATGGAGGAAAGATACTCAGCAATATAAAGGCAGTAGTGACAAGACAAGTTAAAATGGAAAACAGCTCACTTCCGGTTGCCGTTCGCGGCTCAAAAACGTCGCGTGCTTAAACTCCCTATTGCGAAGAGTGAGGTGCTGGATTATGGAAAAGTAATTCAGTTTTTAAAGGAACGAGGAAAGCTACAATGTGCAACTGAGATGCAAGGTGGTTTTCTGCAATCCCGCCGCACCTTAGTGCGGACGGCTGACTGAAATCTCCAATCTGCTAATTTCAACTGTAACCGAGAAGTTCCCTTTCAAGAAAAAAAAAAAAACATTCTCTCGAATCTTACTTTATTTGTACCATTATCACAAAAAAAAGCTTCAACTTTCATGAGGTGAAATAACTCACTGCTTATACTCAAGAAAGTCTAACAATAAATTAACTCATTGCAAACCTCTGTACAAACTTTCAGTGGACTAATTTACAGGTGTTGCGGCAATGAGAAGGACAAAAATTACAGTGAACTAACTTGTGCGAGCTTTTGGCGAATGAGAATCTCTCGCAATGCAAACACATTAATACTCGACAAACTCTAAATCAAGCGTATGATAATAATGTTTTCCTTTGTGGTGCTTATCGCAAAAGCAACTTCCTTATGGGCAGGCAAATAAGATCACCGAAAATCGGTTACTAACTTCATTTAGATACGGTTTTTTTTTCATCCTTGGTTTACACCAAGAGGAGAAACGGATTGCACATCGGACGCTTTGGCCTGATCGGAATTCCTGGGGCTTTGGGATTCACCAGGGTGCTCGGAAGTTGATGCATCTTTGACTTCTTTCTCTGGTCGTCCAGAGAGCTTAGCTTTGTTTGGAGGCATACCTGGCATTCGAGGAGGGCCTCGGGGCCTGTTTGGCTTACTCCTTGAATGCATATGCAGAGGCTGAATGCGAACAACGCCACTGCCAGTGCTTCCGCTGCCGACACTCTTGGCAACAGCGATTTTACCATCCTGTTTTGAGTTTTTGTCTTTGTTGCTTTCATCTGGCTTTGAGTCTACTTTGGTTGTCTTTGACGTCTTGTTTGCTTGTTCGGAACTTGGTTTTTTGTTTCTTGAGGTTACTTCATCTTTCTTGTCCTGTAGTTTGTTGGTTTCTCTTAGTGCTGGAGCTTTGACGTTTGCTTTGTCTCCTTGTAAGCTTGTCACAGCTTTAAGTTGTTGCTCATCTGAAATGTTCTGTTGAGGGACACGATGTTGCTGCTGATGTCCCTGTTGGGCAAAGAACATTCTGGTCTGCTCCATCATCTTGTGGTGTTGCTCATATTTGAAGGCTGCTGCCATAGGATCCTGGGGTGGTAACGATCCTTGTAGCATCTGCGGTCTGCTTGACGGGGCTTGCTGCTTTGCAGGGATCATTTGAGGTGGCGCTGACTGTGGGCGTGGTCCACGTGGAGCCTGCATGTGATGCATTCCATGCATCAAGGATGCTGCCATAGGACGCTGGATTGGTGCAGGAAAGCGCTGTGCATTGGGACTAGGTTGGGGTCCTCCCAAGCCAATCGCACCAAGGCCTGGTGCCCTTACAAGTTGCCTTGGGATAGTTGCTGCCAAGACAGCTGGATTTGGTAAAATGGCGGCTGTAGCGCCTGGTAACGAATTCACAGTTTGCTGTTGTTGCTGGCCTTGAGGTCTGATTTGAAGAGCGTGCTGAATACCCACTGCTTGTTGTTGAAAGGGAGTGAACTGCTGAGGTTGCACTCCTTGAGGTTGCTGCTGAACCTGAAACTGACTTATTGCAGGGTGCTTTGGAAACGTTCCTACGGCACCAGGAAATGGAACAGCTGGGTCAACGGGTGAAACAGACACTGGTCTACCAGACAAAATGGATGTGGATACTGGAGGGCTTTGTGATGGGCCACCAGCGTCAGGTGGACTCGGCCGGATAGCCATCATGTTGGGATTTCGTGTAAATGCTGACGACACCAAAGGGCCTATGGGTGCACTCCCGGATGAGCCAGTTCCCGGGGTGGATCTCTTTGGAGGTTCAAAAGGCTTAGCATTCACATGCTTCACTAGTTCGGACTGTCTGTTGAACGCTGTTTGTTCAGGCGATTTTTGATTAATTTGCATATCTTGTGAGACATCGTACGCAGCTTGCTTCTGATGGAAAGAGTAAGTTCCTTGAAAAGGTTGATGCCCTGGGGGAGGAGTTGGAAAGCCGCCTTGCCGAGGTGCATTGTCACCAACAAGTCCTGGTTGGCCTCCCAAAAGATGCCTCTGGGCAGACGGTGGGTGTTGCGTTAGGTTAAACAAGGGGGTTCCTCCGCTTAATGATTTGGGGTCAAATGGCACGTACATAGTTTGCCCTCCTTGTGGGTTTACATTTTGTGGGAAGACAGCCCCACTTGCAGTCTTAGCCTGCTGCTGAGTATGCATGCCAATTAATGATGCCGTCTGAGTCGTTGGCGTGGAAGTTGCATAGGACTGAGTGGTGGTTGAAGGTAACAGAGCAATAGACACAAATGGTTGAGCGCCTTGGAAAGTTCCCGCCGAATAAACCCCACTAGCCAAGAACGACGACTGGTAGATATCTTGCGCAGCTTGGGAAAGCGGCGAGGAGGACGCACGTGTCTGGTTTACTTCCTGTACATGAGTAATTGGAAAAGTGGGTGTCACCTGTTGGTTTGCTTCTTGAAGCTGCTGAATTTGCGGTTGCCTTAGAAAAGGCTGTCTCTGCTGTAAATCCATTAACTGGCTGACAAATGGAAATGCATATCGCTGCGGCATAGCTTGATGCGCCAACAGCTGTTCCTGTGTTAAAAGAGGCTGAGTTAAGGGGACTGTATTCAACTCACTTGGACGACTCTCCTCAGGGGTTTGCGCCACAACAGGATTCGACTGCTGGGGTTTAACAGAGGGCTGCTGTTGCTGCTGGGGTTTTACTTTACAGACATTCTGCTGTTCCCCTGTTCCTGGTTTCTTGTTAAAGTTCATACCATCAGTGGACTTAGAGTCAGGCTTGCTGGGGTTGACATCTATATCAGCTTGTGGTTTTGACACGACTCCTTGATCATCACTTAATCTTAGATCGGTGGACTCTACAACCGGCATACCCACAATTGACGAGCTGACACTTGGAGTACGTAGAGTCTCCTCCCACGCAGTTACTGGATTACCTGGTCGTCTGATTTCCAGCCCATTTTCCCATAGTTTCCTTGATGCTTCCATCTTCTTTGACATTTCAAAGATTGCTGGTGACACGGGAGAGGGTTCCCTGACTGGTCGTTCAGCGGTAGACCTTTCATGAATGTCTACTGTGAGAGAGCTTGCAGTGAACAAATTATCACCGTCGCTGTTTCTCTCACTGGAATCCACGTTTAAATCTGGTTCAGAGTCTTTTCGGCTTGATTCACTTTCGGAGTCATCTTTACCTTCTTGCCCCTTTTGAAAGAAAAGACAACAGATATCAGTGAGAAGCCGTCTTTCTAGAATCTCATTCCTCAAGAAACGAAGTCATTTTGTTCACATTACAAGACGTGATGATTAGCATTGTAACTTGTTATTTCTTATTACTCATTTACTGCCAAATTGTGGAAGCACTCAACCTATACCAACAGAAATGGCTTCAAGTAGGAGAGGACCCCAGCACAAAAGAATGGAAAATAACCTACTTTAACCGGTACAAGTCTTACTGAAGCAACCATGACTAACCATCAACTGTAAAGCGAAAACTGTCCATCAACACTTCAAAACTACCAGTTGTCAACCAGGCCCCAGTTGTTCAAACGATGGATAGCGCTATCCACTGGATAAATCACTATCCAGTGGATAAGTCAGCGAAACCAACTGCGCTGTCCAATGGTTAGTGATTTATCCAGTGGATGGTGTTATCCACCTTTTGAACAACTGGAACCTGGGGGCCGTTTGTCGAAAGTCCCGAAACTCTACGGGCCATTTTCGGGTGTCACAATTCCTTTTGTAACTCAAGAACGGAGAGCATTTAATTCGGTAAACTTCACCGTTAATTTTTTTTTGGTACCTTGAAAGCATGTTAAAAGATCGGCTTTCCAAAACAAGCGGTTGGCAATTTCACAGATGGCTTTTCAGGCCCGAAAAGTTTTCGGGACTTTCGAGAAACGGGCCCCTGACCCATAACGATAGTCAATGTTAAGCGGCCACTGGTTTTCCGACACTATTAATATTGAAAGCCTCCTTTTAGTTTACGCCATCTCCGCAAGGACTCTAATGATTACTGGGTTGCCATATGGCAATCCAGTCGGAAAATGGGTCAAATTTATCCGTTTTACTCTTTTTTTCCCGTGTCGGGAAAATGAAAACCTGTCACTCCCCAGCTAAGTATTGTTTTTGTGCCTAAAGTATCCTGCGCGTACATTTGGTAGATAAAGGAGGTATAGTTGAAATGCGTAGATTTTATCAGGTGGACACAGTACAATCAATGGCGACGAAGCAGATATAACGCAAGTGGTGTTTTACTGGATCTTTGAACATAATATACCCTTTTTGAAGCTCAATAATGGAACGTCAATTCAATAAACAACACAAGGTGTGAAAAATAATTATCTGGAATTATTCTCGGTTTTCACATGACGTCACGACCGCCATGTTGGTGCCCCTAAAAAAAAGAAAAGGCGGCCATGTTGGTGCCCCGACCAAATCCTCCGGGAATTTAACTCTATTATTATGCAAACGCTTCCTTTTGTTTTCGTTGAAAAACATGGCTGTTGATCACGCGAGTGAATAACAGCAATTGAACTGAGTTCATTACCACAGCTTAAAAAAACTAAAGACTTAACAATGGGACAGGACATTACAAAATAATTAAACGTGTGAACCTGTGAGTGAAAGGGCCTCTGCTGGCCCGACGTCTGAGTGACCACTCAAATGGTCTTAATGACCCCCCACTTGAAAAAAAAAATAACTGGAACGCTGCAGTTCAATACCACTCAACTCAGTTCCTTCCGTTTTTGTGTAACACGTACCACAGGCAACCCAGTGTACGCTCATGGAGCGTCCAGTTATCTACTTACCGTTCGCGACAAGGGCAAAAAGTAATTCCGAAATCAAATCATGGTTAATGAAGGGGCTGATTATGAAACCTTAAAACCTTCAAAGGGGAGGGCAACGTAGCCTGCGTACAGCGGCCCATTCTCGGCAAAAAGAAAAAAAAAACGGAAAGGAGCGTCTGTGATTTACCGTTAGTAATCGTGTTCCGGAATAATTTTGCAGACATTATTAAGCGATCTACGCTGACCAAAATTTGCGTGGCTCATATTTATTTGGAGCTGAATTAAATGGTGGGCAACGAGGCAGATTTCAAACGTGCATAGAAGAGCGTCTCCGATAGTTTTAAGATACCTTGGCTTTATAGCATAGAAGCACTCTTTAAAGGAAAGGATGTATTTGCAAGTCTTCCAACCAGGTACGGCTCTGATCTTCAGAGCAGCACATATCGTTGCCGATGAACTGTTACTTTCCTCGATATGTCCACATCTCAAATGTTCCAGGGCAACACGCTATGTAGATTGTTCTTGAGAATGGCTACAGGCTGGTCCGAGCAAGGCGTTGGGATCACATTGACTGGTATAGGGATAGCGGAAGACGTTTTCGAGTGGACAATCTTTTGAATAGTGCTATATTCACCTAGTGAAGATTCGTCAGGAGCGCTTTCGTTTCTTTAAATGTACGTAGAATCGATTTCCACTTTACACTCCAAAGATAATAATTCCGCTCGTACTTTAAAAGAAAAACCTCTTTGACCGTCGAAAAGATTTTTACTCGTATTTTGTACCGTGCTCAAAGTACACACGAACTCATCGTAAAATCTCTCACGGT
>OX421448.1:27346760-27359260 GCA_949126865.1 Montipora capitata | reverse complement strand
ACGTCTGTAATTATTTCCAAATTGCCCACTAGCAACTGGCTGGCTTGATCTTCCACCGCGAGTAGAAGGTCGTACAGGTGGTTTGCTGAAGCGACCACGAGTTGAATAAGAGGATCGGTAGCCCCCTCTCTGGTTTCTTTCATCTCCTCTTGGCCTTGAATATTGCTGCTCATCGTCTTTTTCACCGAGTCGCTTCTTTCTGTCATCCTGAGAGTAACGCCTGTTTACTGCATCTCTGTCATAGTTAGAATACACTTTTTGTTCCTTTTCTCGACCTCTATCCTTATTTCTGTTGTCCCTTCCAGCAGATCGTTGGCTGGTCTGGTCTTTACTATAATTCCGTGAAAAGCGTTTGTTCTCATGGTCCTCATCTCGATCTCTACCCTTGTCATTATATGGTCGCCGTCTGTCGGGAAATTTTTTCCCACTTGGTCGCTTGTCATCATAAGATATCCTTCTGGAATCGTCTGAATACTGAGAAGGCTTTCCAAATCCACCCCGCCCTTTTGGTTTCAGATTATCAGTTTCTCTGTTATTATCTTGTCTCTTTCTTGGATCCTGTCTTGACACCGTGTCAGCATCATTGTCGGCTAACCTTGAGGTACTGTCCTTGCTTTCTCCTTCTTTGTTTTCTTGCTTTAGAATGACGTCCTTCTTCTCCTTATCCACCCCTTCATCTTCCTTACCAGTCACTAACTCTTTCTCAGGATGTAACAAACCATCTTCGATGTCCAACTGTTTCACCACAACTACAATCTTTTCTTCTTTCTCAGTCGTGTCATTTTCTGGAATGCTAGAGTTTTCTTTCGCTGCGACGTTCTCCTTGTCTTCCTGAGCTGGCTTCTGTTCTCCATCAAGACTCTTAGCAGGTGATAAAGGTTTAGGTTCACGACTTCTGAATGGTTTCGGTTCTCTATAATCTCTGACTCCTCTTTCTCCCCTTCCACGGCCTCTATAGCTTGTTGAACTTGTTCCCATTCCACGGCTAAGTCCTCTAACAGGGAAGCTTACCCTACCACGGCCACGAAACTCAGAGAACCTATCTCGTTTTGAGTCATCACGTCCAGCAAACCTTCCCCTTCTCTCGGGAACATAGCCACCTTCATCAGTGTCATCTCTTTTACGTTTCCCCAAGTCTTTCGAATCATCATTTCGTCGTCTTTCATACGGTCTTGTGTCTCGTTTAGTGCCTCGCCTGTCTTCGCGCCTGTCTTCGCGCCTGTCTTTGATCTGTGGCATCTTCTCGGGAGGAGGTTTTCTTGCAGCTTCACGACTTTCCTTCCTCTCTTTCTTTTCAGGTAATTTCTCTTTTGAAATCACCTTTTCCTTGTCTGATTCAGAAACCCTGAGCTTCTCAGCCTCCTGCTGCTGTTGGTGTCTTTCATCACGTGATTCAACAATACCATCTTCCTCAAAGACAGGTAAGTCAAGATCGTCTTGTGTTTTGGCCTTTAAATTCACGGCCTCCAAACTTTGCTCCTTGGTTTGTTCACCAATTACTTCAGTATTTTCAATTGTCTGTTGTTCTGGGGCGGCAGATGATCGCTTTTCAATTTCTCTGGCTGGTTCACCAGTCGCACTTTCTAATGACTTGACACTTGATATGTCATCTCCTGCTGTACTACTGCTATCCGAGCGCTTCATTATTCTTTTGACAGGGAGATCAGGTTTAACGGGTTGTGAAGGTGAAACAGGGCCTGCAAAGGAATAAATAACCCATTTAAAACGACTCCATCCACACCTGCTAATTCTTTACGTCTTCAAAAAAATTGTGGGACAATTTCTTTTTTTTGGTTTCCAGGTTATTTTTCTTGTTTGCACAGTATTCAACAAGAGCTACAATCGTGGACAAAACGCGGAAAGAAAACCGTACACAAACCGACAAAAAGAATTTGTTCCCTTTTCCTCCCTTGTGAATTCCACAACTGTTCCTTCTCCTTCCTCTCCCAATCCAAAGTTGATTTCCAGGAAACTGGTCATGAGCCCCAAAAAACAACATTGAGATGGGGTTGAAATATGGTCAATTGTTTGCTTACCACTGAAAGCGTTTGGAAGGGGCATTTTTCTTAAGAGTTTTGTCCACGATTGTAGCCAAAACGAAAAACTAGCCACCTGACGACTTTGCCAATATTTTCTACTTTCTTTCGTGACAAAGAAACCTTGACTGTGTTAAACTCCAAAGGGATTTTAAAGAAAAACACGAAGCTGTTAATAAGTATGCCATTCGCAATCGATGATCAGGAAGTTTCGCGGAAAAATCTAAATTACATGCACTTTTATTTTCGGGTGCTCATGTCCCTCACAGAACCCGACTTTGAGTTGTTCGGACGAGAATTACACAGACATTTAACCCACTTCAAAACGGAGGTACATTGTGTATATGCTGGGCGTGGATAGCCAATAATTTTGCTCATTAAAAAATAATTGTTTTGTCAACCTCTTGTTGCCGGTACTGGTAGTTGCTGCTTAGGTGCCTTAGTTGGAGTGGTATTTTCCAAAGTTTGTTTATTATTATTATTATTATTAATATTATTATTATTATTATTATCATTATTATTATTATCATTATCATTATCATTATTTATTTATTTTTATTTTTTTATATTTTTAATAGGTAACACGTTCTTTCTACTAGACAAACCTAATGAACGATTTGTTGCTTTGCTACTGCAAATGCATTAATCTGGAATAATTAAACAGTCAGTGAACATGCAGGTTAAAATTATGCAGAGCATGTCATCAGGATTGTTTTACGTGTCAAACTGAGAAAAATTGTAATGTTATAAACCGAGTTGTTGAAGAATTCAGCAAGAACAAAATTAATCTAGACCCATCTCTGAAGCTCATGGTAATCAATACTTTTATACATAAATATGCATTAACTATCCAAAATAAAATAAATGCTGTCAGTCATGCCAGTTTAGATAAGAGCAAACATTAGATTGTCTTTTTATCAAACAAGCCAGCACTTTTAAAAGAGAGGTACCGGAAACTGGCTTATTTACATGTACCAGCTAAGGGGGAAAACACAGCAATGCACTGAGAACCGTGGGAATTTTACTTACCTGAGTCTACCACTGGATGGCTGCTGACTGAGAGCGGCCCTTCTTGAAACTCCCTCTGATGTGATGATCTAGAAAGCTGTTGGTGGTGGGTTTGGTACTGATGCGGATAAGGCTGTTGCTGATGGTAATAATTGGACTGAATGTGTTGTTGCTGTTGCTGCCGCAGTTGCTGCTGCTGCTGTTGCTGCTGGAAGCGAGGTGGAATATCTCTTGGGTGATGATGAGGTCGTGAAGTACCTCTTGAAGAACTGGATCTGGAAGCATCACTAGAATCACTGTCATTCCGAACACGATTAAGACGTTCTGAATTGTCAGTTCTCAACATGGCATTATCATGTTGATCCACTGCTGTATTCTGAGGTTCTTGCACTCTTTCAAGACTCTCTGCCACCATTTCATCAGTCACTGGTTCTTTGATATGTACATCTTTTTCAATGAAGTCTAGCTCTTCAGCCCAAGCATCATCTCCTTCTTTTCCACTCTCTCTCCTTGCCCGTTTCTGTTCCAGTTCCTTCAATTTGGCATGTGAAGCAGCTTTCTGTTCAAGTTGCCTTTTTAATTCTTCTTCTTCGCGTCTTTTCCTTGCCCTTTCCACTGCTGCACGCATTTCTTCTTGCTGCTTCTCTCTTCGTTTCTGCCACTCATTTACTACTGGCTCTTCTTTGGATGATGGTTTACCTTGATCCAGGGGAGGCTGTTGTGGTGACCCTCCTCCTCTTTGCCCTGCAGGTATTTGCTTTGAGTACGGAATAGGCCATCCTGAAGCTGGAGGGGAACCTTTACTGTCAAATGGCTGCATCCCAGGACTTGAGGGTACTTGCCTGCCATCAGCATAATGGTGAGGATGCCCTTGTGCTTCAGACGACACTGTCCTTGTTACAGATGGCCCTGTCTCTTTAACCTGGAGAAAAGAACAACTTGATTGGAATGTTTCACATACCATTTACACATTTATACATGACTTTTTACTTCAAAATCAAAACGCTACTCACAGATTTGCCCTCACTACTTTGCCATCTGGAGTCTACTTCATTGTTGCTTCTATCTCTGTCAGATTTCTCTCTTCCAGGTTCTGCAGGAGGCTTGTCTTCCTCTTCAAAGTCTTCAAAGTCTAGCTTTGCGGCATAATCAACCTCGTCCTGAACACCTGCCCACCCACCCTCCTCTTCTTCATCATTATCTGCCATTGCCTGAATGTCTTCTGGTTTGAGAATAGCTGGTCTACCATACCCTTCGCCTCGCCCCTCATAGAGCTTGCTAGGATGTCCGGGTCCTGTAGCAGCACCAGGTTTATGTACTGGTCCCCTGGAATGGTTAAAACAAAAACGATATTACTTTTAAGGAACCACATCAATGTTCTTCATTAAAAGAGAACAAACCTTGCCAAGGGTCTACAGCCAAATACTGGTTTTTGTGGAAAGGGGAAAACTGCAGTACCCAGAGAAAAACCTCTTGGAGCAGAGAAACGAACCAACAAAATCAACCCACATGACGACAAGTCTGGGAATAGAACCTAGGCCACATTGGTGGGAGGCTTGTGCTCTCACGACTGCACCATCCCTGCTCCCCAAAGCCATCTTCAGAGTTTTATTGTGAAGGTAGCTCTGAATCCAATCTCAAGAAACTTTAAGTGGGTGTATTTAAATGACTCTTTTATAACCTGCTAAGCAATTACTAGTAATTGCGTTTTGTATGGTATCATAATATTGTCATTACGTGAAAACTCTTGTGTATAGCTGTAGATTCAATCCTTCTGAGTAGCAAGGTTTGTGGGAAGTGATAACTGGTTTAACCTGCTTCAATTGGTTTCATTTGCTTTTTGGCTCAAAAATTATTCTGCTGCATAGTAGCTCCATTACAGGGCACCCCAAAGTTGCATAGTCTAAACATCAGCACATTATAGTCTGTATCTATTTGAGCCCAAGGAGACAGCCACATATTCTTACAATTGCGTTTCACAAAACTTTGGACAGGTGGTTTCCCGAAGTTCATTTTGAATTCTTACAATTCACTTTGAACTTAGGAATCTCATTACATCTACATGTACTAACTGTCAATCAAATGGAAAACTTTGAAACAAACTTGGGAATTTCACACAGAACTTTGTGGGAATGTGGTGAAGAAACTTCGCCATTGCTCTCTACTATTGTTGTGAAATGAATGCCTTCACCATGCAAAGAAAGTAATTATTGACAGCTGGGTAGAATGAAAAGGACCATCTCAAATAAGACAGACTTCAAAAACAAAAAATGGCTACATTGCTGATAATTTTCCTTGCAGAGGGAATATCAAAGCAAACAAAGGAGGAAACAAAACTCGGTCAATGTGTACTAACAATGTGAATAATCGAATCAAGTTCTGTAAAACTTCCAAGCCCAGGATTTTTAGCACTGAAATCCAAAACAAACTGGTAGAGAATAATGTTTGTTTGCCCAAAAATGTCCTGTCTACGACAAATGCATTGATCAGCAATATTCTGCAATAATAATAATAATTTACTGACCCTTGAAAATGATAATGGGCTTATCCTTTTTTTAATCCAAGGTCAATGCATTTTTTGAGTCAAGGACAATCTATGTTTTGTATTCTAAGTCTTCAGAGGTGAGGACTACTGTGGGACTGGCCAATCAAACTTCATGATCTCAACAAACTTCAGCCACATTCCCACGAATTGACAGTTACCATGAGATTCCCAAGTTCGAATTTAAAACGAACTTCACAAACCACCTGTCGAAAGGTTTGAGAAACACTGTAATTCTTCGCTCTACACTGTACATACCGAGTTGCATAATCAGGAGGGTTTCCATGAAGAGGTCTTCCAGGACCAGGTCCATATCCATGTGGTCCATTACCATGGTGATGAGGAGGGTATCCAAGTGAGTGGCTCTTTCCGTGTGGAAGGTGCTAAAACAGAGTGATTACATGTAATTCTTGCATTTATGTGTACAGTGAACAGAAAACTTCAGGCTTTCATTTCTTCTAAGCCAAAATGCAATGAAACCAAAAAGTTAAAGGGGCTAAGTCATGCAAAATTATTTATGCCCATTAACTAAAAAGAACTTTGCAATAAACACTTAACAACTGCCTTGCAAAGTGGAGGATGGGTGCCTGAGACATCCAGGAGCTGCCACTATTGGCAACCAGCTCCTAAATGGAGACCGCTCCCATGGCTGGCAAATCCAGGTAACCCAGGCAGGTAACCCAGCCATGAGCCCACTGTTAAACAGTGGAAAGAAAGGGAGGGACAGGGGAGGGGAGGCAGCCTCCATGGAGTCCCCACGCTCAGGAAAACACTAACGCTCAGAAAACGCTGACTAAAACGCCAACAAAACTGCTACAACGCCCTATGGACCAAGAAGACGAAGAATCCTCGCACATGCGCATATCTAACAAACCGCTGACCGCGAAGGTAAAACTTGTGCTTCTAGTTGTTAACTCCATTAAGGACAGTGCTTACTATTGTTACTTGCGCATATGTTCTGCGCATCTAGAGATACTCAGATTTCCTAATGCTGGTGCTTATTAATACAGGAATATTTTTGCACGGTTCAAAACCATGCGGAGAAAGCAGAACTTAGCAAGTGATCTTGGTGTCCAAAACGAAAATTGGGGGTAACCACGCATTTTTCAGAGATAATTGAAAATCAATTTGGAAAAGCCATACATTGCTTTGTATTATAGACAAATATTGTCTATTATCTTGGAAAAATGAGTGGTTACCCCCAATTTTCTTTTTGGATTTCAATAACACTTGTTATGATCTGCTTTTCCAGCATATTCAGTAAACCGTGCAAAAATACTTGCAAATTAGTAAGCACCATCCTTAAATTGCATTTAACTGCATTTAAAACCGACAAACAGCATAAAAGAAATACAACAAAAGGAAAGAAAAGCATGGATGGACACAAATGGACAAGATTGAAACAGACTGCATTTGGGTAATATTGAAAAGTAGGCCAACACTTTTCAAGTTTATAGCAAATTGCCTGGATAAAGGCCATTTATGCTCAGAATCATCTTGTTTGTGATCTAATACTACTACTACTTTTATCAGTAAAGGAATTCCACATTACCATTTTCAAGTTTTAAACTCTTGATAAACTAAGGATTTCCCATAAACACCCTAAAATAATGTGACATGGCTTTAGCCCCTTTATCGTAATCATGCTAAGTACTGTACCAATGAGTTGCTGTGAGTGCGTATTTGGAGAGAACAAAAATCTGTATCTACAATGTAGACAGAAAAGTGCTGCCATAAAACAAAGCTGCAAACAACGGCTGAGTACATGTAGCCGAAGTTGCACTGCATCAAGATCACCCATTGTTTTCAAAAAAGGGCAGCTTGTGTACTGTATAACAAATTTTGACACTTTTTGGTTAGCAAAATTACTGTCCTTGCCATTATCATGTTTTCTCTAAAAAGCACAACACAAACACATAACCCAAAGTGAGCTGGAACCATACTAAACATTGTTTTAGAGCACAGATATTGATGAGGCTCAAGAATCACACACACATGTACAAGGCAGTTTATTACAGCAGGATTTCACTGCATGAATGAATTGACTTATAAATGCCCGATTCCTGTCCCTTAACCACAACAATCAAGCAAATTATTGCTAACAAAAGTGAAGAACATGAGGAATTAATTTTAAATTAATTTTAAAAGGTGCAACAAGAAGTATGTCGATTGTCATTCGGTTCAATGTTCACTATAATGACCATACATGTATCTGACATTCAAATTAACTACATGTATAAAATTAACTCAATGGTCCAGAACAGGCTATGGCTTAGTAATTACCACTTTTGTAGTCAACCAGAGGTAACTAGTCTTCAGCATTGCATTACAGGTTTTCTTCACAAAATTAATAGGTACAACGTATATTGCACCACTTAACTTTATGTCTCATCTTAACCCTAACAATAAGTCACATCAAGGTAACAGAATCAAATCCTTTTGGTAAAGGAAGACCTCAAACCTGATAATCCGGAGGTCTTCTGTAATGTGGTCCTCCTGTATACCCAGGGCCTGGCCCTCCATTGTACACTTCTGGTCGTTCTCTGGCAGAGCTATAATCTGAAGGCTGGGGACCTAAAATACATGTCGGATGCAATAGTTCTTTGGATAATTTATTATTCAATTTTACTTTTGCAAAAACGTTAAGAAGACTGAAGGCAAAATGATGCAATTACAGAAATGCAAATACCTGAGGCACTGCGTTCCATCCAAGCAGGCTCGTCTACAGAATAACAAATACATACAGATTAAAAACAAAAACCACACACAGTATTACGGAATCACTCAAAGAAACTCATACATCTTAAACTAGGTGTACATGTATGCTACTTTTAAACACTAGTTTCAACATGTAAAATGCCTCCTTTGATTTTACGCCTCATAACAATAATGTATGCCATGCAGCTTACTCAAAAACATTCTGCTTATGTGCAGAGTTTCATGTCCCATAGCAATTGTTCTGTGAACCGGTGGAAAAAATTATCTGAAGTGACCTTAAACGACACTAATAATGAACCTACCAAAAAAGAACAAACCAAAAGAAGTGTGGAGACAGCCCTAAATATCAGTAGAAATTGACAAATTGGACCTAAATTGGCAAGGATGACGATCATGCTTTAACCCATCGACTCCAGGGTGTTCCCCATTGACGAGTAAAATTGTCTGGTGTTAGAGTAAAATACTACAGGTATGGCTGGTTTAGGGGTGAACGGGTTACTATGACTCAATAAAACAAATTTGAGGAGATAAACCAAATTGACCGTTTGAAAGGTCAAATGAAATATCTTGTAGAAAACTACTCTATTGAAAAGTTTTTGAAGACTGTTGGACGTTATGAAAATGTAGAATAAAAAATTTCAAGACCCCATCTAAACAGGAGAAACTACAGGCCACAATCAAAATAATCAAGACCATTACACAGTTTGGCTTGCATAGCGTTTTCTCTATGCAATGGAGCAGTTGTATGAGGCTTTGCAAAACATGCAATTAGCAGTAAACGTATTCAAACAAGTAGGTACCGTATTTACCTGTGTATATGTCAACCTTTTATGGCCTCAAGAGAAGCTCCAAAAATTGCCCCTGACTTATACACGGGTCAAAGATTTTGAGCCAAGTTTCAGCTAAGTAATTTATTCAAAATTAACATAATAATGTTGTCTTGGGCATAACAAACGCAGTGGACAAAAGCCGACAAAAGACTTCAAAATGAATGTAAGCAATTCCAGTTGAAAGGAAAAAGGATTTGTCCAAATCTAAATGTTGAAGATACTCACAAGCACTAATATGAAATAGACACAGGAAATTTTCATTGTCCAAAGGCAAAAAGCTCTAAAAGGCATTTCTGTTTCTTCAAATAAACGCGATCGTTCAACGGCTTAGTAACCTGGTGCAATACCTCGTGTTGTCACTCATGTTGCGTGAAAATGCTGGTTGGTAATGATTGTTTTTTATTCTTTATACAAACCTGGCTGATTTGAATGTTTTTGCAAACTTCGTATTGTTTGGTTCATGAGTTTTGTTTTGTTTGTCATGTGAGAAATTATAAGTCAAGGACCAATTAAACCTTGCACATTTTCGCATCGTTCGCAAGTTATTTTCAAAGATTGACTCCCGCTTCTGTGATGTTGTGCTTATCCTCTAAAGCCCTTGAACAACGAAACAGGTTAGTTTGAGGTTTACATGTTCGATTTTCTGAGAACTTTTTCGAAACTCAAGGACAAAATGCCCGCATATACAACAACTGCTGAACCACATAACTGTTAAGCGCTTGAGGCCCTGGTTTTTTTTGTGTATCCACATTTCCAGAAATCGAAGAATACAAGATTAGTGTCCCAGTAACATTTAACAAAGAAATTAAGAAATTGCTTTTTTTTTTGCCATCAAAAATGGGGAAGTCGACTTATACACAGGATCGACTTATACACGGGTAAATACGGTATTGAGACCTATGATCTCTGTTTCTCTAAAGGATTACAGTTCAAATCAGGTGACTGATAATCCTGCATCTCACTTTTGAGCCCCCAGAGCAGAGTCACTGCAAAGGGTCCAAACAATAATAATAATAAGGAGGGTGCATTAGACAAAAACTAGTTGGGAAGCGCATTGGTCAGTGAATCTTCTCTTCTTTCAACATGTGGCAAACATGTACTGTAAATCACCCAGCCCTAGGGGGTAGTTTTTACTTCATTTAACACTACAAGGCAATGTTTGCTCCCACTACTCTCACAATGTTCCATCACTATTGAGTGCGAATTAACACAAGATCATTGCCTCAACAAATGGCAGAAATATTTGCAATTGGCAGGCATCCCCAACATCACTAAACAACCGTACAAGCAAAAGTTTTGAAACACTTTACAATACCTAGCCCTCCCACAATGTTGCTTTGGCAAATGGGCTCAGAAACTCACGTACAAACAATATTGTGAGGGGAGATTAAGCTGCGAAAGCTTCAGATCTGTATAGCCGTGTACTATTCCAAGGAATTTTGACACAGACTGTGGCAACATTTTTGACAAGGACTGCTGTGATCAAGGAAGTGAAATGGCCCACACTGTGACTTTTGCATACTGTGCAGTACCGTGCAAAAGTGAATTGACAGTCTCGACTTGAGACTTGATCCGCAATCCTTGATGTTTTCTAGAATCAAGGATCAAGTTTCGAGGCTAGAGTTTCAAGATTAGAGAATCTAAAATTGAGGATAGAGTTTAGAGACTCTCGAATTTTTTTCAAGGAACTCGATCAGAGATTGAGGCAAAACATAACTTCTCGAAAGCGAAACAACAGCGTTAGACAAAAGCTTTTGACATACGGTCTCCTCATTTGCAGACAAAGCATACAAATATTTTCACGATTGCTTTAACTGGATGTGCTTTTTTTTAATCACCGCTCATGTTTTCTTGAATTACCAGTATACTTTTCATAAACAGCCCCAATTCGGACGCCAAGAAATTGTAGGAAAGATATTCATAACATTGAGAATGACCTTTGGTAAACAGAAAGCGGAGGTGGCATCTTCAACTGAACATGCCAATGTAAACAAACTTGAATTTAAATTCAAGTCGGAAGTTACATGATATTGTGTGATACAAAAATTTTAAATTTCCTGAAGACCATTTTAATTTATCTCCAATTGATTCTTGTGCTGTCAACTAAGTTCAGATGCTTTGAGTATTCTGAAGTAGTGAGAGAGTGAGAGTACCAGTAGGGAAGAACACCACAGAGGGCTAACTAAATGTTTAAATTGAAATCAACAACGAAAGTACAAAGCGACCAATCAATATCGCGAAACTTTCAACGCTAGGTAAACACATTTTTTTCAAAAAGGCACGAAATAACTAAAAAGGAATTGAACAAAGACATTTACACGCCTTGCAATAGTTTCTGACGACGAGAATTGAGTTTCGCGGAAGAGCTTTGAGGACTGTTAACTTACATTTGCACGGTACTGTAGGTTTGACTTGCCTGGTCCCAAATGAAAATCTAATGAGCATTCTAAGCAACCACCTGGTTGTCTTCTAGTAGGGTTTCTCAACATTGGAGAACAGTTTTTCCGTAATTACTGGTCTTACTACAATTGTGTGTATATACATGTAAAGCTGTGCATGGAAGCTACAAAAATGTGCATAAAAATATAGTTTCTTTAAATTATTTCAAATTTTTCCAATGCAAAATAAAGTTAACTCTTACGAGTATTGCGAATCACAGGCCTTGGTCCATATTGAGCAAAGTCCTTTTCTTCCATGTTTGGTGGCATCCTTTCTCCTGAGTTTCCAACACCTAGTACTGGGAATTCCCGATTGAAATACGGCATTTCTTGGTGAGAGTAAGTCCTCCCTTTATGAAAACAAACAAATCACATCAAGCTTCTATAAGTTGAAGTACTTCAACGCTTCAACATCCAAACCTGTCCCCTTTAATCATTGACTCCTTGGAGTGAAAGTTAATTGATTTCACTCTAAGGGTGGGGAGCAGTTCAGGAGTTCATGGGTACTGAGGTTTGAAAAATAAATGGTACCCAGGCCACAAAAAAACTTGAAATCACAAGTTGATTATAAATGAGCCAGATGAGTAAGGACAGTTCATCATCATAGGATATAAGTAAAGCAAGATAAACACAATTTAAAAAATTTAAGGGCCCACAGACGGATATTTTGCACGTTGCTTAGGTAGTGAAATATTACTTCCGGTGACTGAAGTCATCATACAATGTATCGTGAGCTGACCAGAAAACCCACTCACAAGCAAAAATCACCACACTAACTGTTGTTTGCATCGAAGGTTTTTCCTCGCCCTTCCTCGCACTCGTTGGCAGATCAACAGCGCTTGCATAAACGAACTGACTTCCGCTTTGAAAAAAAGCTAAATTTCGGTCAGTCTTTAAATTGAATTAATTTTTTTATAAGGCACGTTTT
>OX421448.1:27336760-27339260 GCA_949126865.1 Montipora capitata | reverse complement strand
CGTCTCCAACAAAAAGACAAACCGAAAATTTTTTAAAGGGTTCCTTTTGAACTAGAAATTTACCAGAGGCCAAGTATTCGCGGGATTGTTCAGGATGGTTCAGATGGAAAACTCAAAGCCAAGATGGTCGAGGAAAGCGACAACGTCAAAGACAGCAGCAATTAAAATTTTATGCGTCTCTCGACGCGAAGAATTGTGTTCCGGATGACGTAATCCGATTCCGACAAGACACGACTGTGACCGGAAATTGCCGAAGAATCAGGCGATTGACGTGTAAGGATCCCTCAAAAGAAGAGACTGAAATAGGTAAGAAAAAGATATTTTCATGCGATCCGGTTGCCCTCAAAATGAATTTTAAAACAATTTCTCTTAATGAAAATTCCTTTTCCGCTCTCCTACACAAGAGAAAATGAATAGTTTTTGCCGAATGCAAAACAGCTCAGTGAGAAGAATATTGAAATAAAAGCAGAAGCTATCGTCGGTCCCATATCATTGGATTTGACTTATTCTCATTTGCTTGTACTCGCAGAATGGATTTATGAACTTGTTTTTTGGTTGGTAGTTGGGGTGTTCGTCATTTCCCATCGTGAAACAACGCGAAAGGTGAAAGGAAATGGAGTTGACATGTAAGCTTGCGTAAGTTAATTTTAACGATCCAGCTGGATGACGGATGAGCTTAATAATTAATTCAAGCCTTTCAAAAGGTTTGGTGCCTAAACTACCTGACAAAATTGGTGGATGCTGGAAAATTTTCTGCCTCAAAAATGGGTTTCGTGCTTGCAACTAAAGATTTTTAAGGTAAGAAGACGACGATCGTTTCTCACGACGTAGACACATAGTTTGTAGCCCGCGACGTTTTGACCGCTTAGTGTTGGTCTTAAATTAAGCAGGTGTAATTTCCGGAGGGGTCCGATTCGAAATTTGTCCCTCGGCGGTTCGTTGACGTACCAATCTCTGTCGTGTGTTCTACGCTTCGAAAATAGGTCAAATAGATTGATAAAGGACAATACAGCCTGAAGGAGACCAGCAGTGTATAGTAAACGATCGAACCCTCGCCGTGGTCTAGAAGATAAATGACTACAGCGTGAGACAAGTGATCATACATTTAATTATTTATTTACCACCATGATGACCAATTAATAATCACTTATTTTACGATGTTTAAGTTAATATGTGGGAGGGATGGTAGATTAGTTGACGGTCAAAAGGACGACTGAAAGACCAGTGTTAAGCAGGATTCGGAACTACGACCACCGTAAGACCGATCGGATGCTCTGTCCATTTAGCCACTGCAAGTATTAACCGTATTTGATGCCCCACCCATTGAGCTACAAGAATCTGATTTCTCTCTTGTCCTTTCGCGGCATAGCCAAGCAACAAGTTTCCCGGTTTAATTTGCGGACATTTGTGACTGGCGCAATAAATTTTCGAGGGTTAAATCAAACCACAATACACATGCAATCCTGTGAGCTCATTGGTTGAGCATTGTTGTAGGGAAAAGGGAAATTGAACCCAGTCTGTTCTAGAATAAAGCAATTAGAAGTCGATAGATCATGATGAAAGTCGTCTTCGCGCATTCTTTGGCAGCGGCTTTTTAACTAGTGCGCAGGATATTTTCGTTTCAAGGAGTAATGCAGAGTAGCCGAATTGAGAGAGCGGTAACATCAATGAAAAAGAAGAACAATTTTCAAACTGTGCTTGATTCGATCGAGTATCCGGTCACTTCGTTCCATGGCCATTTCGTTCCAAGACCGTTCGTTCCAAGTTACGGTCAGATCGTTCCACAAATTAGTCAGTTCGTTCCAAGACACTGTCCGATGGTTCCACAAGTACTCAGATAGTTCGACCCCTAAACCCAAACTGGCAAATATTCGATTTGCGAGTGCTTTTCTTTAAATTGGAAATCGATATTGCGCAAAATGTGGTCGTAGTTGATGATTGAGGTTGCTTCCTTTGAATTGGTATATACAGGGCGAGAAATAAAAAAAATCCACCCGCAATTTTGCGACATGTTTCCAGCGGCTAAACCTACACCAAATATAAACCTGCATGCAATACACATGTCACGGTAAAGAAACCGCTGCAAATGGCGAATGACCGAGGGGATGGGGTGGTGCACGCAACACCACGGCTAAATAACGTCACAATTTGCCCCATATCTTCAGAATGAAACAAATTCACAACAAGAAACACGTTTTTTTCCTTCGTTTACCTATGCTAGCGAAAGTAGAGGCAAAGTGTCTAACCATTTTATTAGTAATAGCGATGGCTCGAAATTGCAACCATTTAAGTCGAATTAGCACAAGCACAAACAAAGGGATCAAATTTTTTCCTTTTCCTTGTGCTTGCGCTTATGCTTGCGATCATGTCAGCAATGTGAAAATTTTAGCTCATTTAGTGATACCAATTATCATATCACCCGTACGGCCCCGCGCGCGCTTTCATTGCAAAACTATTGAGAAAATCCCCGTATGAGGGCCGTACGCATTAGCGCGAGCAG
>OX421448.1:27321760-27331760 GCA_949126865.1 Montipora capitata | reverse complement strand
AAAACCAATGAACGAGGACGCACGTCAGCGCTTTTCAGGCTTTATTTCCTCGATAAGAATAGTAATTTCAACTTGAAAATCTTTTTTTCTTTGTATTTTTTCATGCCCTTCTACACAGTATTTCGCTGGCGCTTGTATTTCATGGGGTATTGTAAAATTTCTTCTGAACCCAACCGGACGATATCGATGTACCGGAAATGTGCATGTGACTCTTAGGGCCGATTTACACGGTACGACTTTTGCCGCATGCGACAAGCTTACGACAGGCCTACAACTAGTTTACGATTGTCGAGTGCGTTAAAAAACATTGTCGTAGCATTTTAGAACATGTTTTAAAACGCTGCTACAATCGTAAATCACGTCGTACGCCTGTCGTTATCTGGTGACCCTATCCTATGGATCGTTTTCACGTGACGTCATCATTTTCTAAAATCCAAAACTAAAGAGCCACGAAAGTTTTTATCCTCATCAGGCATAAGAGGCGGTAAATTTGTATCCATTTGCAACTTTAAAGCTCAATAGCGTGCTTCGTTTGGAAACCAGAGCATTTTGAATTTCTGAGTTATGGCGGTGCGTGACACGAGGCGACGATCGAGTTTATTGAGAAATATATATTTATCTCATGGTTTTGAGCCTTTTTAGAATTTAAAGCATTAGGAAAAGTGCTTAGGTAAATAGCTGTTTGTTCAGTACAGATGATCACTCCCCTAGATAGCCAAAGTAAGTAACAGATGTTGACACTATTTTCCGGCCGCCATATTGGTGCACCACAGATGTACACCAACATGGCGTTTTCATACTGGGCTCTGTAAATTTCTGCGAAACATTTCGACGAATATCTGAAGTTTGGGGAAACGCACAGGCCTAAAACTTGGAGAAGTGTCTTCTTCATTTATCTTCTGCAACATCACGAATTCTTGACTTTTTCCACTGGATGGTTTTCGATTTATTTTTTTATTGCGTGACAGTGAAAACGATCTATTCCGGAATAAGAATACTTGGAGTGATAATTTAAAACCGTGACGATATGTTTGCCGTTTTAGTTGAAGCAACAAGGATAATAAAGATACGTTTAAAATAACGTTTTAGCGGTTGCTTGACAATTTTAAATTGAAGATTTCTGTTAAACTTTAATTCCATGTATTCCTATTCCGGAATACGGTCAAAACCGGTCATACAGGTCATGAAAGACAAGTGTTGTTTCCTATGGTAAATCGCTGCACGTAGTTCCCCCGCTATATGAGACCAGAGTTAACAGAGGGGACTGATGAGACAGCGGACGAAATCTGAATTCAAGCGCCATATTCAAAATACTGGTAAGTGGTTTTCCACAGTATTAGAGAGAAGATTTTTGCAGCGACTTTTTCATATCCGATTACAAACCTAGGTTTTCTCAAGCTCTAAGGTTGCATAAACCCTTCGCGTGCAACAGGAACGATTCATTGCTTGAGCACCGGAGGTAATGTAAAGGTGTTGTTGGCTGAAAGTGATTCTAACACCTCCTTGACATTCCATGAATGATGCTTTGCTGACAACATTCCGGGGGTCGATAAATGAAAGAAAGGCTTTTCTGTTTACTTCTAAGTTATTTACTGACAAGGCTTTCGCATTCTTACCAGGTTTCTCTGTTACTGACCTTTACTATAACCTGGGTGCACGAGGTTCTTTTTTTCTTTCGCGAGCAGCTGTTGAAACGGAGAAGCGAAAAAGAAGAACCTCTGGTTATGGCATAGGCAGCCCAAGTTCGCGTCACTAGAGAGCGTGTAATAATTATTTACTAGTGGGAAGATGACCTTCAAGTGCAAAGAGGTATTGGGTTACAGGCAGCCGTTGAGAATTTAAACGCGTTATAAGACTTTGCATGGGGAATAAAATACCGTCGATTATGAAGCCTCAAAAAACGCTCAATTTAACGCTCATTCAATAAAATGAATAAAACTGACTCACCTCTGGTGTATTCTTGTGCGTTTTGGTGCTTTTTTTACCGTTTCGGGCATTCCGTGAAATCACTCTCATTCACGTCCCAAGACGAAGTCAAGGCAGCACACTATGATTTCGACCGTAAGCTCGCGTAGTCAGCTCAGAGGCGGTTTGCGCCTCGAAAATCCATCCCAGACGCGATTTTTTCACGCAAAGCTAAAGCCCCGTCATTTGAGAACCTCGGTGAATGTTTCGTCGTCAAAAATTCCCACGCACTTGGCTGGAAATGAGCATTTTCTGCTTCCGATTCCACGATAGCTGGTCGCTCGTAACAATGGAGCTGTTCGAAAAGCCGCTGTGGGGATGGGGTAAGTGTTGTACATGAAATGACTGTACCTCATCGGGTGGAGTTAATTTGACCTCGGACCCAAGATCCGTGATCATTTTCATAACCATCAGCTGTTAAAATCATCAGCTATCGTGGAATCGGAAGCAGAAAATGCTCATTTCCAGCCAAGTGCGTGGGGATTTTTGACAACGAAACATTCACCGAGGTTCGCAAATGATGGGACCTTAGCTTTGGGTGAAAAAATCGCGGCTGGGATAGATTTTCTAGGCGCAAACCGCCTCTGAGCTGACTACGCGAGCTTACGGTCGAAATCTTAGTGTGCTGCCTTGACTTCGTCTTAGGACGTGAATGACAGTGATTTCACGGAATGCCCGAAACGGTAAAATAAGCACCAAAACGCACAAGAATATACCAGAGGTGAGTCAGTTTTATTCATTTTATTGAATGAACGTTAAATTGAGCGTTTTTTAAGGCTTCGGTGATGCTGCAACGAGGAACGATTACCACGATCAAATGGCGTTTGATTTCGGTCACCCATAGACAAAGCTCTCCCAAATAATGATCTCGCCGAAACCAGTTGGTAACACAGCCATAAAATACTTGCCCGATAGGAGAGCTTAGACCACACGTTTCTGCTCTTGTTTGTGTTTCATGTTTTCCATTTGAAGGGATAAATGATCGAAATCTTCCGCAAAAGCCATATCATGCTTATAATCGAAGCACAATCTGACAAGAAGTAACTGACTCCTCAAAAAAAATCTGACAGCGGTGCATTGTCAACGGACCAATCAGAATTTCCCGTTGCTGGTGCAAAGCGTCGGTTACTGCAACTGTGGAACGGGTGCAGTCCCTCCTTACACTTCTCTTCCCAAGCCTCCCTCGGTCATTTTATTTGTTTGCGTGACAAAACACTACTGGCTCAGAAAAGCGGGCGGCCCGACTGATTTATGAAGGGACTGCTCGGCCGTCTAACCATTTACCATGCGGCATTCCATCCTGCATATTTTAATACTCGATCTTGTGAGAAAGGGCCTGGAAACGGAACGATTCTCGCAAATGGTATGACCCCATTTTTTTATTGCACTTTTTAACGTTCATATCATGAATGTTAATTATGCCAAGTTTCCAAAAAAGTTTGATAGTAGAACAATTTCAAGGGAATTACCTCAAGAACGAGAGCAGCTCGCGAGCTTTATTACTTTCAAAGCGGTTGTTTAATTAACTCGAGCATTCAGATGACTGGCAAAGAAAAGAATGTTATAATTGCTTTAATTAGGAGAAAGGAAAGCCAGGTCTTGAAATTTCTCTCTGACAGGTTAGAAAATGATGATAGTCTTAGCAACGAAGAAGGGCGATCGCGTTTACGAAGAAGCTGCGGATGAGACGGAGAAATCAAAATTAGGACAGAAGAAATTGCACCCACGAGACAGCTGTTGCTCTTGGATAGTGTGTTTCTCTGGTGTTATTTGCCTTATTATCGTTTTGGGATGTGGCTATTGCTTTGGTATAATATTTCCGGTTCTTCTTGACGTTTTTCACCGAGGCAAATCCACAACTGGTGAGTATCTAGCTTGTGTCGCGGGTGGGATGAACATATGTAAGTAAAGAGAAGGACTTAAAGGATGCGTTTCTTTGGGATGATCCAAAAAAGGATTCTTGATGAAGCCACTTGGATCATGGTTTATCAAAAGAACCGAAGAGTCCCCTGGCAGAGTGGATTCATCGGTTCCTTTGATGCTTGGACCAATGATCCTTTTTCGGATAATCCCAAAGAAACGCACCCCAAGTCTACGTTTCTTCAAATGTTGGCCACGCAACACTTAGAGGCAAACATAAATGTAACTCTGATAGATCTAACTGTTGAAGCTCTTTCATTAGCAATTATGTTACCGCCAGAATTTTTAAGTTATTTGCTTCCAGTTGACAAGTGCTTCTTTTTTCTGCTATGGCCTCCTCGACACTGTTTTTGACAATAGACGGCTGCCTTTTCGTACCACGATTGGCCAAATTGAAAATGACTTTAGAACTCAGTTTTATTGTTTAGAACGAGCCAAACTCTTCAACCACATTGAAATGTTTCGTTTTTTTTCTTTCAGCATGGGTGGGCTCGCTGGCTTTTGCAGCCCCAGGTCTCTTTGGTCCTTTGTCTGGAAGACTAACCGATCAGTTTGGTGCCCGCGCTGTAGTGATCTGCGGTTCTCTTTTGGCAGCTGCTGGTCTTCTTCTTACATCTTATGTTCCCAGTGTTTTTCTCATGTTTTTGACGTATGGGGGCATCTATGGCTGTGGTTCAAGTTTTGTTTACATTGCCCTCTTCGAGATTGTTCCCCGGTATTTCTTGAGACACCGCGCCATGGCCACCGGACTTATGGCAATGAGCTCTGGAGCTGGATTTGTGATAATAAGCCCCATATGCCAGGCCCTTTTAACAGCCTTTGGCTGGAGAGGAGCTTTTAGAGGACTGGCTCTTATATCATTAATAGTGTTCCTGCTTGGTTGGTCTTTTGACCCCCGGGTAGGGAGGGAGGAAACAGAAGATCCATTCGGAAAGGATGAAAAGTTACGGAACCCACGAAAAAAGGGGATGCTTGATTTCTCTATGTGGAGAAATAGCACCTTTGCCACCATTTCTGTCTTGACATCTTTCATTTATATTGGACATATATCATCCTCGCTTCATCTTGTAAGTTTTAACAAATCTGCTTTACCTTTTATAATATTGTCCCAGTTGTGCTACTTCTGGATTTTGCGAGTTACTGAGCTAATACTGAGAGAGTTTTCTCATTAGAGTTTTTAAGCCATTGGTATTTTCAGAGACCCACTAACCGTGGTTTCCGATCGTTTAATGATCGTGAGAGGTACTGATACTTTGGGGCATAAGACGTTTGCACCCAGAAAAAAAGCGTCACTGATCTGATTGCTAATCTTGTAGTCTGTTCTCTCTTAGATTCAATACTGCGAGGAGCTCGGTATCGCCGAAGACTTAGCGGTTTGGCTTTATTCTTCTGTCGGCCTGGCTTCTCTTTTTGCCAGAGTACCTGGTGCTAAACTGTGTGAGGTCATCGGGTCCCACAAAGTTTACCTTATGTCTTCAACAGTCAGTGCGGTGTCGACGTTTCTGTTGCCCTTAGCAACTAACTGGATTGCAGTACTTTGTTTTGCAATAAGTTACGGTTTGGCCGATGGCTTGATGGCAATTGGCAATGTACTATCATGCCTTCAAACACTTACAATGGAACAAAAAGCTCAAGGCTTTGGATTTTTTCAGCTTTTGATTGGTGCGGGAGCTCTGTGCGGTCCACCTCTAGGAGGTAAGCTTGTACCTTCACTTTCTCATAGAGTTTTCATCAGAATGAGGGGTTTTGATCTTGACTAACCGTTGTTTTGTCAAAATTTCCATGCCCGTTCTCTTAAAGCACTATAACGTGTCTGCCATCGGACATGCAACTCGAAACCCAGGCAAAACCCTAGACTTGGCGCTTTAGTCTGCCTGCGACTCATGCTTAAACCATTTTCGAAAATTTATGGTAGCTCTGAATCGGCTTCCCGGATTTTTTTAAGACTTTGCCGATAGTTTTATCTTGGATTGCTAATTACTATTCTACAATACAAAATGGGTAACACCGAGTTCATTTTTGAGATATAAGCAAGTAAAAACGAAATATAGGCGCATTTTGTTAAGCAATAAGTGGTGTCTCATATGGTACCATAACATAGCTGCTACGCGTAGTGTAGTAGATATAACCCTTCTAAGGAGTAGGTTTCTTAAAAGTGATGAACCTTAAGTGTCTAGTCTTCTAACACTGGAGCGCTAATTGGGGACACTGTAAACCGAAATCAACAAATTATCAGTTTTTGAGGAGAGGAGAAAACCGGAGTACCCGGAGAAAAACCTCTCGGTGACAGAGTATACAGCTCAACAAATCATATGACGCCGAGGCAGTTTTCCCTTTCGTAAACAAGCGATGCCATTTGCACGAGACTGTTGAGTTTGTCCTTTGCAAATGAGGAAAAAAATACTTAATCTAGGACTAGATTAGCAGCATATGTCACTTAGAATTAAAAAAAAACTGAGAAAAAAATTAGAAAAAGTTGAGCGAACGATGACGAACTCGGTTCAAAGGTTTAATAGCAAATGCAATTAACCTCTACACTACTGAAACAACGGCTTCACATTGTAAGGTGTTTAAATGAAGCTAACCCTAACAATTTATTGAAAACGAACCGAAGAAAATGGCTTGGTTACTAAGAATGGCATCGACCGTCAAAAATGGCATCGCTTGTTTACGAAAGGGAAATAAGCGACTCCGAGGCTGGGAATCGTACCCGAGGCTGGGAATCGTACCCGGGCCACATTGATGCGAGGCGAGTGCACCATCCCTGCACCTCAAAACAAAAGCGAAAACATAAGTGCGAGTAAGGGATAATTTTTACTTCCAGGTGCCATTGCTTATCTGTCTATGTGCCATTGCTTATCTGTCTATGTTGCTGTGCGTCTTTTCAGTAATAGATCTCAGATGACGTCACGATGGGGTAAGAACATGAGGTGATAGCAAACAAATTGCGGTGATAAACATATCAACGCATTTTAACGACGTTTGGTATGATACAACATACAGTAACGTTCTTGTTACTTTCAAGTAGATACTCAGCAAACAGCGGATCAATGTCATTCAGCAAAGAAGACAATAAATGCTAACTCGGCTTACTGGTTTAATTCACGTCACGAAATAGTGGCGGATGGCTAGCTCACTCACTTAACAAAGGCAACAAAACAACAACACACACAACTCTCTTATATAGGTTACGCTACGCTATTCTCTAGGACATTCTAAGTGATTAATGTTCTGTAAATATCACAAATCTTAAAACTTATAAATAACTACTGATTCCTGAACATTCCACCACTAGTCAGCAATATAGAACGTTCTTCAATGTCACGCAATCATCATATCGTTACACATACATCTTCAGAAGTGACGGTTGAACAAATTTTAAAATATATGTGTGTGTAAAACTTTGAGAGAGACTAGTAACTAGATTAAGAACAATGCTCTTAGTAATATAAGCAGTGAAGGTTTGTTTAATTGGTTAATAAAGCCACAGTTTCTTACTGCCAACGTTTTTGTTGAACGTTGCTTTCAGGTCACGAGTTAGTAAGGTTTTTTTTATTTATACAAATACGCAACTATACTAATTTGTCTTACTAAATTATACGCCCTTCCTGATCCTTCAAAACTTCCGCCTACAGTCCTTAAAACTCTTCTTGAATTTGCCACAAAGAAAAGCCACTTCATGTTCAATTGGGATTACTATAACCAAATTGATTGTGTTGCTATGGGGTCTTCATTAGGACCTGTTTTAGCCAATATTTTCATGTGCCACATTGAGGAGAAATGGGAAGGACTGTCCACCCATTTGGTTCAGATATGTAGGTGACACTTTCACCTTGTTTGACAGTAAAGCCAGTGCTGAAAGATTTCTACGTTACCTTACACTGACCTTAACAATCGGCATGCCAATATTACGTTCACAATGGAGGTTAAGGTCCGGTAATACGGGCAACATTTTCCTTCAACTTGTCTCGCAACATTGTTACATTGCAAGTTGCAACCCTTTGTTGCGCGTATTACTGCGTGCGTGACCAAATTGTCTCGCAGCAAATAAAGTGATGCAAATTTCCCGAATCCTGCGCGCGTGATTGGTCAGTCGTGTGTAAACAAAGCTGGCGGCTGCTTAACTCTTTCTTCGTTGGAAGAGAGCGCTTGCCCCTCTCTCTTTGGGCCTTTTGCTCAGTGAAGACGAGGAAAGGCCTCGAAAATGAAATCGAAAAGTTTACATGCGACAATGGATTTCCATACGAGGTGTCCCAAACATTACGATAGCCCGGCAATAAATTGAATTTTTTGTGACAGTTCCTCCAAGCCTTGTTCCTTTTTTTCTTTTGCTGGTTTTTTTTTGAAGGGACATACGAGGTGTCCCAAAGACTACGATAGGTCTTTGTACATGGCAAATTTCTGACTTTCCGAGAGTGTCTGGTCTTCTTCGACAGGTTCAAGCTTGTCTTCTCCGCCCGCCATTTTTTATAATTTGCCGCGTAGCCGCGCTTCGCTGACAGCCAATCACAAGCGTTGAATTCAAACTTGTTGCGAGGCAAGTTGAAACTTCAGTGGTAATACGAGCAACAAAACTAAAATTTGTTGCACAAAGTGGAACTCGAGTCTACTTTTCGCAACACGACGCCTCAACTTGCAACGCTATATTTTGCTGCGAGACAAGTTGGTCACGCACGTGGTAATACGAGCAACAAAGGGTTTCACTTTGCAATGAAACAATAGGGCCGTTTATACGAGAGAAAATAAGCCGGCTTACTGTGACCGCGGCGTACATAATACGCGAAAAGAACTATTTATACGAGTATGAACTCCCAGGCCAGGATAAGCCGCGGGTTGAGAAAACCGTGAACGTAGATTTTGTACCATTTTTAAAGGGGTGTTTGCGTCTTATGTATCCCGCGGTCAGAGTAAGACGCGGCTTATTTTCTCTAGTTTAAACGGCCCAAATGTTCCGAGACAAGTTGTTGAAGGAAAATGTTACCGTATTATCGAACCTTTAAGGAAACCAAGAAATTCCGTTTTTAGATGTTCTCGTCAAACACACCAAAACAACCTTTTCTCAACAACGGTTTACAGAAAGAAAACTTTTACTGGTTCCTACAGAAAATGGGACTCCTTTACACCCAGGAAGAATAAAATTAATTTGATTCGCACACTTGCCTACCGTTGTTTAAACATTTGTTCAACTCCCGTTATTGTTATTGCGCATACGTTCTGCGCATCTCGAGATACTCGGTTTTCCTATCAGTGATGCTTACCAATACAGTGATATTTTTTCGCGGTTTAAAACTATCCGGATAAAGTAGATCTTTGTAAGTACTCTTGGTATCCAAAAAGAAAATTGGGGGTAACCATACATTTTTGAGAGATAATTAACCTTCAATTTGAGAAAGAACGCCATACATTGCTTTGTATTTTAAAGCTTGTTACAAATATTATTCATCAATTATCTTTGAAAAATGCGTGGTTAATATTTTCTTTTGGATTTCAATAACGATTGTTAAGATCTACATTTCCTGCATAATCACAAACCGGGGCAAAAATACCTTTGAATTAGTAGACACCGGCCTTAAAAAGCTATTGCTCCAAAACGGTTACCCGGGAGGCATTATTTCGTACAATGATGTCGTAAGAGGAAACACCAGAATAATGTTTCACTGATCCTATTTCCACAGTTCCCAGAAGAGATGCAATCCTTGTTTTACCCTATTTACGTTTTCAAAGTGAAGTTATCACTGTCTCAAATCTTGTATTGGTAAGTTCTATGGTTTCGTTAACCTCAAGTTGATATTTCAAAACACCCGCGGAATCAAGTCTTTTTTACCCTACAAAGATCGTTGTAGTAGATCTCAAGGAACCAATATTGTGTACAAAGCGTGTTGCTGGGATTGCAATGACTTTTAAATTGGTAAAACGAAACGTCGTTTACATGACCGGAAAACAGTTCATTACAGCAGAGTTCTCACAGGAAACATTCACACTTCCGCTGTTGCGGATCACACGATCAAAACCGGTCACAACATCAATTGGGACCATTTTGAAGTCTTCGCAAATGGACGATCTGATTTACACTGTAAAGTAAAAGGAACCTTACTAATATGTAACCTTAAACCAA
>OX421448.1:27291760-27316760 GCA_949126865.1 Montipora capitata | reverse complement strand
TCTTTTTGCGATCATAACCGTTACCTTAATATTCTCAATTTAGTGATTGGTGCATTAACTGCTTTATTTTTCACCAATTACTGTGTAGGGTTGTAATCGGACGCTGTAATCGGACAGTTACTTCAGCCAATCATATTAAGTGTACTCAGCTTAATCCACCAATCACAGAATGTATCACTATAACCATAGCAACAACCACTTACCCTACCAAACTGGGGATTTTCCAAAATGGACGAATTTGTAACGTTAGACAGTGAAAAAGGAATGCATTTGTTTTCTCGGAAATTTTAATGGTTACGATTAATTATTGGTAACGGGACATCGTGTCGTCCAACTCGAGCTGTAACGATATTCGTGATTAAACAAATCGGACTCCCGCTACGCGGTCGTCCGAGTTTGTTAATAGAGAGATTAAGCATGACGTTTACGGCCAACGGCAAACGGGAAACGGCAGGCTCCTGCTTGTCATAAAAGGGTGAAAATTATTTCATTTTAACTTGTCTCGTTCCTTTGAGAAGTAGCTTGATATATGGAGCTAACAGGACAGAAATGAGCTAATATCAAGCAGGGTTCTTCCATCTTTGGCAAAACCCTAATTTCACTCCGACGTTTGCCGTTTGGCGTAAACGTCATGCTTAATCTCTCTAATAGGGAGCTTACGAAACGACAACGCCGACGGCAACGACGACGCTATAAAACAATAGGTTTAGTGAGCAAAAACAATGGCTCTGCACGCTCTGCACGCTCTGCACGTGTGTTTTACATTTTGGTACATTTCTTTGCCGTCATCTCCTAAATGACGACGTGAAATGACCAAATTCAAGGTTCAGTGGAGGACGTTAGCACATGACGATGAATTTTCAGTTCTCTCTCTACGCTTCCAACTCACTCATACCAGTTTAATTCCTCGACAGTTACTACACATTTTTAACGCAAAACGACATGAAATAGTTTCGTAGTGATATGAATAACGCGAACTCGTATTTTTAAATGAAGTCCTCGTAGCCGTCGTCGTCCTCGTTTCGTAAGCTCCCTAATCACTCGTATGATGACAGATCGAACTGAACTCCACTCAGTCCTATTACCATCATTTATATGGACAATTATGAATAAAAATATATGGTAGAGATTGAAAAGCAGGCTTGGGTATTAATACAAACAAAGAAGGCGGGAATCATGACGTCATTGCTCAATATAACCACTCGTGTCTACGCCACTCGGTTCCCGGATACAATGGTCGTATTGATTCTTCGAGTGTTTTAGTTCCCGGTAAAACACTCATACGCAATATAAAGTAAAAATTTAGTGTTTCTTTCTTAGGGAGTCTAGCGACAAGGTAATTCCGGGTTTTCGTTTGAGGACGGAGGCCGAACTTTTCGTCCGGTGGTTTCCCACTCCATGTCCTGTACTTTGATGCAAATATTTGAGCGGTTTGTTTTATTTTGTATTATTATAGTTCTTTTTACTTACTTTTTAAGGAGAATTTGAGTTAACTCCAGCCTTGCCTGGGAAACTGATTCTTGGGTTCCAGAAACACTGGAAACAGCGTTTCTGAGTGTTCTATTTTAAAATTTTCCTTGAAGCGGAGGGGCATGCCACAGACCCTCCCAGGTAGCGCCAAAAATGTCACGTCCAGTGCTCTCAGCATTACAAAGCTGTCGAAAACCCTGTAATTGCCAGTTCAGTTTACCAGCATCAGTGTTAAGCCCAGCAAATCGGATACTATTCAATGCTTAGCTATAATTAGAAGGCTGCGAAAGGAAGGATACACACAAGACAAAATAGATATCCATTTTATTACGCTTGTGCTTTCAAAAATACCTTATGGCATTTCAGTTTATGCGGCTAGTTTTTTTTCTGATTTACCGTTGTCCAAGGGTGGTAACACGAATCACAAATGAATGGGTCAATTTTCCCAGAGTGGAAGTTGAGATGTCGTACGGAATGAAAGGACTACCCTTGAATCTAGAATTTAACTTGAAATCTTGGACAGTTCAGTCAAAAGTGAAAAAAAATTTTGGGGGGCACGGCAGGAGAACTTCCTCTTTTTATAAAAGTAAAGTAGAGATATAACTGCCATAAGCGGACATTAAAACTCGTAGCAATTCAGACACCACAAACGGGTGAAGGATGTGAAGATGCAGAGAACGTGAGAGATACGGAAGATGTGGAAGATGCGGGTTGAAACTGCAGAATACAACATAAGTAAAACTTTTAATACTAAGCACGTAATAACGAAACGGCCAAAACTGAGACGATTATGCTTACATTCTTACGAATACTGGAAAGCTGTGGTAACTGAAACCATAGATAATAGAGGGGACTGGTTTGGAAGCTCGGCAAACATCAGAGGAGCAAACAAAGATGCCAAGATTTAGGTTGGAAAGTCCACGACCGTGCACAATGTTTTGTTTTGCGGTCATACACTATGCATGAATTATGCAGCCAACACGTTTCTATTGGTTAGTTCCTTAGTACGGAGAAAACAACTATTGTGTTTTGTGCACGTTCAAGGCCAAAAAAGAGAACAAAAACCTACAACAAAGAAAGTTGTCGGGTTTCATAACCATTCCCGTCTATTAACTATGCTGAAACTGGACACTGATCACTAGGAACTTACTGCGACTTACTGGGACTAGGGCAACTAAAACTGATGGAAGGAGGCTGAAAAGGCTACATGCAAAACTTTGGACTTATATACGTGACAAAAGCTACATATAAATACGTGCTAGAATGGAACGCAAAAAAGGGGTGTAAATGACAGTAAAGAGACAATAAAGAAAGAAGTTTAGAACAAGAACAGCTAACGAGGGGGTGCGAAAGCGTAAATACCAGTGAAAACGAAACATTAAAGGGCACCCAATCAACACGTTATACTAGATCTTACAAGAGACTGAAAAGTTTCACAATTTGCGCACGTGAGGTGGGCGGTGAGTAGGGTCTTTCGCAGGCAATTCTGTTTTCCTGGAAAATCTGGTGATTCTACGTAAAACAATGAGTAGCTTTGATGAATAACTGAAAGTAACTCCAATCTCACTAAGCCCCGTCCACAGGAGCAATATATATGTGACAATTTTATGTGGCAAATACATTTGATTGTGTAGATAGCAAAACAAATAATTGTTGACAATTCACAGTTTGGACAGCAGAGATAAAGCAGAAGAAACAAGGCGAGGTTGCCTGGTCATCCTCCAATGGCGCTCACCAGGCAGGAATTTGCCACATTTTGTGATGAGTCGTCTACAAGAGCAATTTTTCGTATTTGACAATTTTTACTTGTCACATAAAGGTCAACACGCCAGCTATTCATGAAAATTGGCCGAATCTCCTCGTCAAAACGAGCAAATAAAAATTATCACGTAGAAATTGCCCTTGTAGACGGCGCTTTATCCTTTTACGTTTAGTTGGCATAACTTTGAAAGAAATGCCGTCGATTGTTGACATAATTCGAATGGGCAGCAGTGGTAGGCTCAATGGCCAGCCGCTGTTTCCGGAAAGGAGCCCACGCTCTCAGGAGAATGTGGCAGTCAACATCGACAACACCAAATAGACGACCTCTTGCTGAATCAACATGCATTGACTTCCGGATCCCCTGCCCAGGCTCAGGTAATCGAACTAACGGTCGTACGCGTGTGGCAACGGTTCCACAACGAATGCACACAGTAGAACCCACCAGAGGCCGTTATTGCCGGCGCTGACAAAAGGATTCGAAGGAGATATGAGTACCTTCGCTATTGGTAAGTTTTCATTTCCAGTAAGTAAACTTGGTTTCACATTTCAGGTGTTTGCGTGGCTCGACATCAACTTTGGCCACAGTCAAACAAATGCCTGAGAGCGTAAAACTTTTTGAGGGGTACCTGCCACCGTTCCTAAAATGTTTTTTTTTTTTGCTACATATTCTCGGAGTCTTTAAATGTTAGTTACATTTGATGAAAAGGGGCGATCAGACAAGAGATCCAAGTCTTCAGATCAGCTATGGTTTATACCTTTCAAAAAATGCCAGTTTTTAGGTTAAGAAAATGTCTCCAAGCGAGTAGCTTGTGTCAGGAGTTTTCCTCTCGTCCACTAAACGTTTCTTGCGTTCTCCCATTAAAACTATCGTTTAATTTGATAACAGGCCCAATTTGATAAGAGCCCAAAAACGCAAAGAAAACAGATCGCCACATAGTTATGGTTCACACTTTTTTCCAAAACTGGTTTGGGACATAAACAAAAACTTTCATCGCTTTCAAACGTTGGGTTACATACATTACCAGCCACTCACTCAGTCTCACTCTCGACTCGTTCACAAACCAAGCGTTCGTAACGTCTTTTTTCCCAGCGGTTGTTCCTGCGCTTTCATCGGAGTTATCTTTAGGTGAGTCCTGTTCTACTTCCGGGAACTTCTAAACCAGTTAAATCACGCGAACGACCCGCTCATTTCAACTATCACTCAAATCACGCACATGATCTTTAATATTCGTCCATCAAGGACTTAAGACTCTCGAGGTGAGGGACTGATAGCACCTGGACGACTCTGAATAACATTATTTGTGTTGAATCCTATAGCTTCTATTTCAATACAAAGCTAGCGTACGAAATGTTCATTGAAACACACATTAGCTCAGCTCTATTTCACGAATGTTTACAGGAAGACACACTGATTTACACGTCTCGAATAAGTAACTTGAGTACGGGAGAGTCCGAACTGGAGTATGCATGCCTCAAAGTGAGAACCGCTTTATCCTTGGTCATTCCACTGAGAGGTGTGCCATCCACTTGAAGTACAACTTGACCCACTTTTAATCTTCCGCACTTCCAAGCCGTGAAGTTTCCTTCCTGGGAAACGAAAAACAACAAGAGAGCGAGTTTACTTTGACGAATAAATGGTTTAATGTTCATGCGTTTACTAGCATGCGATATGTCAATTTGGCGTAACAGCGCCTCTCCCCAATACCCGCTCGTTACTTTGCCTCCCGCGCCAACAATACCACCAGCTACGAAGGCTAATGACCACGCCCCAGTTGTTTAAAGGGTGGATAGTGCCATCCAATTGATAACTCAATAGCCCTTATGCGTGATGACGTGTGACTAGCTAACTGTGACCACCAAGCCTCGAATTCGAAAATCAAACAGTGAAACTTGAAAATTTTAGCATGAGCTAAATCGTAAAGGAGCAAACTTGTAGAGAAAACCCACGTGCAAACATTATTGCATGTCCAGATGTTGTAAATAAATTTGTGCAAACGAGGCCTGGTGGTGAATTTCGAGCACATGCCGTCACCATTCATAAGGACTTGTTGTTTTGCAAGGTTTTTTCCTCCGCTCTTTTCACTCCCCACCCAGTCGTTTTGTCACCTGGCCCGGACCTATCCCACGCTTTTCCAATATGCCGTCTGATACGTGTTTCCTGTCGACAACACCATCTACCGCCTGCGAGCAGGCTAGTTTTGCAAGTGTTTATCCGCTGGATAGTGAAGCGCTAGGTGGTAAGTTTAATAGAGAACAGGACACGTCGATGTGGGAAGTAACGCACTCAAATTAATATGAACAGATTTTATAAGGGAAATCGACCGCTGTACACGACGGTTTAAAAGCTACCGCATTGAGCGATAACCTTTGCTCATGATCTGCAAGACAGGCACTTCACTGTCACCATAAATTTCGCCCATATTGAAGCGAAAGTCCCTTAATTAAAGGACCAGGCAAACATACGCGCCTTCGCAGAAGGCATTTTTCTGCCCATGATACGATTCAGATCTAAATCTCAGTTAATGCGTTTTTTCGCAATTCTTTAACTAATGGATGCTACATCGATAGCAAACAATCATGTACTATAAATACAGTGCATTTTCTAAGAGTACGTTCTCACATGCTTTCTACATCAATGACAAAGTGAAAAAACCCAGATGGCAGGAGTAAAAAGTTGGCCATTTCGATGACCCACGACATATCCAACCAAAGAACAGCGCGGCATTTTGAAGCCGGAACATCCTGGTGTAAATTCAGCACCAAACCGCTTTACAATACTGCCTTCTATTGTTCTCCAATTGTCACTCTGCCTCTGATTGTCAAAAATGCCCTTTATCAAGACCAAATGCCCCGCACCCCCCCAACGTTTGTGTGTCAACCAATCAGCGTTAACCATAACGGTGACTTTTAAAGTTTAAAGTTAAAGTGCACCTAACCCCAAAATATTTTTCTCGCTAAAATAAATCTTTGCACCTGTTCGAAACGCATTGCGGCCATTTTTTCCTTTTTCTAACAAATCCTGCCATTTTATAGGCTTCGAAAGTTGCGAAAATCCAAGCATCTTTTGTTCACGACCGAGTCAGAAGGGGAGTGGGTCTATTCCTGCTTTGACGTCACAATCTACTTTGCATGCATTTTTACAAAGAGTTAATGCAATGTAAATCAGTATGTGACGTCAAAGCGGGAATAAACCCACTCCCCTTCTGACTCGGTCGTGAACAAAAGATGCTTGGATTTTCGCAAGTTTCAAAGCCTATAAAATGGCAGGATTTGTTAGAAAAAGGAAAAAATGGCCGCAATGCGTTTCGAACAGGTGCAAAGATTTATTTTAGCGAAAAAAATATTTTGGGGTTAGGTGCACTTTAATGGGGCCGTGTACAGAAAGTAACAATACAAATTAACTGGCTGGGTTTTTTTTAGTGAAGATAGAATCGAGACTCTCGCTTAACTGGACAATTTAAGTAATTGTCACTTAAAATATACCTCAAAAATTCGGGCGGCTTCCACAGCATTCGATGCCAGGTACTCTGCGATGCGGGTGCAATGGTCTACAAACTGAACTATGAAGCCACTCTGCACCGGCATCGCGTGTCTTCAAAGTGACAATCGCTTAAATTGTCCAGATAAGCGTGAGGATCAATTCTATCTTAAGTCTATAATCCGCACGTCTAACATACATTTTTTTTTTCAGCAGACGAATGGTGAGGTTAATTTTTAAAGAAAGTTGGTTCTGCATCGGTGGAGAGTGCAACACGAACACTGACTTTGGTTTTATCAACCAAATTCTCTGCGTCTTTTCTTAACGCCTGCTTGCAGGCGAACTTCACTCGTGTGTGATAATGTCTATAATTCACAAATTAAGGGTACTAACAAAGTTTAGCAGAGTGTGAAGCCACTAGGTTCTCGTGGTTCTAACTCTTCGTCCAGCAAAGAGTGGTTTCCACATTTCTTTGATGGGCTGAAAGCAAGCACGCAACTACATTACGGTTGTAATTCCCGGTGGGTGACTGAGCAAGAAACATAGTAGTTCGAATCTGTGCAGATTGCGGGCGTGAGGGAGAGCGAGATTTGTTTTTCGTTGGAAGCACTCGCAGAGAAGCGACAATAGGGAGCTTAAGCACGCGCGTCTTTGAGACGCGGACGGCAACCGGAAGTGAGCTGTTTCCCCTTTTAACCAGTCTTCACGCAACCACATTTACATAGCTAAGTATATTTTCTCCATAAAAAATGATTAGTATAAAAATCTGGGAGACACCACTGTCCTGGCTTGCGAAGTGCTCTTTTCCGGTTGCCGTCCGCGTCTCAAAAACGCGCGTGCTTAAGCTCCCTAATAACGGTTATGGGCCTCCTAGAGAAGAAAAGCCAGTCCAACGAAGGGATTTGAACCTACAGTTTGGAAACTTACAGCTGGGTTTCTCGGAAAAAAAACCCCGTAATATCCCGGCCACACATGCGAGCTGACATTATGTCTCCTTTTCTACGGACTTTGCTTTGGAAAGAAAACGATCAAAAAAAACAAAACACTTAAAAAGTAAGCCCGTTTAGGTATTTGCAAGCACAGAGTTGACAAAGCACTCTCCAGCATAACTCTATGCATCAAGAAGTCTGTGCGGAACTTGACGTTGGGCCAGACGGATTGTAAGCTAAGCGCATAAACCACTGTTTAAGGGTACTCATTACATGAAATACCGAGAAGACACCAAAACGTAATTGGGAAGAATTGCACGCTTAACTCTAGCCGGAAGTGTGGGTATTTTAGTGGATGCGTAGTCATACTGTATAACAAAGCCATACCTTAACTGATTTTATCCTGATATCACTTGCTGTGTCCGCGCCACCTTCTAATGCAAGACCCAAGCCACCACAGGATTTTTCAACTTCAACCTCAAAAACTGAATGCGAGATTTCTTTCGCCCCGCTGCGCGGACTTTCTCTAGGTTCTATGGCGACATTGTTGGTTTCGTTCTGGTGATTTAAAAGGAGTTTTTCTAACAATGAATATAACAGCCAAGGGGAAAAAAAACAACAACAATTTTCAAGTCAGATGTATATCTTCCTTTCCTGCTAGCAGAGGACTCTTGTTTTTGCGTTCGCTGGGCTGACGAGTAGGAGAAACGAGACATCTGCCATGGGTCGAAACTCACTAAGTTGAGCATGCACGTTGGTTACTTAGCTTATCGAATCCACACGAGATACTTCATGTTGTGTAGGCTTGCCTTAAAGGATGCGCGGGACACAGCGGGCTCAAGTCACAGTCAGCAAACATATCATAGGGCATGCGCTTTGAAGACTGCCGTCCAAGGTTGTGGACGGCGGTTGGATCAGAGCGAGTTTCGACCCATGGCATAGGTCTCTTCTCCCGTACTCGTCAGCCCAGCGCAAAAACGAAAGAGACTTCAGCTAGCAGGGAAATATCTTCCTAAATCGCAACACAGAATATTCTGATACTAACCTAATGTATCAAATATTAATTCCTAAACTCGGGGTTTTGCGTGTGAAGAGTTTACACATTTACATCTGACAAGTCATCTTTAATACTGACAATATCGTTGTACCCATCACTCAAGGTGAACCACTGTTAAGGTAATCCAATAAAGAGTCCAAGAAATCAAACAACACGGAGATAAATGTTTCTTTTGCAGAAAAAAGACACATGATGAGGAGTATCCCATTACCTTGGTTTTACATAGTTGGTGAAGATCATAAAGTTCCTGACTAGCTCTATGTTTAGCTTGTATACTCTTTTGTTGCTCCTTTGGCAGATTCTTATAGTCATCCATGCAGATGTTGAAAAAATAAATAGACAAACATGAAAATGAACTTGGAGCGAACAGAAAATATAAATGAGGAGAAAGGTGAACAGAGAAGAGACAGAATGAATGAAGAGAGATGGTGTGGACGTAACAATACAAAAAAAACACAAGGCAGCAAATGGGAAGCACAAACGTCAATGCAGATACGCCGGCCTATCAACTCATTCCTACCAATATCGTTGTACTCAAATCGTGAAACAAAAATTAAAATAAAAGATGACAAGCCGCCTGACCTTTTTCAAAAATGCCTCATGTAGTTATGTCCAAGATACTAAGTTATGTGTTGCACCGATCTCGTCTAACCCTTTCTTCAAAACCTCATATATTTTTAAAATTTACACTAAGACGAGCTTCACAAAGTGCCTCTTTTTCCCCACTCATCAAGTTCACTTCCTATGATCCGACCTACCGAACCAGAGGCCAAACGCTGACCAAAACCCTATTGTTGTACTGTATTGAAAGAAGCTTCTGACATGGGACAGACAACCCACGACGGTCGATTTCATCGACGATTGCCCGTGGGATGCCTAAATGTGAGTCACTTTACAAAGGTCTTTGCTTCCGGCTCCATTCAATCCAATACACCCATATCACATGTACAAACAAAAGATTTTGCCCGACTAGCCTCTCATTCAGTATGAGGCTGGACGGGAAAAAACAATGCAAAGACAAAGCCTTTATTCCCCACGGACTCTAAAATGGCCGCCGAGTAGTGATAAAGGAGAATACCAACTGCAGAACATTTCAGAAGAAGGAAACCTTGTAGCGAGCACAAAAAATGAGAAACGCAAACAATGCAACAAAGTAAACACCTAACATACCGGCCAAAAAAAAAAAAAACAGCCGCTGTCGGCATCATAGCACCGTGATGTAGAAATATAGAGGAAAAATATATATATGATCGAGTTCTCCTGAATTCTACGATTTCAAACGCATCTGGTTTCGGTTAAAGTGATTGGACACTTTTCCCACCGTTTTTGGTTACAATGCGGTAACTACTGCGCATGGTCATTACCAGACCTCTCCAGCAGCTGGGACCATGCCCGGACCTGACTACCGAAAAACCACGAAAACCAAGTTCGGAGCTGGTGGAAAAAATGGATCAACAAAACCGACCAGAAAAAGGTCTTTTCTAGTAGAACACAAAAAACTCAACCATCTTAAGAACTTTCATCAAAATAATCTTGCATTTCATTACTTGCAGCTCTACACATTCGGCTTCCTATTTAATCTCACCATCAAGTTGCTATCACTACAGCTCCGTTCCTTGTTATCCTTCGAAACCAGTTTGGAAACCTTTTGGTTTTCTTCAGGGCATGCAGGATTCCGCACTCCATCCCAGCTTTTCCGGTTTTTTGCTGAACTCTCGCTGCTACTGCTGGAGGATGAAACCTGGTTTTGTGTCTGTGATGTGTTCCGCTTGACAGGTTCATGGCTTTTCATGCTTCTCTGTTCTCTAGAACTGGAATGTTTTTGGTGACCAATAGTCGTTAACGTCGAGCCATGAGAACCAGTCAATTTTGTATTTTCACGCGTTAACGACAGTTGATCCTCTTGGACCTCAGGCCAGGAAGTTAATCTCGTCCTTTGTCCAGGTAATTTGCCCAATTCCGGTCTCAAGTCCTCTTCATCTGGAGTTGTTCCTCTGGTTCCGTTTTGTAACTCCGGGTGAACTTCGCTTCGTGAAGCGACCACTGGTGATTCGAAGATTGCCGATATTGAACTTACGTTATCCGGGTTATCTGCATTGTCTTGAAATGTACTTGGAAATATCAATGGATTTGGTGGTGACTTCGCGTTCTGAGGACCATGCGTAGGGTGAACATCCACACCACATTTTTTGTCTTGTTGGTGAGAGGACGGTGGTCTTGTTGAGCTCACCTTTCTGTTGGAATTGGAGGTTTCCCTATGTCCTTCTACCAACACATCTTTCCCCCGCTTTTTCTGTCTCGAATTATCGCCCACTGGTTCGCTTGCTGTCGTTTCTCCAACTGATTTTGTCGATGGTATTGGTGCGTTTTGGTCAATGATAGGAGAGGAGGTCAACAAGGGTGAGGAAACATCGACACCAGCTGGAACCGGAGTACTCTGAAAACCAAATGTAAACATCAACAATAAAACTACGAAACGGAGGAAAAAGGGTGTGCATTTCTTGCAAACCTTTACCGGGATTAGTTGAATCAAACACGGTCTCTCCTATTACAGATCGATCGTCGGGTTAATGTAAACTTTCAAGAGACGATGAGGTTGAAAAAGATCCTCGAATATTTACCTCGGTCTTGGGGAGATCTAGCGAAATTGGGTCGATCGTTAAAAAAGTAGGAAGTCCCAAATCCTCTTCTCCATCAAAGACCTGCAAGGCAAGCAAGCAATGAGACTAGCGCAGTGTTTCTTTGGGAAAAACTGAACACAGATTCGGTAGGACGGATTTCGCTAAACAGAGCAGCGAGACTCTTATAAGGGTCTTTTGCCGACGAAGCAAAAACTGCGCGACACCAGACTAAGCCCCCCCGAATGCGCATTTTCTAAAAAAAAGCACGAGAAACGCAACGTGAAGCAACACAGAAAACTGCCCTGTCTCACCAGAAAGGTCAGTTCATTCATCACATAAACTGATATTTCGCTTTAACTCCGCAACCAATTAACTTTAAAACCCACTCCTAAAACAAATGTTAAAGAAGGAAATATTCAATAGAATTCGAGGGGCTGTCGATTTGAGTTTGGAGTATTCGTGGCTTTACATGTAACTACTAGTTTACCTAAATGGTAGAAATGCTGCCGAGGGGGAGGGAGATGTTCAAGTATGCTTGCGGTCATTTAACGACGGTTTGTGCGTGGAATTGAAGGAAGATTAGTAGGTCTTGAGCAGGGACGGTCACGGTACAGAACGTGGACACCCAGACTGGACCTCCGTTCTGGGCCCCACTCGATAAAAGAAGGAAAACAATAGTTTGAGGATACGAGCATGTACTTCTAGCTCTTGTTTAAATAAGCGCCGAGTACTATGATTCATGCGACTGACTGAAATTATATACTTTGCCTTTGAGTAGACTTTGCATAAGTACATGCGATCTGTTTGAATTAAAAAAGGTAAGTTGTGGTCAAAACAACTACGCATCGTTTCTGAGGAAACGATACATTGTAAATAGGAAAGGACAAGTGGTTACTCGTAAAATACGAAACCAAGAAAGATTGAAGAATATAAAAGGGAATCGAGTAATATTAGCATCGAGCATGTTGATCATTTTCGATGCGAGTTCACTTCAACTTCTTTTTCAGAGCAAGTTAAGGGCGAATTGCTGTGGTTATTAGTTCTACATTTGGTGTGATTAAACTACAGTAATATGCACGACAAAGACTTGTGGATCACTAATTCAGCTCGACAGTGGTCAATACCAACTAATCAGGCTCTTGATTTACTGCTTGGCCTTTGAGATGCTTTCGCGGCAAAAGTTTACTGAGGTTTATGTCTGTTGGGCGGGGTTGGTATCTGGATGGAAGATCATCGAAATATGCGACGTGTGATTGCCTTTCGTAGACGCAATATGCATTGTAATGCACTTTTTTCCAATAGGAATGCTCATATTAAACGGCCAGAGTCCTGACCGGCATTTATCACTTCACTTCAGCCTGGCAACTTTTCCTATTTGTATTTCACGAAGCTGCGATAAACTCTATAACGGAAGAAAGACGCGCTAAAGAAGTGAAAATGGACCGAAAGACTAAGAAACGGAGCAGTTTTGTAGGTTAACTCGAATTGGGAAGGTAGCTGCAAGCGTCTGTTCTAATCTTCTGTGCATCGAGCAATTTTACGCAATATCAGACCGCGTATCTTAATTCCATTCGCGCACAACCACAATTCCTTGCGCATCTGATCTTACCGCTAACACAATTCTTTGCGTTTCGAAGAAAAATGCGTCTTTCGATTAGAGAGCTGCCTCGTTCGTTCGCTTCAAGCTCACTCACTGCGGCAGTAATTATCAAAAAATAGTTATAGGCGTGGACCTAGCGGGAACTACTTCGGGCGTCAAAGGCGCTCCCCATTTAGACGCGATTTTCAGTCCATCGTAGAGGATGTAACTAGTTTAAGTAAAACAACGTAGAAAATACCTCGTATCTGCGCCTGGACAAACTGTTTAATGTGGGCTGCAGAGGTTCAATCACTGCTTTTACCGAAATGCACGGAAAAGCATTTGGGCGTTCAACGATAGGGCATGTTGAGGCAAAATTTATTTGAAGGGGGGGGGGGGGGGGGATTGGAGTCATTTACGGAGTTTGTAGAAGGTGCAAAAGACAAAGAGGAAGGGGAGGGGCAAATGAGATACACAAGTTAAACGAAATCAAAGGTCTTGGCGAGAATAAGCTTACAAACTGACCTGTTCATTGTCGTCGTGAAATGTAAGAGTTGCTTCGTAAACTTCATAAGGCTGAGTTGTATCGGTTTTAATGTCGTCATCGACCTAACGTGTGGACATGCAAAAGGAAAAATTTACTAAGAAACACCAAACACTAGACATGCTACAAATTTCCAGTAGTTCAGATTACTTGCAGTACAGTGAATACACCCCCATTATTAGTTGGCTCGTTCAAGTGCACACTTGAATCAAGAGGGCTGAAACGAGTACACACAAAACGTGACAGACTGGGAACGACAGCGACAGCAGTTTCAGGAATTTTAGCGCCTTTTCTCTTGGGAATTGGCGGTCTGCATGGAAAAACCTTAAATATTATCAACGGAGTTGATAATGTAAATTGGCCACCGTACAGAGATTCTAAAAGCTGACATTTCGAGCGTTAGCCCTTTGGATTCGCTCTGACGAAGGGCTAACACTCGAAACGTCAGCTTTTAGAATCTCTGTACGGTGGCCAATTTACATTATCAACGGAGTTGATAATGTAAATTTGTGTATACTACTTCCCCACCGACGCAGCACCATAGTTTCTTTAGAAACTACCCCCTTCTTAAATAACAATGACCACAACCAGGTTTTCTGAGCCCGCGAGACTGAGCACCCCAAGCAAACCTTTGTTTTAACGAAAACCGCTGGTCAGCAACCTGGTTCTGATCATTGCTGTTTAAGTTCTTCCGTCTGCATGATCAGGATGCTTCCCAAAGAATTTTAGAACAAGAAAAGCGATTGAGTCCGATTCTATACCAGGAATAGAATTTCCAAAGTCAAGCAATAAACATAAAAACACTCCTTACAGAAGGTGCCTCGACCTCGAGGAAATAAGGGCCGGGTAAACCTCTCATATGACGCCGAGTCTGGAAATCGAAGATCGCGGATACAAAGTTTAAAGGGAGAACTCTCGCAAGTGCGACATGCATTTATTGCTTACTTTAACATTTGGAGGTAGAACGTCTGGTATTTGAGGCGGAGTGATTGGTCGTGACCCAGTGTCATCAAAGGACCCCTGCAAACCAAAAGGGGCGAAATCACTCGTTGACTCAAATTCATTGATTCTTCTTTCTTTGTTGGCTTTTACCAATAAAGAGTCAAACATACCTTTTATACTACAGTAATTGTTAAAATCTGAAATTCACCTAGATGGCTTTCTATCATAACATGTGTCTTACATTTTTCGACAAGTGACTGAGTGAGTTTACAGGAGGCAGTGTGGCCCAGTGGTTAGGGCACTTGCCTTAAGATGCGGGGATCCCGGGTTCAAGACACGTTCTGACCGCTGGTTGAATTTGTTCCTGGTAGTCCCTGGTTCAACTTCTCAGTTGTACTTGTAAATAGCCAACTAGCTTGCCTCCGGCCAGTTGGGATTCTTAACAGTTGTTTCATTGGCCCTGAAAAGCCCCTATAGGGAGTGGTCAATTAAGTATGTACGTGTGTTTGTATGTATGTATGTAATTTCCTCTACCTTCCTTTTGAATGATATGTTAATGAAAAGTCCCACCTCCTTCATCTTAATACTCAGTTTTTCTCCGAGGTTCAACAAGGACTTTTAAACAATTCAGTTTTAAAGCTCTTACATATGAATTGCAGGCGAACTATTAAGCGAACTGACATATTGGACGTAGGCGAACCGACTTTAGACGGTAGGCGAAACAACCGGTTACCTGATGATCCTACATACGTTACACAAGAGAAACATTTATATCGTCATATCTTTGTTTACCCTCAGATTTTAGAGTAGCAACCAACTGAGCCACCGGTGCTTCATTTTATCTTCCTTGTGGTTGTTTTCACCAACCTCCTTATATTTGACGGTTACGTTTCGCAAATTTGGGTAGATATTCACAAAATTTCAAACCTTTTCGCTATCACTTTCCTGCACTTTGTGCATTTTCCCCCTATATTCCTTTATTTTAGCATTATTTCACTACACTTTTGCACAGAATATTACCAGATCGACTTGTAAGGACCAGGGTTTTGCGCTAAAATGAATTAAACGCTGTGATTTTCGAAACTCATTTTCGACTTGTCACCACCATCATATATACTTCAAACAACTCTTCCCAGTTGATTTTCAGCGATTGCTTATACTTCCACAACATATTCATTATTTTCTGTTATTTAGGTATTTGGTATTTTCGTAGCAAAGTACTTCTAATCTTTACCTTGGCTGAGCTTCTACTTGAAGATCCTTTACCAGAGAGACTAGAGACACTGCTTACATGTGAGTGAATCGAATGTTGGTCATCATCTAAATAGCTACCAAGAAACTGACCACTCTGTTGGGCGAAGAAAATAACTGTAAATAACTTGTAAAAAAAGTCACAGCATCACTGAGAAGATGAATTGCAGAAAAAAAATCACAAGAACTGGTCACTTAAATCATTAAAAAATAAAAGTAATGTTATTACATGTGGCCTGTGCTGTACTGTGCTCAGCCCCTATAAATATTTTGCGATGAAAAATTGAAAGTTTTCCTTCAGTTATGACACTCGCCTTCATAATTTCAATTTCTTTTTTGAGGACTAAATCATCAAATCGATCAATGTCTTTAGGTTCTACAGAGCTTCTTATTTCTGTCATTAATGACATCTGTCAAAAAAACAAATAAAAATTCCAAAAATTAGACATGTGTCATTGATGAAAGGCTTGATAAGTGGATAGGGTTAAACACCAGAAAAGCGTCAAAAGAGCAGATTCACACAAATCACTTCTCTAAACGTACAGCAGCATGCATTTCTTTCTTTACATGCACGTCTGGACAAAGGGGGCAAGCAGGAGAGTGACTTGAATCTTTGAGGCCAGGCCTTTCTTCGATATTTCTTTGAATTTTTAAATCTCCCTTAACCGTCCAGAAGGATAGAGGCCCCATCCCAGTACATGTAAGAGAGGCATTACTGCAGTATGCTCAGAGAAACTACAATCCCAGTTGGCATACATGTTACAGGTAAATTTGGTTTCAGGTCAAATGATTTTAACCCAGATTTGTGTAAGTTCTTGGTATCTATTTATGATAATGAATACCAGACACAAAGAAATTACAACTCAACCTAACTTATAATCGTTTTGCCCAGAAATCAAATTTAATCTGTGACACATGCATGCAATTTTCATGCAACGATCTAAAGCAAACCATGTTTCATAATTATGATAATAGGCTATTAAAATTAATTAATTTATCCTCTCCCCTCCCCTCTCATTCAATGTTGAAGGTCCAAACCTGAGTCTCATCAGTTCAGTTGGGGTCAACAAAGATTTGGAGGTGGAATGGAAGGGGCAAAGGTATAAGGTCACCAGGAAAAGAGTTGTGCAGCGTAATAATTACATTTGGATACTCTGTATTTGTCTATGGTTGTATAGGTTACATTTTTGTGATTGGCACAGTTATGGGTACAGATTACTAGAAAACAGAAAACAAAATTAATGATTGATTGCCTTTTTCTGAGCACTTGGCAGTTGTGCAACTTCACCTTTGCATCATCAGAGAGAATAAAAACAAAGTATAAAATAATTTACATTACATGCCTTGGCTGGAGTATTGAGGAGGTCAAATAAGGCCAGTGCAAATGCATTGATGTTGATGAAACCCCTGGAATATTCTTCCAAGTAGTACTTTAAGGTTCCTAGCTCATTTTCATTTAGGATTTGCTGAGCCTGATCTTCAATCAGATTCTTTTGGGAAGGTAGACCACCATTGTAAAGGACTTGGGATCCGGCTATGCCATGATGGAACTTTGACTGCTGAAAACAACAAAAACATGTATCATCTCTCAGTATGAAACCATATGAAATACTCTGAATTCTGTCACAAACAAGGGCCCCAAACTTGTGGTTTGTAAATATTGTTGAGTTTACTGCCCGTATTCAGGATACTTCTATAATCTACAGGGTCAAAGAGTACGTAGCATTTGAATATTTTTAGTACCACACTGAGAAAAATAGAAAAGTAGACATTGCAGACGTTGTAATGTACTGTAACATATATATTGTAGGTAAAACTTTTTTAAAACTAGTAGATGTTTTTAAACCCCCCCCCCCCCCCCCACCCCTGGTACTAAGAAGAAGATATTCTCTACCTTAAAATGTTGAGAAATATTTTCAAATTAATGTTCACTAAAAAAATCAGTTGACATATTTCTGCATATCCTCTCTAGATGCATTATAATGCTTACAATAAGTATTGTGACAATGATTAGAAATTGGCAAAGTAAGCGTTAAGAATTATGCCCCTTCAACATGCTGCACCTAAACAGCATACACTGTAATTATTTGTATTTACATAAAAGACATGCCAAAGTAACTGCCAATACTGCAGACACTTTCTGTTATGAACTCTTTAGGGAGAGTAAAAAAATTTGTTTAGATTGATTGGATTATTTTCATTGTTAAAAAAAAAAAAATGAACAAAACAGCAAATGCAACATTACAAACCTCTGTGGCACCCTTTCTTCCAGGTCCTGTATGGTGTCTAAAGGGAAATAAAGTAAGATTAGGGAACTTGACATTTGCAACAGGTGAATATATCCACATGTGAACCAACCTAGAGGTACTTATGTATTAGCCATCTACTGTAATTATCTAAAATTGATCCTGTTGAGTTCACATACAGTTAAAGATTACAGTGCAACGTGCCTTACCGTGGCCACCCAACAAACTTTCACATTTGACAACTACGTGTAAATACGCCAACTCAACAACCCATGCAACGGTGTTCAATTCACAACCACACAAACTTTGTAAAGAGGCGTGACCGTCAATCAAATTCATGCACCTTTATTGGTGGACAATTTGTAAAAAACTTTGTTAGGTGACCACGGTTTGCAACCTAGATACAGCATTGTTAACCCTGTGACTGCCATTAAAATCATCTGGCACTAGAAAGTGTAAAGTCTACAAGTATCATTCTCACGAGGGAAAGTGTCGAACTTTGACACCACAAAACTGCAACATAACAACGTAAAATAAGTCTTAGGTGGATCTGTACTTTTTAAAAAATAATTGGATTTACACCGTGTACATCATGATTAGTTCAAACTGACTTCACTTGACATTGTGCTGTTACACACTTAATTACAGGGTATAATCATCATACAACCTCATAAAATATGTTAACACCCGCAGATAAGCCGCACCCTGAATTTAGCAGGTCAAATTTTGGAAAAAAATGTTTTTGAAACAAATAAAAAGAAATCCAAAGTAGAAGTCTTCTTCATTCACTGTTCATCGAACGTAAACTCACTATTAATAATGCAACAGGAAATACTTACCACGATTTTAGCACTCTAATATAATGAACATTGTTCCTACCAACTTTGACATATGATTGATCTTTTTCTGATATTTGTTTCAAGACAGAAAGTTTTTCATTTAACACAGTTTTTCCATAGATTTTTGCATGACAACAAGAACGTGACCGGAACGTTCATAGCTTAGTAACCAGGCATTAGATCAGACAAAAAGGTGGAAAACTGGATATCCAAAGCAGCCTTTTTCGAATGTTCCCGCAGATAAGCCCCACTGATTTTTTGCAAAAATTTTAGGAAAAAAGGTGCGGCTTATCTGTGGGTGTTTACCGTACTGGAAATATAAGCAACAGAGCATAGATACGTTAGTGAAACAAGATCTTAGCATTTACTTGTCAAGATGAGGCAACTGTAACACTGCGAGACAATTTCGAATTTTTAAAGAATCTTAGAATCAATCATGTATGTTAGTAGAAATGACTGTAACAGTGACAGACAATAATTATTGAAGGCAAAAAAAACATGTCTACCTATTGGAGGGCAGCAGATGACCTTGTTGGGATGAGCCAGGAGGGGAATGGACCTCAACTTCAGTAATGTGAGTGACTTGATCAGGAACACTGGTATTGACATTAAGGAATTGTGCAAAGAGGTCAGAAGACAAGAATATGTTCAAATCATAGGCAACCAAGAAAGAAAAACTGACAACTGTGGCAAGCCCAAGAATACATCACCCTTAATTCCAGTACTGCAAATTACAGTAGCCTCAAAGAACAAAAAAGAATGTAAATATTACGTAGTTCATATCTACAGAAGGAGAGGAGTTTCTGTCTTAATAGGTTTAATGGAAATTTCATTGAGATTCATTTTTACCGCAATATGTTTGATATCTACTTTAGTTTTGAGGAATCCAGTGAAGATTTGAGGTGGTGAATTGCAGTATTAAAGATGAACTGGTGCATTTGCAACAAGTGAGTTTATGACTTCATCATTTAGCACTTTAAGTTGAAAAATTGCACAAAAGAGGTTCTTAAACTGGTAGAACAATGGTTTAGTTTGTCAATGTTTTAAGAGTTGTTTTATGCCACTCATAATATCTGACAAAAATTTGAATAGATTCTGCATTATACATTTAAGCAAATTGAAAAGACATTTATGCACACTGAATCTAGATAAAGAGAGGAGTCTCTGTCTAAGTGGGTTTAACAGAACTTTCTTCAAGAGATTGTTGTGATGTATTGCAAGTTTATCACTGAAAAATTAACATGCCAAGTGCAATGGCCACAAGTGATTTTATGATTTTATCATTTATCACTTTAAGTGAAAAGATTGAACTGAAGAAGATAATTAATTAGCAATAGCTAGAACAGTGAACATTTGGTTTTTTAATATTTTGAAATTGTTAATGCTATTAATAATGTCTGACAATTTGTGAAAAGATTTATATAAATGTAGGATTTTCTTTTAAAGAAGGACATTTGAGATCTAATATCAAGATTTACAGTATGTTAAGAGCAGTTCAACTAAGTTTTAAAACAAGTTTAAAGAAAATATTTTCTTCACCTTCTTTAACTGGCAAGTATCACAGCTGGCCATCAAAAGAGAATGATGGTAAATCAAAATGTTTGATGATGTCCCAGTTGAATTTTGCAAAAAAGAGCCAAGTAATGCCTTAAGGCCACTGTTCTTAGTTTCCCATTCCCTGATAATGATATGGACTGGTGACAGCTTCAGCTTCAAATTATTGAGAACAGTACCTTAGAGCCTCACTTGACCTGTTTATTTAGAGAATGCTACGTTTGACAGTTTTTATGTTATGTAGAATGACAGCATTTACATGTTATTGAAAGTTACATTCTTGTTTTATCTCTCATTATCTCTTAAGCCTTAAAATTACATTCAGTCATGAATACATCAAGAAATACTCTCTCCAGGCAACATTACAATAGTATCACATATTAGTATAATTACATAGGTGATTATTGAAAATTCTCTGCGCTGATTGCTTGCCCTTGAGGTAATTATTATGCGATAATCACCAAAGCTCTTTTTTTTTTCAAAATGGCTGCAAGCTGTTTCGTTGAGGTGACAGATGAAGAAGTTAACTGTTTTAAAGAAAATGCATATTTTTATAATAATCACTTATGTAATTTTATGTACTAAAACCATAATTCACCTCAGGCTTGGTGAATATCGGTGAACACAAATCTTGACTATCTCTCGGTTTTTATTCACCCATATTCACCTCGCCTTCTGCAAATAATAATGTTAAATATTGTTGTAGACTTGTGAATTAGAATTTAAGTACCATACAGTGTACATGTACATGTATTTGGCATTAAGGTTTACTAATGCCGATTTTTTCATTCAAAGTACAATTAATTAACTTAAACTGCAGACTACAATATCAAGTGCGCTGTTTTTAAAAGGAGATGGTCTTGGATCAAGCCTAGGCACAAGGCACATTTGTATAAACACACTTGCATTTCCCAAGAATACAATGTACATGTAGGTTGTAAATGTTTAGAGAATAATGCAGGCTTACAATACTGAGACATTATATTTTCTGTTTTCACTGGCAAAATAACATTGTCGCAGAGCATTTGAAAACCCAGCATACTCATTCTGTCACTGACAAAACAAAATACCAGCAATATTGCTCACTACTTGCTGATAATAGACCATTGAATTCAAAGGGACAGGGTCACCAGTCGAGAGCTTGAAATTGGGACCTGTCCAATACAATTGCATTTCAGACTGAAATTTTCCCATAAATTTGCGACTAAAATATTTGGAGGAGTCAAGTCATGGAACACTAGTCCAAGATTTATTATACTTCCAGACATTATCTGTCAATTGAAATTCAATCAAACTGCATGATACTGTCCCTCTAAATTGTACAGACTATTCAGAGAGTGCAATAAAAGTTATACTGTATAAAAATCCATAAACAAGACTAACCTGTTTATCTTGCCATTTTTAGCTGATTTTGTAATCCACTTTGTCTTATCATGGGTAACCCTTGTGAACGGCAGCCTGCCAACATCTTTTAGTGTTACTATCATGTTCTTTGTGGACTTCAAAACCTTAACTGCTTGTTTATGAGAGATGTTCAGGAAGCTCTTTCCATTGACATCTAAGATTTGATCACCGGCCTGAGGGAAAAAAATATTTTAGAAAAACAGTTGCAATACGTATCGCAGATAGAGTTTCGAGTCGAGACTGTCAACTTACATTTGCACAGTACTGTAGTTAGAACACCAGTGTGCTATACACTTAAAAGCTTATTAAAAGTTAGCCTGAGAGGTAAGTCCTCGCCTCACCTCTCAGTAGTAACAACAATTCCGTGGCAGTGTGGCCCAGTGGTTAGGGCGCTTGCCTTGAGATCCGGGGATCATAACCTGTTCTGACCACTTGTTGAATTCATTCCAGGTAGTCGCTGGTTCAACTTCTTTATAGCTGCACTTGTAAATAGCCAACTGGTTCACCTCTGATCAGTTGGGATTCTTAACAGTTGTTTTTCTTTTCTGTAGTTTAGTTGATTGTGTTTTATTGGCCCTGAAAAGCACCAATGGGTCAATATACAGTAGTGCAGCATTGTCTGTATTTTATTGTATGTACATGCATGTAATTCCAGAGTAACTTAGGCAGTCCCAGTCTTAAGGCAGCTGGTCAGAGTGCCTCATGTCCATCAATCTCTAGTCAGTAAGTCAACCAGCCCCTCCTACAAGCCAGCAAATCAAGGTAACCAGTCAGTCAGTCAGTCAGTCAGTCAGTCAGTCAATCAACCAGCCACCCTGTCTGCATGCATGTGAGTCAATAGTCAGTCAGTCAGTCAAGTCAGTCAGTGAGTGAGTGACTTTTATATAAGTCAGTCAACTTGCGAACCAGCCAGCTAGCTCAGTCTATTGTGGTCAGTCCTGAAGTGGGTGTGGCCATTGGTCTTCTAACGAGAAACTCATTTCAATAACCAAGTCCCATGATCAATAAGTCAGTTTCTTGGCATGTCAGTCAGTACCACCCAATGAACAAGACACACCTTGAGTCCTGCTTGTTCAGCAGCACCATCAATATCAACTCCAGCAATATAAATCCCTAGTCCATAGTCTGATCCTCCACGGATAAATAATCCTAGCTTTGCACCATCTTCAACAAAGATATTCACCTACAGTAGGAAATCAAAAATACTTTACTTGAAATTACAATTTTATAACAATTATTAGAAGTACCAAAACTACATGTATTAGAGTAAATTTTTCCCTTTTGTCATACACACTAATGCCAGCAACTGAAACGTCTCTAAAGTTGTGAACAAAGTTACTGTCAATGGATGCTATGGGTAAACAATTTTTAGGTTTCAATAATTGTAGAACTAAAAAAAAATGATGATTTATTGAAACATCTAACATAAAAACATCAGGCAAAAAACCCTTGACAAACCTTTCGTTCATCATCATCACCGAGCAGTCTTAAGTCACTCTTGTGTAACCCATCACCAGATAAGAAGCCTCCATTGGAGTCAACCCCAAGGGGAGGTGACACTCTTCGTCCCCTCATGTCAACCCATTTACAAGTAGACTCGGCAAGAAAGCTGTTGGGCACACGACCCACTGAGCGAACAAACAAGTTGAGCTTCTTACTGTTTTGAATGACCTGCAAGAAAACCAAGGAACCAATGGATTCAAATGATATGCAGTTCAAACACCTTCCCAAAACCAATCCTTGACTGGGTCTAATGAACAAGACTTTCCATGCAAGGAATGCAATACATTTTAAGGTTCATAAATGGTGACCTTGAGATGTACATAAATGTACATAAAATGAATGGAAAGTCAGTTAAGCTCATAATTTAATTTGGACGTTTCCGTTTTTCAAACATATTATTTTCATCATTATTTAAATACATCCAACTTCAAACCATCTAGAAACTAAATTCAAGAATGCCGTGGGCCAGTAATATTCTAAGTCTGAGCACTCATTTTAAAACAGTTAGTATTCAATAGTTATTGCAATAAGTACCGACACTGTATATCAGATAAACGTTGGATATCCTGCCTTGATGGTCAAGAAGTCATTGGAGTGCTCTGGATGCACGCCAAGTTTTTCTTCCAGTTAAAAAATCACCAGACTGCCCGTCAGGTGGTAATTTGAAAACCTAGAGTGGCTGAAGGTCATATGGACACACTGTTTTCTTTTTAAGTAGTATTATTTGGTGGAATTCTCTTTATCTGGGTCCATGTTTTAAGGCCTCTTTTGTGCTTAATCATACAATTTCCACAGGATTAAATAAAGTACCAGTATTGCTTCTTCATGATTAAACTACAGCTGTATATTAATGTAGTCAAGTGGGAAAACACCTCATACATTGTAGTCTAGGGAATGCACAGGTAAAATTACTTCCCACATAACTGGCGTCACAGCGAAGCATTCATAATAATATGGAAGAACAACAAATTAGCCAATATCAAAAACACCATAATACTCTCTATTTGTCCCTCCAAATTATTTACATGCATTGTTTTCAGTTTCTCTTGGGACCATTATAAGTCCCAAGAGAAAATAAAAACAATGCTTAAGGCACTTGTCCCCCCACAATCTCGCCAAAACATTACAAGACAAGTTGTACAAAACATTTCACAATGTAACAGCGCCTTCATGCAAAATTTTGGGGGGACAAAGTGTATTATGGTATTTTTTGATATTGGTCAACAAAATCATTTGATAAAAATAAGCACACAATTAAACTATCAGCACCATGAAAAGAACATATTTGATTTTGGGTTTCCACTGAGCCTAAATACGTTTTCTAGCAATGAATTGTTCAAAAGCGATCAGGTTAATCCGACTTGTAGAAGAAATTCGCAACTGAGTTCTTTGCAACTTTCTATTATCAGAAAACACATTTTTCAATTCATTGCACAGGTGGCTAACAAAAACTCACCTGCGGCTTTCAACAAAAGAAACGAAACAATTACGTTTTGAAGTTACAACTCAGTAAGAAGAATACCATTACTTAGCGGTACCATTACTTATTTTTCAGCAGAATAAGTCACTGCTGTTTTACATCTGCGGCCGTCATAATTATAATAAACTACATGTACAAGAAGCCGTACAGACCAAAGTCAGTTTCACATTTGTCAGCTGTTACGCCCATCAGCATTTGAACACAAAAGGAACTTTTATTTTAAACGGAGAGGGAAAAATATGAAATTATTTAACATTATCTCAAGAGAAATTGAGATAATCTCAAAGCTTACCTTAACAGCTTGTGCGTGTGTGAGTCCATCGAGCTTAGTGCCATTTACTT
>OX421448.1:27271760-27274260 GCA_949126865.1 Montipora capitata | reverse complement strand
GATCACTGAACTCCATGTCGTATAAAGTCGTGATCAAAATGCTAGAGAATAATGAACTTAGGATCAAGAGATTTCATTAGGATCGAACTTTCGTTAATTAAACCAATCACCGTTGCTGAAAAACAGCGAATCACGACGACCAATCAAAGTTAGGATCGAATTAAACCAATCACAACGCTTCTTATTGAACGAATGAAATGAAAGGAACATGTTACTTAATGTGACAACTCAATGTAGTTGCCACCATTAGCATCTATTTGCAACTGTCAATACTCAACTATGTCTCAACGTCTAACTAAGTGTACTGTCTGCGGACAATCTGGTCATACGAGAATCCACTGTTTGCGAATTGTAAACGAAGTGACATACCAGAGGCTGTTGCCGATGGCGTTGGACGATGCCTTCTACTCCTAGAGGGTTTTGTCAACTTAAAAAAACGGCTCCTTTAGGAGCCACCAAGTTTGCAAAAGTCTATGACCAATTTAATTGCATTATGTTGTTCCCTTGTGCTCAAATATATTCTTGCTGCTTAATGATACTTCAAAGTCCCGCTTCCTTGCCGCATAATGATACTTCAAAGTCCCGCATGTCCAAATTCGCACTCTCTTAGAAGCCCTGTAATAATATATATAAATAGCTGACAAAGACGAAGTCTCGGGCAAGGATTGAAAACTGGGTTCTAATAACACTTGTCGTTACGGGAACTGGGTTCTACTATCACGAAATACAATATGGTAGTGAAAGTTTTCCGTCGAAGACAGTTCCGTTCAGTTTGAAAAAGGTACATTTAGGTTTTCAACAGTTCAATAAGGCCCAAATGAGTCACCGACACGCCACCGACGCACCACCGACGCATCTTATACGTTATAAGTTTAAACAGCGGCCAACGCGTCGGCCGACAGTCGACCGACAGTCGACCAACAGTCGGCCGACAGTCAACCGACAGTCGACAGACGCGTTGGCCGACGTGTTGGCGGGATCGGATTCTCAATATGTAGATTACTTTCATAATGTTACATGTGTGTTCAATGATGTATTGATTGGGATCTTTTGTATCTCTGCCCTGTGTAGATATTTTTACACAGGGCAGTCTTTCATGTAAATTACAGCATGACTTTTTTCATCAGCACATGCAGGAAATGGTAAAGATGATATACAGGGTCCTGTGGTACAAACAACCAAGGATGTAGCCCGAGAATCTTCAAATACCGATATTGGTAACACCAGTACTTGTGAATCAGAAATACATGTACCACCGAGTGGAGCCAACATATCTGACATGAGTCCTTGCCCCATGCCGCCTGCAGATGCAACAGCAAGTGCTATAGAAACTCTTGCCCTCAAGAAGAGTCCAGGAGAACCACAGCAGGGACACCCTGATACAGAAAATGAAGGGAAACAATCTGGCAATTTATCCTGCAGTGGCACAAGCTCTTCCAACAGCAGTCTAAAAGAGACCACTAACAAAAGTCCACCTGAAGGTAAACGTAGGCAAAATCTTCACAGGGTGTTGTAGCATTCTTTTTATTAATTTACATGTATATCTTTCAATATCTGTTTTATCATCTTGCACTAAATTGCATTCTGTAAGCTCATACATGATGGGAGCTTAGAGAATGAGCTATCGAAATCATCATCTGAATGGCCCATTTCCGAGTTGCTGTTTGTCTCGGTTTCGAAGTCAGTCTTGGTGCTCAAATATTGTACCAAGGGAAATGAGTTTGATTTGCATAAGAATATGCAACTGATTTCCATTTGAATGGTTGTGCACCAGGACTCGCTTTGAACCTGAGGCATGCAGCAACTCGGAAAGGGGTATTGGTTTACATTACATGTACATAATTAAACATTGATTGCATTTGACTACAGTACAATAATTATTCAATATTACCGGTATATCATATGGTTGTATGCTAACCATGTACGCTTGCACCATGTAAGCATTTACAGAGTAGTTAAGCAATATATAGATTATTTATTTTCATAAGCTTACATATTTGTGTTCAATGATGTATTGATTGGGATCCTTTGTATCTCTGCACTGTGTAGATATTTTTACACAAGGTGGTCGTTCATGTAAATTACAGCATAACTTTTTTCATCAGCACATATAGGAAATGCTAATGATGATATAAAGGATCCTGTGGTACAAACAACCAAAGATGCAGCCCAAGAATCTTCAAATACAGATATTGGTAACACCAGTACTTGTGAATCATCAGAAATACCATCGAGTGAAGCCAACATATCTGACATGAGTCCTTCCCCCATGCAGCCTGCAGATGCAACAGCAAGTGCTGTAGAAAATCTTGCCCTCAAGAAGAGTCCAGGAGAACCACAGCAGGGACACCCGGATACAGAAAATGAAGGGAAACAATCTGGCAATTTATCCTGCAGTGGCACAAGCTCTTCCAACAGCAGTCTAAAAGAGACCATTAACAAAAGTCCACCTGAAGGTAAACTTACATGTAGGCAAAATCTTCATAGGGTGTTATAGCAA
>OX421448.1:27246760-27266760 GCA_949126865.1 Montipora capitata | reverse complement strand
AACGAGATCAGTCACATTTTGATGTATTTCATTGAAACACACCAGGTTGGCGTGGTACAAGAATCGGCAAAATACGGCAATTCAACCTGAAGAAAGGACGAACTTCAAACAAGATCCCCTCCAACACTTAAATAACGTTTAGGTGCTTTAAACAAACTTCTGAAAACACAAGCTAGTGAGATTTCCCTCTAATTTTACGAGAACTCATTGCGAATACGTGTTTATCACATAAGGGCAACATTTATTGTCACTGTCGAGGCACAGCAAAAAAAAATTGGGCAAACGGATTAAAAAAGCACTTGAGAGTACTTCACACATGAAATTTCACATGTGAAAAGATCACTTATGGTTACATATGAAAATCACGCCTTTTGATACCTTTCGTGAAATGATTTACTATTTCATTGGAGTTTATATAATAAATAGAATATTACATGGCCGCTTGGAGATACAAAATTTATCTTCCCGTGTTGAAAAATGTTTCACTCGTGAATGGCAGTGCGGCCCAGTGGTTAGGGCGCTTGCCTTCTGATCCGGAGATCCCTAGTTCAAGACACGTTCTTACCACTGGTTGAATTTGTTCCTGGTTGTCCCTGGTTCAAATTCTCAGCCAACTTGCTTGCCTCCGGCCAGTTGGGATTCTTACCAGTTGTTGTTGTTGAATGTTCTGTTCTGTCGTGATTGTGTTTCATTGGCCCCTTAAAGCCCCTATGGGGAGTGGTCAATTAAGTACAGTATGTATAATAAATCGAAGCAATTTGCACTTCCAAGTTAGTTCAAATGATGAACTTGAAGAAAGAGGAAATATACATGTATTTCCTAACAACACTGAGCAGTAGTCTCACTTCCAACCCCAGTATGTCCTAAACCAAAGGTAATAATTTGCCTCCTGATTAGACTAAACAACCTTGATAACTCTGTCTTAAAATTCTAGGTGTTACATGTATTATTATCAAGTGTTAGGGAACGAGTGATTTTTGTTTAAGACAAAGTTCTGAGTCCTACAAAAATTAGAAGCAAAACTGTTTGGGTTTTATTTTACTTTACTGGAGCTAGTTTGCAGATTATTTTCTTTCTTCTAAACCACTGGTGATGTCATCATCATTACGACCAGAACTTTAAAAACTATACGTGATAGTTTAAAAGTCCTTGAAATAAAGATCAGTTAGTTTTGACTTTATGGACCCGCTATGGTAATTGTATAGCTTCCTTTGCTGATGCTATCTTAGTTTTTTCATTTCTGATGATTGTTCACTTGTCTTTGTAATAAATAGATTTTCACATTTGGGAAGGCTTCTACTACTGTTGCTGTTATTGTCATGTTTAAAGGGCCAATGTGACTATTTTTGCTTTGCTGACATAGTGCTTCTGGTCAGTGCTACTTTCTACAGCTTCTAGTTCTGTTGTTCTGCTTCTGCTTTGACTTCTATATCACTGTTTCTACTGCTGGTGCGAGTGCCACTTTTTCTTGTGGTGGTGGTGCTGGTGCTGCTGTTAATGTGTAAATTTTGCTGCTGCTGGTAGTGGTAGTCTTGGTACTGCTGAAACTTTCTGCTACAGCCACTGCCTTTGCCTCCATTTTTTCAGCTTCTCCCATTACTGCTTTTGATTATGCTTCTACTGCTGTCACTGTTCCTGTTGTAGCTAATTTAAAAGCTACTGTTATTGCTGCTTTTGCTGTTGCATCTGCTTATTTTTTCTGCTTTGCTGTTGCTGCTGCTTCTGCTACTGCTGTTGTGGATGGCTCTCCCTTTGTTATTGCTAAACCTGAAATTAAAACATCTCAAGGGTAACTGCGCTAGGTTGCTTATGCCTGAAGGGTTTTGTGCCATTTTGGGGTATTTCAAATGATTTAAACATGTGGATTAAACCAATGTTGCTAAATGCAAAAGATCCTGGATGACCACATAACTGTTTGCAAAGGTTTCTGCTACTGCTTCAGATATACGTGTAAGCTACTGCTCCTTCTTCATTTGCTTGTCTTTGTTATTGCTGACATTGCTACTGCTACTGCTTCTTGGACTAATGCTGTTGTGGCTGATGCATGTGGTACTGCTTGTTCTGCTCCTTTGCTCTGCTGCTATTGTTGTCTCAACAGCTACTTGTGACCTTGCTGATGCTCTTGCTTCTTCTTCACCAGCATCTGGTGTTTTGTTGTTGTCACCTTAATACCTCCTGTCTTCCATTAGGACGGTAATTCAGATGCTAGGATAAACCAGAAAGAGTTATCCAAACGAAAGAGCACTTCTCAAAGACAAAGGGAGAAAAAGAGACATAGAAAACAGAAAAAGACGCAGCAATTGCAAGGAGCTGCAGAGTAAGTGCACTTTTTTTAGAAAAAAGTTTAATTCTCTGAATTATACAGTACACCCCGTCTATCTGGTATTCATTGGTTTCAATGGGACATCTTTTTTGCAGGCACAGGATGCAAGATAGTGGGGATAAGAACCAAGAACATGGTAAAGTGAAGACTGACAAGGAGATCAAAAATCGGCAAATTGGTGATAATCAAATGCATCCTCTTAACAACGATCCCGAAAAACAGCAGTTGGGGCTCCCTGATAATAATAAGACGAATAGACAGGAAGTGCGACAAACTTCAGACTATTTTAGACTTTACAGAGGAAGCACTATGACTATTGTTTTTCATGCAGTACTTGCCCCTCACTTCAAATTTGATGCATCTAAACGGGATACAATTGTCATGAGATTTGGAGGAGTTGTGTTTGGAGAATTTAATGATGATGTTGTCGAGGTGCATCCTGAACGGTAAGCTTGACCATGATAACATTAAATTTTTGTTGGGAAGAGTTTTTTTTTTCAATTTTGCATTGGTCATGATTATTACAAAAGATGATAAAGGATACACTAACCGGACATACATGTTCATGTATATGTATAACATACATACGTGCTTACTGTAATTAAAAAATGTAATACTGGTGACATTCACACTGAATGTGACAAGCATTTCATACCTCTTATAAATTACAGTATAATGTATAGTGAAACGAAAATTCTTTTCTTAAATGGTTAATATACACTTAATGTTTTTCCGAGAGTCCTGATGTTTCGTTGAGGGAAAACAAAACTAACTAGTTTCCCGCGGGACCAGACGTTAAGTGCTTTGTCACTTTCCCCTCAACAATCGCAGCAAAACATCTGGAGCAGGCAACTACTGCAGAATTGTTTCCCGGGTGGGATACATTTTGAATTTGATGAGGGGCACGTGACCAAGAATCAACCAATCACTGTGCTTGTTTTGATGAGTGAAAGGTTAGGTATTTAACAAATTTGCTTATTACTAGTGACTACTGATTACTCAAAAACTGATCTTTCCTGTCCTCATTGATAATCCTCAGTTGTAAAATTCTGGTCGCCATTACTCAATTTTTAGTGGCATTGGCAACCAGGAAGGCGCATTTTCCGACCCTGGATAATCACATGATTTCAACTGCAATTTGGAATAAATTTTTTTTAAAGACCAACAAAATTGCACGTGCAATTTGCAGTGTTCGAAAAAATTACAAGTGCTTATTAAATCTTATTCCAAATCACGTAGGAAAAAATCATGTGATCACTTAGTAATATACATGTATGGGCATAGGTACCATGTATCAAAAATATTATATCCAAATCTAAGGCTTGCATTTGATGAGTGAGTTTCTTTGATTTTTGTCCAATCAGAATTGTTTTGTTACTTCTTTTTGCACTGAATTACTGTACCTCTTTACTGCATTCAATTACTTCTCCTGGATTGTGTTAACTGAAAACTGCATTTCTCTTAGCCAATCAGAATGGCAAAATTGTTCCATGTGTATACTGTTATTCATTAAAAGGTAGTACATTTAAGGTGGGCAAGGTGACATTATGCATTCAAGTATTGATGTAGTGGATATTATTCACATCTCTATGAAATACCCTTCAGTAGGAACAAGGTTGTAACTCCTGTAATTAGTCTTTTACGTCAATTTACATTTACTATAAATTCCATTGGGATTTTTTACTTATTTCCTTCATGGAAAGCAGGGTCTATTTAATTTTATTTATTTATTTATTTATTTGCCACAGAAGAAAGAAATTAAGATACTAATGTGAACAATCAAAAACGAGAAGATAGAGAGAAAAATTATTGAATTACATTGGTGGCAAGGAGGCCTAAAAGAAACTGCTAAGCTTATATAAGTTAGGCCTCTCCAAGTAAAACATCTACCTTTTCTTGACATGCAAGTGGGCGACAGGGAATACATTTAGTTATTTAACGTGTTGAAGTATAAAGTAATGAACGAAAATTTACAAATTAAAGACAGTTACTTATTTAATTATGGTGTTGAAATATGAATAGAGTGATGAAAGTAAAATTACAAGGTGAAAACAGTTTGACGCAGAAGAACAAAGTACCTGAAAATCACAATAGTTGTTAACGAACAATGTCTTAAGTGCTTTCTTGAAGGAAGCTGTTGATGAAGAATTAATGTTAAGAAAATTGTAAAATTTAGGTCCCTGATAGAAAATTGTTAGTCCGATAGAAAGGCAAACGAAACGCGTGAGAGTTTCTCGTATAATATCTCTGAATTTGACTGTTTTGACTGTCTTGCTAACTTGGCAGGATTAGTTTTATTTTGATAGGAGAACATGAATTGACCAAGTTGTAACAAGTTAAGATCATGGAATTTTAGGATTCCAAGGCTGTTAAATATAGGGTCCGAACAAGGTTAGTTGTATAGGTGGAAGCCCAAACTATATTTCAGGAAAAGAAATAGGGATAAACAATAATCCTTTCCTTTTTAGGTTGTTGTAAATTTTTATTGGCACTTTTGGCATTAAGTAATGGTAATTTTTACCATAGAGTCTCCAGTAGCTCAGTGGTTAGAGCATCCGACTAGATCACGGAGGGTCGTGGGTTCGAATCCCATCTGGGGCTCGGATTTTTTCCGAGTTCCGAGTAGGTGCCATCAACATCTCAGTTCTAATTTTTACTTGTAAGAGTATTAACCTATCAATCATGGTGTAAGTATTTCTGATAAGATCCTGGCGAGTAAAAAAGTGTTTTTAATTTGTTTCACAATAGTTATTATGGTTGGTATTCGCCACTATAAAAAATACCATAATACTCTTTTTGTTTGTCTCCCCTCCCCAAATTTTTGGTATTCTTGATAGTGGCCAATTGACCAATTTCAATATATTAAAATTCAGTCCTAAACAAAAGGCATCATCTCGAGGCTCTGGGGGAATAAATATAAGAATTTGTATGAGTTTATTCCCCAGAGCCTCGAGATTATGCCTTTTGTTCAGGATTGATTTTAAATACCAGTATATCGAATTTGGGGTATTGCATTTAGCATCATTCATTAGTAGACTTGGCTGTGGTTCTGTGTCTATCAAAACTGAAAGTTTGCAATGTTGTTTTATGTCATCTACCAGTAGTAGACTGATAAAATCTGAGAGAAACTCCAACTTCTTTTAATATAGTGACTTGGAAAATGGCTTCATTCTGATTAAGGCAAGTCTTCTGGTGCCTTGCACTTATGTTTCTGGGAAAGTTCCCTACAAGTACCTTGTGCGAAAAGAGCAAGGAAAAGATAAAAGAGAGAAGCCGAAATACCTATGGGAACACCTCATTGCCTCTGGATATAAAAGAAACAGGTGTTTACAAGTACCCAAGGTTCGGTGCAAACAAGGAGGTATTTTCTTACAATAGTGATAGCCGAAAAATTCATAACACATCTTTGCAGCATTGTGGTCCTGTTATTCCAGTTCATTGATTTTCTTTAAGTAAAACAATTCATTGTGTTGGAATCCTCTTTTGCCCTTAAATGAACAGTCCTTATTAATTACTTTTATTTAGCTGTTTGGCACCAGTATGATGACACCATCTTTCCTTCACCTAACTGGCATCAGGATTTTCGTAACAAAATGCCCTACTGGAAGAGTATGGATTCTGTTGAAGGGAGGAACATTGCAACGTTAGCAATACTTCCTCGTTGGGTAGGGTTTGTAAAGGATGGAGGAGACACAAGTATGACAGCATGGGATGCAGTGAAAGTCGTTGATGATTTAGCTTTCTGTATGACGCAAACTTTAGCGAAAGAAGAAGATGGTCGTGCAACTAGCAATGTTCCTTTGTCATATGACTTTAAAAGGGTGAGTAATCAGGTCTTCACCTTCCTTCATTGAAAAAAATCTTCCTTCCCTCTTTTATAATTCAGTTTTGCTTATAAACAACGGGGTTCCTGTATTTATTCAACTCCTTTACTTTTTTGTGACCTATAAATATTGTAGCTTTTAGGTGGGCTTTGTTTGGGGCTCCCTCGTTTAATTCATAAAATATGAAGAAATAACCTTCTCGATGAACAATGACTTTAATTTGTCAACTATCAAGGAACCAGTCTACAGTCAAATGAGAACAGTAGAAATACAATAATCATACATCTAAAACTAAGCGTAGTCAAGGAAAACCAGAACACTTACAAGACATCTTTAAAGGGAGAAATAGATAAATGAGCTTTTGAAATTACGTGTGGCGTTCTAAACTCTCTTATCCAACGAGTAATATGACTATTTACTCCCAAAAGCTCCAATTCCTGCATGATAACGTTATGATCTACAAGGTCGACACCTTTAGAAAAATCTGCGAAAAAAATGCGGACATAATTACCTCCACTATCTCACGCTTCAAGTATGGTATGCAGGAAATAAACTAGAGCATGAGTGGTTGACCTGCCCCACACAGAGAACTGCTTAGGGTCTAAGCTGTCCACAACCGGCCTGTAAACAGAGACAAGTGTAAAGCCTTCAACAGCCTCCAGCCTCCCAAGAGTAATAGGGCGGAGGTCATTCTCCACCGACGTTGGGGGGGGGGGGGGGGGGGGACACTCGGGGACTGGGTCCACGAGTGACTCCTTCAGCTTATCCGGAATAAAGCTTTCTTCCAGGGAGGCGTTGTAGAGATCACTGATGACGGGGGAGACCTCAAAGGCAAAATCCTTCCAGATAACATTCGGGATAGTCTCTGGCCCGGGGGACTTCCTCACCTTGCTATTACGAAGGACTTTGTATGCGCTCTGCTGCGTGACCAAAAATTCTGCGGGAACGGGTCTTAGGCCCGACCGGGTGGAAGCTGGTAACAGAGCAAAATTCACTGCTAATGCGATGCAGTGTACAGACAGTTCACTTCTCGCTTTACAGTCCGTATATGTCTACGGTCCATACGGATCGAAAATAATAATTTTACGTTTCGTAGCAGTGCGGCAGTATTGGACATCTGTGATAATTTTAGAAAATGGAAACGTCATTTGGAAATATACATGGAAGCTTGTGTAACTGTAAACAAACCAAAATAGCGATTATCTTACACTGTGCTGGTCTGCAAGTCCTTGAAGTTTGTGATCAGTTCTAGTTTGATCACGCAGAAGACAAACACGATTGAAAAGCTTGAACAGGCAGCTACCTTGGGAAGGTGTAGGAGATATCTTCTGTTCGAAGATGTTGAACACACAGACGTCGATAAACTCACTTAACTTAATTACAGAACACGACGTGAAACAAGTCAAAGTAACTTTCATCAAGAGAAAAGGAAAGTCAAGCAAACAAGAAATGATTCTTAAACTTAAAAGATGATGTGTAACTCTACTGTAACCCTAGCGGACAGGGAAAATACTAACAAAACTTATCACACGGACTCAAACCTTCAACTGAGCCAAAACAATTACAAGTAGAGCAAAGATATGACTATGCAAAGCTTGCTAAAATGTAAAACAAAGGCAGAGCAACAATTGAGAGCAATAGCAAAACTACGCAAAGGAACTAAGTGAAAAAATGCACTAGCAAAAAAACCGCAAGTGAAAAATCTGAAACAAGGACAAATGGCTAGTGCAGATGTCTTTATGCATTCCTTCTCCTTGAATGTTAGCTTTGTTGACGATGGACTTCATGATCTGACTGCTGATTCTGGTTTACCACTTGATTTTGGATGGTGGGACTTTTGCAAACAAGAGTTTGTCAGAAGCATAGTTCGAACCATTATCTGAGATCAAAATGGCTGGAATGTCATGAACAGCAAATACTTGCAACAGTTGACCAACTACAATCATAGACAAAACTGTTAGGAAAGGTTAGCAATTTTAACATCTTCTTTGCTTCTCTCCCAACCCTCCCAATTTAAGACCACACTCAAAGTTTTCAGACAATCATAGACAAAAGTAGTTGGGAAGGTTATGTAAATAAACTGCACCACAGCTGTATTGCACGCCGCTTCAATGTTGCGCAAAATTGAACGGTCTTAGTTGGGAATTGTTGTGTTACCTTCCAACATTGAATAGGGGGAGGGGGCTATATAAGAGAAGGAGAAACCTTTTTTTATTTTGCATTAACAGAAGCGGCGTGAAATACAGCTGTGGTGCGGTTAATTTACATAACCTTCCCAACTACTTTTGTCTATGATTGTCTGAAAATTTTGAGTGTGGTCTTAAATTGGAAACACTGCTTTTTTCCTAGCGTTGACTGTTTCTTTGAAAAACAATCATAAATAGTGCTTCTTTTAACATTTATTTGTGTTTTGCCATCTTATCATAAATTTTAGGCATTGACTTGGTTAAAAATGGGGGAAAATTTTGACTTTCATACCTGTGTTTGGATGTCTTGTTGTAAGTGTTTCAATGACATTAAATAGTAGAGGAAATAAAATGATGAAAATTCCTTCACGAATTAACGAAAAGGGCAGGAGTCTAAATGATAGTTAATTAAAGCCATAAAGCTGGTTTTGAAAGGTCAAACGAGTTCACGGACTAAACGCTCAGAATGGCGGTGGTCAATTGCAATTTGCGAAGTTGAAAGCAGCGCCTTTTAAAAATGTCATGTTCACGTTAAAGTCACGGGAAAGAAGTAAAATAAAAGTGATTACTTTTTTGCACCAGTACAGTAAGTGGGATGCCCTGTCAATCATTGAGCTATTTTGGGAAAAGTAATCAAGATGTGTTCGAACATTACTCCATGACATTACTGAACTGTTTTATTGAGGAATCGTTGTGTTACCTTCCAACATTGGGGGGCCTTTATAAGAAATGGAGAAACTATTTCTTTTGCGCCTTAACAGAAGCAGGGTGAAATACAGCTCTGGTGCCGTTCATTTACATAACCTTCCCAACTACTTTTGTCTATGATTGTAGCTTAGCAGTAGTTAATGTTTTCAGTCTGTTACCTTGATGTGGTCTGAACATGGGTCAACAACCACAAGATAATGTTGACCTGACCATCATTTTCCAAGCAATCACTCGCAGCAATTTGCCATGGAAGACTTGGAATTGGGTACATCAAAATGAGCTCCCTTGGAAAAGCAGGTTGGCTCTGCTGGCACGCTTCTCACCATCGCACTCCTTCTGCCAAGTTGATATTTATTCTCAGCCAACAAATGATTTGTGATTTTCCCGGATGGGAGCAGTGGGCTTGTCTGTCCGTTCTCGTTGAGTGGAACATGATGATCTTTGTTCCGAAGAAGACTAAACCATTCTGGGTAGCCAATTCATCCCGGTACTCAAATACATAAAGGGGGGACTTCAGTTTGTCATTTGTCCATCCATTCATGATTAGTCTCATTAGAGTTTGAAGTGACAGGTCTTTGCTGGTCTCAGGGTGTAATTGCTGTAGGTGTTGTGATGAAGATCGCTTTCTCTAAGTCTATCTTTAACCTCTTAACAGAAACTGTCTTCTAGATTGACATGAAATATTACGCAGTCAGTTGAATCTTTCAGGTGTGACATTACAGTAGTGCCGCTCAAGAGAGTTCATCACTAATAAAGATGTGGAAACTGGGCTTGTAAGTCACTTTCAGGCTGTACTTGTTTAGTCTGACTCTCATCCCCTTCTGGCCGTTTGTGATTCATTAGGATTGGCTTAGTGGGGATTGTCATTGATTAGTGAAATAGATGTATATTTGAAGTGCTGGTTGTAGACAAAATGAAGAAGTGATCCTCGCACTTATCTGGACAATTTAAGCAATTGTTACTTTTTCTTATGTGGCTTGTGGTCTCAAAGCACTTGTACCATGTCCTTGCACAGGATGTAGTGTTCAAATCCTAGCTTCTTCTTCGAAATAGGTTGCTAGGCTAATTCGACATGGCATCAGGCTTGTTGATGTTCATAACCTCTGTGCTTAGGAAAACAAACAAAGATGAAGAGAAACCGCTGCAACGTGAAATAAAGAAACAGAAAAGTGAGATGGGGAAAGAGCACTTAATGAGATACCATGACTCCCAAAGGAAAAAAACTGTTGCTTCTCATGCTCACAATGTCGACACTGATGAACCCTCCAAGGGAAAGAATAGGCCCTTTCCGAGTTCAAGTCTACCTCATCTTCAAAGCGAGTCTAAGTGCGAAGGTTTTGTGATGGTAATTAGTTCTACTTTACATAAGAATGACTACTGATTTTCATAACAAAAACTTCGCACTTAGCCTCGCTTTGAAGAGAAGCCAGGCGAGAACTCGGGAATGGCTTATTGTTAGATTGTCAGATGACTGGTGTAGAATGGCTGACAGTGCCCTTACCCAATAATACTGGTATGAAATTTAGGACTAGCTCAGCTTGCCGTGGAGAAAAGGTCCAAAGTCACTTTTTTCCGGGAGATTTGGTGACCTGTATGGGAAACCTGGAGATTTATTCAGTATCTGGTACACTGCGGGATAATCCAGGAGAGCTGACATTTATGCATTCGTACAACTAGTTCTCAGAAATATGAACAACTGATCTTTGAATGTCGTATAAAGATACATTTCCTACCTTGCTGTTCAAGTTGCATTCGTAGAGTCTTCTATACTGAGGTTTTGTTCCCCGGGGGGCGGGGGGACTCCCATATAAAAAGGACGGGGGTGCTCGTCGTACCTTTAAGTGGTTAAAAAAATGGTTTTGGTACCTCTTAAGGTGTTCAGCCTCAAAAGGTCCATGGCAGGAGCTTTAGCAGTACCTTTAAGGGTACTGAGCCAAAAAATATGATGGGAGACATTTGAAAGTTCACTATTTTTTTAATTTTGTCTAATGAAAACCCATAAATTGGTACCTCTTAGGGGTGAAAAAAATTTCATGCCACGCCCACAAGACAGGATCTTGGTACCTCTTAGGGGTTCTTTTCCAAATTTTCGACGAGCACCCCCGTCCTTTTTATATACTCCCGGGGAGTTTTTTCCTTCAGTGTTTTACCTTTATCTAAGGAAAATTAAATGTTTCCTTGGCCCAGACGTCCTGCCTTCTAGTCAGTCTACTTGCCTTTCTCCACCATTTTTAATCTACTACCACTTCTGGACATGCGTTGTAGAGCTGTTGCATGTGTAGAATGATAAAATATTGGCTTCTACTTGTGAAAAGACAAGGTGCCGGTTCTTGTCCTTGCCTTGCAATTTCTTCATAAACGGGTCAACCTCTAAACGTGGTCCCAAAGTAGCACTGTAAGGCAACCTTTTGATGGTTTACACTATCTATTTCAAAATTACCCTCGCCAGCCTTTATCCTTACCTTTTTTCTTGTAGTGTAAATGAGGTTTTAATGTTTGGTCGGGGTTGATTCTCAGGATTCCAAGCTCGATTAATGTGCTGTTACTAAGGAGAGGGGATAAGTCCATTCTTCCTTCAATTGCAAGGAATTTGCTTCTTGTTCCTCAGTTGTTGTTTCGTGGTGTTGTCAGGAATTCACCTTTAAAGTGCCCATCTGACGAAAATATTTATATTCTATCTTTTTACATTTTCGTGTAGAATAGGACTTTGTTACTCACCTTACGAAATTCCAGTGCTTTACGAAGAATGGAAGAACTTTTTTCCTGATCGATTTGTTTGTGATTTCATGGCTGCCATTACTTGACCTTGCGACCAAACTAGCCAGGAGGCTTGGCTGCAAATTACTGGTAGTGACGTCAGAGGCTTAGCACGAAAACGTCACATGGATAATTTTCATATCGAAATACAGGGTGAAATTTGCTCTTTGTAACTATTTGATCTATTTCATACACTGTACTCTTCCGTGTCGAACTAAAGCATGCCGTCAAGTCGCTGTACAGTGCAAGGCTGTAGCAATATATCAAACCATAGTGCTGGGATTTCTTTGTATCGTAGCCCTGCAAGTGGAGCTGTGCGGGATCAGTGGCTTTGATTTGTTCGTACGCACCGGGCAAATTTCGCCCTGTTTTCTGAGGGTCCTTCACAATGATGGATCCAAGTGGACAATCCATCCTCGTGCTATTCCGACCGTATGGAAGAAGGGACCTTAGAAGCCATGCTCCGCGCGATCCCGTAGAAAGGTACGTATGAATACACGAAATATTATTTTCTTCTTTACACTGGTTTATAAAAGTTTCATACATAAGAAATGAAAATTGTTCTACGACTGCTGTTTTCGCCATCTCAGAACAGTTGATCTTGAGGATGTTGTGTAAAAGGTTAAAGTGTACAAATTTGTTCCGTCGCCCAACTCTTCCATTCTTTCAACGTATCGGCCAACTTCCATACAGCATCTGCACGCTTTAGGTTTTACAAGGAACTCTAGCGAGCCGTTGGAGCATTTGCACCTGAGGTAAAAGTGGGAAAATGATCTAATAGATATGACAAGGCTAGCAAATTTTCGTAGATAATTAGTGCATGTACATGTCTGGAAGTACGTACATTGTGTCAATACGTAAGCAACCTTTTCACTAGTTGACGTCCAGAAAAACGTTTCCTGTCTACAAGGGACGCAAATATAACAAAGAGCATTTCAAACCAGTTTTCGACGTCTTCTTCTCCAGAGAATCTACTCCAAAGAATCTCGTCTTCCTCTTCTTCTTGGGCCACTTGTTCCTAATATTCAGACGCTTCTTGCTCTGTGGCTCGTCGTAAGGTAAGAAGTCTTCTCTCGCTGAAACCAAACTGTCCTCTGAGGCCTCGGAAGATTGTTCGTGCCTGCTTTCATTGGATTCACTGGAATAATCGGAGACGAAGACGCTTGACATTTCTTACGAAACTCAATAAAAGCAAAGGAATTGAACTTGAATGTTGAGCCTCTGACGTCATGATTAAGAAATCTGCTTTTCAATTGCGGGCTCATGACGAACGAAGTTTAGTAATGGCGTCCAAATTGTCGGACATTTTGGAGCCGAAAATTATTACGTTACAGGGTTTGTTGTCAATGTTCTTTGTCAATTACTTATAGTAATTAACCTAACGGCATATTTTGTAGCAGAATGAAGGCGAAAAAAAAAAGCAAATTTTCGTCAAAGGGGCACTTTAAATATCACATGGAATTGAAGAGTTTTCAACGTGACTTTGCTTGGCTCTTAATCCTTGATTTCGTTTGAGCTGTGCTTCAAAGCCTTGAATATTCACACTTGCTCTGCTAAAGAGTTTAACATGTGCGTCGATTTTTCGGGGAAAAAACGTATTATCTCAAGATTCACTTAATCTGAGCTTTGTATCTCACTGTATATCTTCCTTTTTGGACTCTCCCTTATGGGTTCTCTGTTCCAGGAGTTTCTTGTTTGGTGGGCGTGGATGCCCTTGTATACTTTCTTCTTTTCTTCACTTTGGATACTTTGTTATCATCTTCACCTGTTGGTTGATATTCTCTTGGCTGCCTTCATCTTCATCTCTTTCGTATGCGTTTATTGATGAGGTCGCTGTCTTTAATAGTTTGAATGAGTTGTCCTAGATGCAATTGTTGATGTGGTCGCTGAATTTGCAAACTTTTACCTTCTCACATAGCCGGGCTTTGTAGCTTACAATGCTCTCAACTGATACTTGTCACTGTTTTCTAAGCTTTTATCTTGTTCTCCTTTGGTGAAAACTGGTGTTTTAGTTTTGGGTTAACGTCTTGTGTTCTTTGTCCCCTTCAACAGGTCAGGAGCATTGTTTACGAAGTTGTACCTTAGTTCCTTGATTTCCTGGCTGCCATAAATCTTCAGCACTCTTGCTTTGCCTCGTATGACATTGATCTTAAAATACGCAGTTTCTACACCAAAATCTGCGAGCCCTTCTCAGACAATTTCTAGGGGTTGGGTTGGATTTTGAATGAATTTATCCATAACATTTTTCTGGCAGTTGAAGGTCAAATTTCTGTTGGACCACTTGTGCTTGAAGTTCCTGGGGTTGTCATAATTAATTTCTTTGAATGCTAGGTTGCTGGTAAGAAGTATGCTGTTCAATAATCTTCGATGATTCTTTCTTCCATGAGTTGTTTCTCTTCGGGCTTCCTTTTAGAGGAGCCCAGTCCAAGGTCATTACATCTGCCAAGCCTGTGTTGGACGTCTTGGGCAGGAAAGTTCATAGCACTTCAATTTACGGTTGCTACACTCCGTTGCCGCCATTGTAATTTGGTCTGTTCGTTGATGTTGAGGGTCATGAAGGTCTTGTAATTGTGTTGAGCTGCCTGGAAGGATCTTATGAGGTGTATATGCAGGTACCTGTAGTGGAGGAGGCCTGTCAAATGGCTGGGTGAGCCACTCCATTGTGCTTATGAGGCTTGCCACCTCGCGAACTGATGGATTGTGGTTGGAGGGATCTGATGTCATTTGTTTTGTATGTTTAAGACTTTTTTTTCTGGGGGACTGAGTGTCAAGGCCAGTAAGATAATGGAGAGACCCAGGAATGTCAGAGACTGGCTGGGCACCAGGGTGGACTTCTCTCAGTTTATGTGAACCATAGTCACTGTGGAAGATCCAACATTAGCAATATGTTGGCGGCTTCTTGACTCTTCTACAGAGGAGCCCAGAATTAGGAAGTCGTCTAGGTAGACGATAATTCGGCTACCTCTTCTCCATTAATTAACAGCTACGGCTTTTATTAGCTTTGTAAACAATCCCGTCCCGTCGCTTCCTTTACCCTTGTCCAGTGGAACAGGCCCAGGAGGCTCTGGAACAATCCAAAACTGGAACCAGAGTTTTGCGGTTCTGGTTAAATAACTGCACGTGCATGAAGGGTCTTCATGCATGTGTGGAAAGTCAAACTGCTTTTAGAAACCGCTCTGTATAACAGTCATGCCTCAAGACTGCAAGTCTTTTGAAGGCATTTAAAATTCCTTCTGCCTTTGTCTTCCGTCCAAATCTATCTGTATCCTTAGTTTCTGATGCATACGACTCTGCAAACAATTTTTTCCCATGAATCGAACATCCAGTAAAATGGTAAGAAATGAAACCATTTTTAGACAGCCAATCAAATATGGGCTTCTTTGGATTTGACCAGAGTCTCTGTTTGCCAGCCGCTGGTCAAGGAAACGATTACTCTGGGAACAAGATTGCTTTGTAAACACCCTGGGAGCTGTATTTAGCACGAAAGGGAGACCTTGAAAGGCAAATGATCTGTTTCTGCATCTAACATTTAGGTACTTTGGAGAGGACTATACATGTCATGACATCTCCACTTAGTAAGAGAAGTGTTTTACTTTCTACAACCTTGTTGAGACGACCCAGGTCTATTACTGGGCAATAAGTTCCTTTTTGTGTTGGAACTAAAAGCAGGCGACTGTAGAAATTGTCTAGGGCTTGCCTTTATTGCTCCCAGACCTCAGCATCTATAAAGGGAACTGTTAAATCTGAAAAGTTTGTAAATGGAACCTATAAGTGAGGGGGAGGCGAGTGGAAGGGGAGTTTATATCCTGACCCTAGTTTTACGATTTCTGGGTGTGATGTTATTTGTTTCCATCTTTCTAAGAATTGATTGAGTCTTGGTTCGAGGGTCCCTTGTGAGCACGAAAGGGCCAATGCTTTTTGACCAGGTTGCTTGATACTTAGTAAAGACACCCAAGGGTTTGGGACGTTGCCTATCCTTGCTTAAAATGAAAGGGTTGTCAGACTGGGAGAGATTTCAGCTTGTTTGGAAGCAACTGAGGGGAAGTCGTCTGCAAATAGAAAGCTATTGGCATTAAGGAAAGGCTTTCAAGCCATACTGACTTGCCTTTATTGATGTTAGCTAGAGCGTTCTTCCTTTGTAAAGCTGCATCTGTTGATTAACTGAGCCAATCAAGCACAATGTTTGTCCAACTAAACTCTTAATTTCCTCCACGGGGACTTGACTTCCTGATGATAGAGCGTCATGTACGAAGCAGAGGGGTCCTGTTGAATTTAACGTCCACTCAAAAACTTTCCCCATTTAATCCATTGACTCCTAGTAGTGGGACTTGAAGGGGCAGTGTCATGCGAAGTATTTCTCACAAGCAGAAATTTTAACAGACTTTTAATATTTTGCTTTTTCTGTCTAAGTATAGACTGCGGCTTTCAAAGTGGAATAATATATAAATTTATCTATTATCGATGATCTGGAGTCCAAAAAATTAACCGAACAAAATCTTGTGCCATTTCTGTTCACTGACAGCTGAATTCAACTGAAGTGTGACCGGAAACATTGTTGGTGGTACAAGCGGTCAAACATAAGTTTTTTTTCTTCTGTGATATACCAAACATATTAACAAGTCAAAAAAAAAAAGAGTAACATGCCATTTCAAGGCTGAAAGAGAGTGCATTTATTTCCAAGAGACAAAATATTCAAATACACATTTTAGAGCGAAGATAGTAAATGTTTATCCTCAAACGATAATGTGGTGCCCTCTCTGACATTTAAGCAATTGGTAGCTAGAAATGAGCCACAACGATGGACTTCAATGCTTGTTTGTAACAATGAAACGTCTTACACTTTGATTACACTATACGTCAAATTTCTCATTAATTCATGGTTTAAGAAGTTTCTCGTCATTGTAGATTCTGTATTGGTACTTTGAATGCACTGCTTTGCTTTCTTCAGGAGATTGAATCACTATTTGCGCGTGAAGTGTTTACAATTCTGCATGCGACAGTGGCCTCCATATTGTCTGCCCTTCACCAAACTTGAAAAGTTCAGGCTGAATTTTTCAAGTTTCCATTGAAAAACCTGGCGCATGCGCCCCCGTAACAGTGCTCCATTAATATATTTTACTTGTCATTGGGGGCAATCCAGGGCGGTTCAGGTGTCAATGGGTTAAGAACACCCATCCCCGACCACAGCCATCTCCTTATAATGGCCTTATATGTACTCCACTGAGTACTCAGGCAATCTACTGGTGGAATATTGTTGGTGTACACATCTGTTTCTCTAAGGTGTTTAGGCTCTATAGCAGATGATATACAATCGTCAGAATGATCAGATTCATTATCGGAGTTGGCCAAAGCAGAAGTTTGGTTATCACTGGGATGAGATGGCTGGAAAATTCCCAAAGGCTGCTTGAAGTTAGATTTGATGATGGATATGCAGTCAGTTGTCGTTGCCATGTCTGTTTGGATTTGCCTAGGAGAAGAAGAAATTAAAAAACTTCACTTCAGTTGAAGATAAGTGTTTTTGAGGGTGTGCAGATCATAGCTGAAGGGAAAGGAAAACAACAAAGTATGCGGTAATTCTTACTTACTTGTTTGTGGTTTTGAAGCGCAGCAGAAGAAAATGCAGAGGAACACGGGGCAATGAGGGCATTCAGGGGAACCATATTTATCCGTTTTGATCTGTCCCTAGTCGGGACATGCTCTCAAAGGCATTGTGAAGTGATTTGAAGCACAAATAGGTGCAATTCTACTGGATGTTTTCTCATATATTTTGAACTGTGTTTGCATTATATAATTGGAAGTTAATGTAATCATTTAGCCAGTCTAACTTTCCAAAGTAATCACTTTCAGTTTGCAATTTCAATGTTAAGATAAAGCAGTTCCTGTCACTATATGTTTTCATACTGGAGCACAAGGTATGCAAATTAATCACCGTATGTGAATAAAATTATTCAAATGTCTTCTAAAAAAAAAGAATAATTTAGCATCTATATTTTTTCCATTATATCTTAATTAACGACCTGCCCGATTTCTTGTATTTCACTTCACCTAGATTGCATCCAGATTACACAAGCCTAAACTACAGTTATGCAAGTAAACTTGTTTCAAACAAGAGCTGATGTATGGCATCCGCTTAAGTTACCCTTAGCTTGACTGAAACCCCTTCTTGGTATGACCATCCAATTGGAAAAGGGCCATCTACAAAATCTCTTGGTGTGCATATCCGCAAAAAACTGTAATTATTGTGATGATCATCCATCTATTACTTCCCATCACATAAATAATGTATTCAATTGGTCAAATTCTGCGGAAAGTAGACCTACCTCTTTCCTGGCTTCCTTTTGGTTGTGGTCTGGAAGTCATGAAAAGCGTAAACAATCTCACAAAAAGTGCACCTCTTTATTTTAACCCATTTCAGATACTGAAGGATTTTCTCACAGGCAAGATTGAACAAAATGCTTCACCTCCGTTACAAGACAAAGACAACAGGATTCATCGCCTGGTTTCGTCAGTAGCAATTGCCCATGTACTTGTTTCTCACAAAGTGAAACTTGATGATCAAGGGTTTTCCAAACTCTTGTCATCTCTTATTCTCCAGCGAGATCCAGGCAAAGAATCTTGCAGCGAGTTGCAGAAACTTCGAAGTTCTTTTCCCCCTGACCACCATCAGTAAGTTATGCATTTTGTGCTTGCATGTCTTTATTTAACTTATTTCGTGGGGAAAAAACGTTTGGTTACTTGAAGCCTAAGTGATATTTTCTTTTATGTTCCATAACCGTCCAGGTCAGTCTTACGTCTGTGGCATATATATTGTATTCTATTATATTTTACTTTATTCCCTGAGATGCAGACTTAAGGTCTTAAATATCTTAAGGGAGTGTGGATATTTTATCGTGCTGCAAATGGCGCTATTAGAACCCTATTGAAATAAATGAGTAGTATACCTTGCCTTGTAGTAAGCAGCCAATCAGAAGGCCGGATTTGGTACTACGTGATACATACGGACCACGAAATGTCACGCGACAAATGTCACGCGAACCAGAAATCAGGCCAAAATCACGCAAAACAGATTTTATTGACAAACCTAGCCTGCATAGCAAGCGTTTCTGTGGGGGGATATGAAGATTTTAATGTTTTGGCGCATGAAAAATGGGGCGAGATAAGAAGGAAAGGCTTGCACACAAACCCCTGCATTTTGAAAATCCCTCCACTTGAATTGTCATGCATGTCATCGGCTGTCATAAATTGACCAAGAAAATGTTTGGTCTTCCATAGCGGAAATGAACTTTGGGCAAGAGAAGCTGAAAAAATTTGACATGGAAATTAATAATATTGACCAATATTAAAAACCAGATACTCTTCCCGAAGGTGGCCTCCAAGTCTGTAAACATTTCCCGCCACGATAAGATTTTAAAGTTTGGTAAGGCAAACTTTTTAGGGGTTCCAAATGCTGTGAACAAAAGTGCTCCTAATGAATGTCAGAGTACCTGAAATCCGAATGAATGTTCTTGTCACATGTGTGGTAAAGAACGCGATGTTAGAATTAAACGAACAGCTACAAATAGTGTATCGCATTTGCTTCTGCAATAATGTCGAGGCTTCAAAATCCCAAAGTGTCTGCATTAAAAGAACATTATAGGAGCTCCGCAGCGGTGCTAAGCACAAGGATCTCATAACATTGGATCGATTAGGAGTCTGTTTAACAGCTAGCCAAAATAATTAATACGCAAGCGTTGTATTTCGTACGAAATGAGGCTTTCCCCAAGGCAGTGGGAAGAACAGCGAGCAAATTTCCCCCTTCGACGAGCTGTTTAATAAATCGAAATTCGTTCTTCTTCTTTCAAGCCACCGCTAAATCCTTTATTGACAACGGAGCTAACTGCTCGATGTACCATTTCTTTAAAAAAAGATCTTCTTGCTATTTAGCCTGCGTAATGAGCAATTTCAGCGAGCGAAAAGGGAAAGTCAGACGACCGAAAGCAAATTACTGATTTATTTGCTTGCTATGGGGAATAAATTATTTTCACACGAGGGACCAAGGTGTCAATTAAAAAATCTGAGCTGCGCCAATCGGAGACCCCGTTCATGGGTCAACGGGAGTTTTCAAAATCAAGGAGTTTTTCTGCTCCTCCCCTCCATTTTTTTTTGTGCTCTCCCTATTCTCGTGCGGTCAGTAAAATAAATGGGCTTCCACAGGGTGCAGAG
>OX421448.1:27236760-27239260 GCA_949126865.1 Montipora capitata | reverse complement strand
GGAGTAGTGTGCTGGGCAGGAAGAACTGTTGAGAAATGACGAAAAGCCTCGTCTGCAACCTTTGCGACTAGTGTCTCCAAAAGCTGAGGGGGCAGCAAACTCCCCACTGGCATCCCTTGTGATGCAGAGCCTTGTGGGGTGGCTACTGAAGAGGGTGAAGGAACTGCACCTGACTCGTTCACTTGCACACGTGTTGAGGCAAGGGAGTGACTTGCGGCCGAGCTTGCCTGTACACTACCCCGTGGACTGGAACGAGAAGGCCCCCGGGGACGCTCATTATGAGGGTGAGATTTAGACTTCGCCTTAGGCATACTTCACAAATCTGAAAGGTGAACAAAAATAGTCTGGCAGAAACGGAACCAGAGTGACCATGTAGCTGTCATACCCGGCAGGTACTACCATGTCAAGAGATAATATTGATGAGGCAGCAGGCCCATAAATGCCAATCAAACAAAGCAGAGCTGACATGCCTGACCAGTTCGGTAAGAAATTACTGAGATACTAACTGCATATCACCAGTCATAAGCTAGCATAACTACATATGGCTAGCCCATACAAACAGAGCTGGCATAATTACATATTGCCAGCTAGAAAAAGAAATACAACCACCAATCATTTTGGAAGCTAGAACTAGGGAGGGATAGCTACATTTCAGGCCAACCACATCTTTACGAAGCTATAACGACCACATGTGGCCAGCCAAAAACGGGTTGCTAACAAAGATCGAGTAATACGGATAATTGGCTACTCAAATCAAATTGTCTCATAAAGCAAGCAAAAATGAATCACGCGTTCCTATAAACACTGATTACCAGAGATATTGCACCAAAGCATTACGTTGAACACCATCTTCCAAGTACGACTCCTTTTAAGGACTGTTGAAATCTATATGATGCCAACAAAATACTTTGTGAAAATGGCCTAAAACAACGCTAACATGCTGATTCAAAATCGGCGTTTGCTAGAGAAAAACAATGAGTGGGGACATGAAATACCGCATGGGATGACGTGACAAACGCCAACAACACAAATCGAATATTCCTCCAAGGCAAACGCGTCAGCTACTAGAATTGAAATCCTTCATCGCACGCGCATCAAACCAACCCACAAGTCGCGATCAAGATTCTTTACGAAAAAGGGACTGGGAATAAGAGGATTTGGAAAAAAACACCCGCCATCGAAAGCGAAGAAATGTGACCGTGGAAAGTGTAAACAACAACAGAGACAATGATTGGCGTAGGGAGCGAACTAAAGATTTGGCGGAGGTAATGAATTGAGGTAATAGCACACTACAGGAGGCTATTAGAGGTGGATGAAGGAAATAAAATGGAAAAACTCACCTCAAAAAAGTAAGATGTTCGCAGAGCGAAATGACTGCGTGGTAACAAAGGTAACATGCACCAAAGTTTCCAAAAGAAATCGATGGGAGGTTCATTGCATTGAGCCACTCCTACCCCTAGCCTGTCAAGTCACGCACATCTACTCACGTGCTCAGATCAACTACATAACAGTAAGATATTTCTCAGCGACAACCATCCAAAGTAGCTAATAAGACCAGGGAAAAAACATGAAAATTCTATTCGCCAGCAAATATCTCCTTTACTTTGTACAATAAAGATTGCAAAATTAAATCCTCAATCTTACAACTTATTCTATGCAAAGAGTAGTTTCTGGAGGTGAACAAGTCTGCGGCTGCATACTAATGATGTTTTCAATTTCCCCATAAAAAAACATGCAGGTATCTTCGCTTGGCTTTACTGACGCTTTCTATGTGGTTGTCCTCCCCCCCCCCGCTTTGGTTGCCATTACGGTCTTGCTGAAGCATCTTTTGACCGATGGCTTTGCTGTCAGCTAATAACCAACGCGCCTTTGGTTGGTATCACTGATGATAAATATTTAGCTCATTTTGAGAATAGACGTAAGTTGGAATGCAAACTAGCGTGTTTTCCTCTCTCTCAAATTAAAGCACATACAGGCCTTACCGCTATAAAAAGAAAAAAAGCAAACACTGTCATTCAGTCCTCGTGTCAACATGGGTAAGTGGTACTTCTGTTCGATTCGTCCTTGCTCTCGATGTTGCTTTTCGCAATTCCCATTTCAAATCATACCTTGTGAGCAATAGCCCGACCTTCTGAAGGAGCTTGAACAGATGAATTCTGATTGGTTGTTGTGTTTTTATTTTGACGTGGATCAATGCAACCCACGTTTGCAAAACTGTGTGAATTTCATCGAACCTCCTGTGTCGCCTTTCCTTCACATTACTGTTCTTTCTGGTGGATGTGGTGGTTGATAATAAAAGGCTACTGTACAAGACTTTGAAGTCAATTAATTGTTGACAACGATGGGTAGCGTTACTTAGTCGTTTTTCTGGAAATTCATCGCCTACTGTTACTTTAAGTGATATATGTCAGAAAATGGGGTGTTTAGTTGTGGTCGTGAAGTCTACATTGAATTGATTGTCACAGACAATCGCGAAAAGGAACACCAAATGTAGAGGAGC
>OX421448.1:27221760-27224260 GCA_949126865.1 Montipora capitata | reverse complement strand
TTACACTCTGTTCAGTTAACTCTGTTTAAAATATAAGTGCTACACGGCTAACGTTTCTATAAAAACGTAACCTTTCCTTGTACTTGATGAACTTTTGCTCGCAAATTGTTCCAGTTGCATCTTATTAAATAAAAAAAAATTTTAAAGAATGGTGCAGCCACGATGTTGAAAGGCTTTGCTATTGCACCTTAAAGCTGGAGCCTCAGAAATCATGTTTGTTGCATTTCTGTATCTTAAAAAAAAATCCTCTAGATATTCAGGGCATCATTTTTTAGACATCTAAATAACAATACTAATGATAAGAACATTCTACTATGTTCTAGGGATTGTGTACCAGCTGCTTTTAGGGCATCATCATAGCAGTATGTTTTGGGAAAGTAAAGTGATGTTCTAATTATATAAAAATTGGCATTATATAATTAGAATGTTACTTAATTTACCCAAATCGTTCTGTTAAGACGATGCCGTAAAGTCAGCGTGATTTTGGCCTGATAACCAGTTCACGTGATATTTGCAGTGCACTTCCTGTGTTCTGCCCATTTATGGACTTCTGCTGCTCACTAATATGGTTGCTTTTCCACCAAGGCAAAATAGTGGATCGCACTCTAATTGGCCCATTTGGTACTAAACCCTGCCTTCTGATTGGCTACTTGCTTTATAAGCGAGGTATACTACTTAACTGGAAGAATTCATAGGTGCTTCAAACGCAGAAAGAGCACCTTTAGTGAGGAAGAAACCTCTCAAGATCAGCATAATTCTTCATATTCATTTTAATAAGGTGGCCTTACAACAGGTAGTAGGATTAGCCATGTGCCTTACAGGAGAACAAAGCGTTGAGTTTATGTTAGCAGAACTCTAGCTCAGGTTACACTGGAAGGGGTAGTTGGCAATGTTATTGTAATCCAAAGATTGTGTGTTCAATTCCGAGCCAGTGAGAAAATATTCCCGTTCCTCATTTTGGGCCCATCTCCATACTAGGGCTTTTGGCTACAAGTGCTCAGTGTTGCAAGCAAGCCAGTTGCTTTTGGTAAACATGTCCAAAGCATTACATCAGCGACACTGAAGAGCCAGAAGAATAAAATACCACAGATTGTCGTCTTTTTATTGCTGAAACAGGAAAGTCATGTAAAAACACCCAAAATTTAGCATGGAAAGGCCTATATCTCAAAAACGAAGTCATAAGCCCCCCATTTTTCATTGCTGAAAATTGAGCTGCTAGTTAAGGTAAAACTCCTTAAAAACACTCTCTGGGACAGAACCAGAGCTCTTTTCACAATTGGAATGGGTAAGATGTCTCTGAATCCACTCCAGAGAATTCTTTTTTGACCTTTGAAATATGGTGGTTATTGTGACTTTGGTTTTTAGATTAGGCCCTTCCATGCAAAATATAGGGTGTTTTACGTGACTTTTCCTGTTGCTATGGTAAACTTAAAGTAAAGTAACCTTATTTAACGTCGGTAGTTCCTTCAGTTACGAAACGGGTATCAATGGAAGCCGATGGTGCGCCCGTAACCCCCCTTTCTCGTTCAGTGCTCCACTTAAGGGGGCTAGGTCACCCAATTTTAGGCAATTTTAGCACTGATCGAATGGTTATAGATTGAATTAACTAAAATACCAAAATAACTGTGCAAAACTATAGAAGATCTCTAACAGAATGCAGGGAAGCCAAGAATGGACATGGATGGACAAAACTGGAGAGGATTGAAATGGATTGAATTTGGGTAAATTTGAAAAACGTCGGCCCGCCGTTTTTCAAAATTACATCAGTCTATATTAAAATGTCATTTACAAAGCTGGAAAATCATTCTCAGTTGTTATGTAGCCGTGATTTTGAAAATGAAAGACTCTTTCTCTGCCAATTTGACGTTTAGAGCTCATAATAAACAAAATTAATTAAAATAGCGTGACCTAGCCCCTTTAAAGGGGATTTAAAGCTATAGGTACACGGATCAGAGGAAAGTCGAAACAGACGTTGGAATCACCGAGGATCGAACTAGGGACCTCTTTGCTCCGAAAGCCACGCACTAACCAACTGAGCTACGCCTGCTCCTCCTATGGTGAACTTTTACATCATAATAAATGCGCCTTGTTAAGAAAAAAATTGGTGTTTTATGTGGTGCCACAAAGTTGCAGTTTCTTCAAAAAGCCACCTTAAATAATAGACCAATCTTTCCGTGAAACAAACTCATGATTCTCTAAATAAACTATTTGAATCCCAATTTACAGAAGGCAGACCACTGCTTGGCTCTTTACAAACACAGGTACAGAAGTCGAACCAGGGGTTAGCAAGGGCAACTCCACTAAGTGGTCTTAGTAGGACTTGAACCCGTGAAATCTTGGATTTGAACGCCTGAAATTGTTGACAATATCACTTATTTATTGTGACATTTCTGTGCTTCGTTTTTGCAACGAATTGACAACTGATGTTCATCACACATAACAGGTGGTGGTCAACGTTGTAAAAAAAAATATACTAACTATAATCTTTTTCATTGATATC
>OX421448.1:27206760-27209260 GCA_949126865.1 Montipora capitata | reverse complement strand
TTCGTGAAAGAGCCCCGGAAACGCTTGACCAGATAGCGAAAATCGCCGATCAATACTTGGAAGCACATGGAAAGCACTTGTTTAGCTCTGCGACCAAGAAGCCATTATTACAGTCCAAGGCGGAAGAAACAAAGAACGCACAGAGTGATACAACAGCTCTCCAGTGTTACAAGTGTAATGCCCGCGGACACAAAGCAATTAACTGCCCAGCTCTAGCAAGAAAGTGTTTTCTATGTGGCAAGCAAGGTCATGAGGCGAGGAACTGTCGATCAGGTGGACGGAAGTCAGGAAGCCAAGGTAAAGATGGTAACCCTGTGCAACGTGGTCAAGATAGTGCTGGCTGTTTGGTTAAGTCACCAGATCTTAACGCTACCCTAGAGGAAGTCAAGTCGTGTATTCAAAATGATCAGCTTCTGTTAGCCTGTGGCAAGAACGTTCCGTTGCTGAGAAATGCCTGTGTTGAACCCTTAACTAGAGTAAGAAGTAAGATGCCAGTTGTAAAAGGCAGAGTTGGAGAGAAGACTGTCGACGTTTTAAGAGATACCGGTTGCAGTGGAGTTGTAGTCAAGAAGGACCTTGTCGGCGAGGATCAGTTCACCGGAGATTTTAACGTCATGTTGCTTATTGACAACACAGCGAGGAAGGTTCCTATAGCAAGAACTTATGTTGATACGCCTTATCTTAAGGGTCATGTAGAAGCGCAGTGCCTTTCGGATCCTATCTACGACCTAATTATTGATAATGTACGTGATGCCAGGGATGCACAGAATCCAGATCCCAGTTGGCAAGAGGCTTGTGCAATAACTACCCGAAGTCGAGCTAAGAAAAAGGATGAACGCACGACCTTGAAGGTGCCTAGTACCCGTGAAAACCCTATTGTGGATAGAGAGAAGCTCAAGCAGATGCAGCGAGAAGATGAGAGTCTGCGGAAGTACTGGGAACGAGACGGTGTGTTAGTGAAGGGTGAGGCGGAGATTTCCGTCGAAGAAAAATCTGGAGTACTGTACCGCCTGTACAAGCATCCTTACGTGAATGATGGTAAACCGCTTAAACAAGTTATGGTACCTGAGAAGTTGAGACACCCCATAATGGAAGTAGCTCACGGATCAATCATGGGTGGTCACATGGGCATCAAGAAAACAACAGACAAGATCCAGAGTGCATTTTATTGGCCTGGAATTCAAGGTGACGTCACCCGATTTTGCAAGTCCTGTGACGTGTGTCAGAAGACCGTAAGTAAAGCATCAGTGCCAAAGGTACCGTTAGAGAAGATGCCACTGATTGATAAACCTTTTAAGAGAGTAGCAATAGATCTTGTTGGTCCTATCAGTCCCCCGAGTGAAGAAGGATACAGATATATATTGACACTGGTAGATTTTTCGACTCGCTACCCTGAGGCTGTGCCACTAAAGAACATTGACACAGAGACTGTAGCAGAGGCATTTGTAGATATCTTCAGCCGTCTAGGAGTACCCGAAGAAATCTTGAGTGATCTGGGTACGCAGTTTGTTTCTGACTGTATGAGAGAAGTCACCCGACTACTAAGCATTAAACAGCTTACAACAACACCCTATCACCCGATGTGTAATGGTTTGATGGAAAAGTTCAACGGAACGATGAAGTCTATGCTGAAGAGACTGTGTAGTGAGCAGCCAAAGACAGTGGCATCGCTACATAAACCCGCTGTTGTTTGCTTATCGTGAAGTTCCCCAAGAGTCCACTGGTTTTTCACCGTTTGAGCTGTTATATGGAAGAGCTGTTAGAGGACCAATGGCTATACTCAAACAGCTGTGGACGAAAGAAGTTGACGAGCCTGATGTAAAGAACAGTTACCAGTACGTTTTTGAATTACGAGAGAAGTTAGAAGATACCCTTAAACTCGCCCATAGTGAAGTGGAGAAAGCGCAGCAGAAAGGAAAGCACTATTACGATCGCAAGTCTAAAGTTAGGAAGTTCCAGTCAGGAGAGAAAGTGCTTGTACTGCTACCTACCGACCATAACAAGCTACGTATGCAGTGGAAGGGCCCCTTTGAAGTTAGTTCTGTAGTAGGTCTCAATGACTACAAAGTTAAAGTAAAAGGCAAGGAGAAAGTTTACCACGCTAACTACTTTGAACGAGTGGAGACTACAGCCGAAGGAGAAGTAGCTGGTGGGGTAGGCGCTTCGTGTGTTGACGATGCTGTCGACTGTGCAGCTAAAGCTGATGAAGCAGAGGGAGAAAACGTTGATTTTCTAGAGCTTGGTGGATATGTAGCCAAAGAATCGATCGAGGATGTTGAAACCGGACCAAATCTGACGGATGAACAACGGAATGAATTTCTCGATCTGGCTAAACAGTTCACGAATTTGTTTACTGAAGCTCCAGGGGCCACAGATCTCGTTCAGCATCATATTAAACTCATTTCAGACGAGCCGGTTAGATCAAGACCTTACCCAGTACCTTACAGTATCAGAGAATCACTGAAAAGAGATATTGCCGACATGATCAAAACGGGAGTTA
>OX421448.1:27194260-27201760 GCA_949126865.1 Montipora capitata | reverse complement strand
ACCTGCGCCAAATGTTGGGGAAAACATGAAGGAGCTACTCATCTAGTCACAATTAGTTTTACGTTTTGTTCAGATGATTTCCAATTCAGTTTTTGATGCTATAAGCAAGTGTTTGTGTGCACTTTAGCGGAGCAAGGATAACAAAGTTGGTTAAGTGCGCGGCCTTGGTGCAAGAGGTCTCGAGTTTGATTCCCGGATCTCGCATCCTTGTTTCGACTTCTTTCCTTTTGCGTGTGGCTAAGTAGCTTTAAATACCCGTAAAATAGAGCACTGATGGGGAGGGGGGAGTAAAATGAGCACGCCCTCGACCTCAGGTTTGTCAGTTGAATTACTGTTACGAGTTATCCACGTTAAATGTGGTTACTTTACTTTACTTTACTTTACGTTACGTTACGTTACGTTACTTTACTTTACTTTACTTTACTTTACTTTACTTTACTTTACTTTACTTTTTACTTTACTGTACTTTACTTTACTCATTTGAAAAGGTTCATTGGGTAAAAATGCTTGATGAAAACAACCAACATTTCGGGTTCATTAGGTCATTATGCATCTTTGCTTTAAAATAATGAATATACTTATGGGCAAAAGTACGCATAGATGGATATTATGCTGTTGTGAATTAATTTTGCCTGACTCGCCCGTGCGAATGAACTGTAGCTGTAGCTGTAGTGCACGGGCGCCTCCGCAATTATCTTAATTTTGTTTGTTATAAAAGATTTCGTATTCATAATTTTTCAACTATATGGTTTGTAAATTGTCAAGGACTAACCCTTCTCGAGTTATTTTGGTTGGAGTCGTTGGAACTTCTTGACACATACGCAATGCAAAAGAAGAAATGTAGCTTTGCTGTAAGATGGCCTTGTCATCATGCCTTTAACGGCAAGAGGAGTTAGATTTCTGTGGGCGCCACGTGCTTGAAATTAGGATCTCCTACTCGAACTTGTAGTCAAATCTGAAGGTCGCTATTCTTACATCCCAGCCAACAAATTGGCAAAGTTGTCACAAAAAGCAAGGTTCGTGGTCCCGTGTATAATGGTCTAACCTTTGAAGAATATCATGTTAGCTTCCTAAAGCTGCTCTGAAACATAATGACACATGTAGATTGAAACTGATGAAAGGTTTGCGATGCACTTGATTTTTTGTCTTTCATTTGCTGACCTCATATTTTGAGGGTAAAAATAGTTCCATGAAGTCGCCCTTCATGCACTGAGCAGACGAAATTGTACAGTGGTGTTTATCGCCTTTTTTCTACAGGTTTGGACACGCTTGCTGTCTCTTGCATGGAAAAATAAGGAGTGTGGCGAGATATGGAGAGACCGTGTTTCCAGAAAATTGAGACAACGCTTAGAAGAGGCAAGAATTACACTATTTGTTCTTGAAAGAATGCTGGTCATATAGAATCTTCAACAATCCCAGTTTTTATGTTATTTGAATTCTGCAGCCCCCAATCCAAAAGCCCATCTTGTGACCCACTATAGGTACACTTTGGGTGTTCAAATACCCAGCCTCTCAGGCACGTTATCATGCCATGATCTTGATGTTTCAAGCAATCTGATTGGTTAGCTATCTCGGAGTAATTGAGCATTATTCACTCACTCCCTACGGAGTGAATAATTCGTGATCCCAACAAAACAAAACGGCCGGCATAAACTCGCCAGCATTTCTGAATCGGAAATAGACACGATGATGCTGTGCTACAGAATACAAAGAGGGCCATAAAATTTGGCCTAGAATTTTTGCAAAGGTAAGAGAAGAGTTCATACTTTTGCCAACCAGTGTTTGACTTCGTTTTTCCACATAATTATTGCTGAAAATTAAACAATTTCTTTCACTCGGAGTAATTCTATTTTGTAGGGCTGGTCGCCCAGCGAAACAAATTTGTTACTGAAATCGAGGAAGTTAAAAATTGTTTAAGAAAGTTCTTCATGGCTGCAAGGAAACAAGACGGGTCATTTTACGACAAACATATGCAATGTGGATCCTTCACGAACTGCACTTTCAATTTCCATTTCAAATCAACCTTTAAAACTTTGATCGAATTTTTGTTTGTGACAAAGATTTTAAACACTTTTGAGCATGCTTTGGTTTTCTTCTGCAAATGTTGTTGAGATCACTTCGTGAGTATACACTAAAAAACTTATTCTTTTCACGGTGATAATAGTGGCAGAATATTTACCTTGATTTCAAAGCATAATTGTTAAATATTTACCTTGAATATTGTTGCTGTAGCTTCTGATCCTCTTACACCCGAGTCAACAGACAGGTTTCTTCTTTTACTTATCTCTTTTCAGTCAGTCAGTTAGTCTTCTCTAACTTGATATTGACCTCTGCACTTGCTTATGATGTAGCCATATGCTAGCACTAATTCACTTAACATGAAACTGGAAGAGTATGACTCCTGTCTTGTTGCCAAACCGTGAAGAACAGAGTCAAATATCCAGGATAGACGCCTAGTCAAAGCATCAATTTAAGCAATAAATTATTACTTTATTTTCGATATGTTAGTTATGGCTGGTTAATCATCCCATAGTTCCGTGGTACTGCATCAAATCCTACAAGGTACAGGTACAGTGTAATAGGGCCAACCCCTGTTAAAAGCTTTCAGACTTTACAAGTCACCCTTGATAATACATAATTTAATTCACCATGTCGTTCATAACAATTGCGAAAATGTGCTTATTCTTCCCTAACATAATTCACAACGTCTGCCAAATGAACCTCGGCTCAGTTACAGAGTATCAGAAGTGTTAATTCTTGTTGACATTGTTTTAGTTTTTTATAAGAAGATAAGATTGAGCTTATAAAGAATAATGTTGTTCCTCCGGCACTCCTGGAGGCATGCATTTTCATTTTACTTGCCTATTTCTCTTTTGTCAAGTATTAACAACAGTTTATTGGTCTTTACAGCGTACCTGCAATGATCTTGTCAAAGTATTTACTAAAGCTAATATGGCAGCCCAACATAAACATGTTGCGGACTTGGTGTCAGAAGTAACCTTCAGAAAAGTTGAAAACATTTTGCAGGTAAAAAAACCATTTGTTACCGACTTGGGGAGGCCGTTTTACCAATTCTGTGAACTTTTATCATTTAGATTAGTTTACAGTGAGTAATATTTTTTGAGCACTTGATCTAGAAAAAATGCCTTCAAATTTGCACTTGGTTGATGAAGGTCATATTAAGGCAGTAGAATAGGTTAAGAAATTTCATTAAACTTTCCATTCACTCATTCATACTTTGGTTCTTCTGCCGTTTCTTCTGTTAGCTAAGTCATTGGTATATTATATCAACACCATGTTCTTTTGAATCTTGCCATTTTTCAATTGTCATGCGTTGTTTCTTAACAAGTTGCCAAGGGTTCTTTTCAATTGAGGAAAATATGGTTTGAATACAACGATAACGATTGCTTGAAAATCTTTCCTTGCAAATAATTTGTTTGTTTTAGGGGGGCAATGAAGATGAAGAGCTCTTCAACGACCTCTCAGAACATGGACTTGGGTCTTCGCAAGCGTTGAAATGTGGCGATCTGCTCACAATGATACTAACAAGATCTTGGCCAGAGTCACATGGAGGAGTTTCGTCCTCAAGCAAACAAAGTCTCAAGCACGTTTTGACTTGGCCATTGTGGTCTTGTTTCTTTCGGAGATTTGGTAAACATGTCTGTCAATTTCTTTGTATGACTTTAAATCAGGATCTTTACATTTTAATTTTGTCTCAGTGTTGATAACATGAATAGAAGGGATCATTTTTGGTAATTTTGTTTCCCATAAAGCATTTTTCTCCCTTTTTTGTCAATACGAACGTGAGAATAGTTTACCATACGGGTCTTTCAGCTATCAACTAATCAACCTTTTGGTGAAACTGGTATTCCATTTACAAGTTAGTGTTAAAGCCGATTTTGGGGGTACAAGCTTTTCTTTCAACTGCCATGCGTGGTTTTCTAAGTACATGGGCAAGCTGTCGGTGAAGCACGGACAACGATAAACCAAAATGTTTGAAAAAGCCATCAAATCGAGTCAAGGTAAGTATCGCTTCTTCACTGTCAAATGCACAACATTATGAGTCATTTAGTCATTTCCGAAGGATATTTTGAGAAAATTTCACTTTGTGATTTTTTTGTCAGCATGTGCTGCATTGATATTTAAATATTTAAGTTGGTGGGGTTATGTAAAGAAAGGTTTAGTGGTTCTTCTGAACTCAACTCCAACTCCCTTTGAATATCTCACTCTTTTAACTTTTCTTCACACTGTTTTGATTTTGTAAAGTTCCGGATTTCTGTGCGCCTCCCCAAAAACTTCCAAATGTTGTTATATATCCATGTTAATGCTGGAGTAGATCCAATGTTTTTATTCTTAAATAAGAGCCAAGGGCCAACTGTAGAGCCTAGTAAAATTATTTCCAGTACAATATCTACCCGCCTTCGTTCCTTTGGTCGTAGTGACCCAATTACATCACCTTTAGCAATGAAGTGACTGTTATTTGGCCAGTGTTTCTATCTAAGAGTTAGGTTACTTAAATGAATCAATAGTAATTGGTTTAAGCCACTCCTATGATTATCTAGAAAATGTCTATGTGCCTTTTTGTTGCTTTTTTGTAGGACAAGAGTCTGACAATAGGCGTGTTTTGAAACCAGACGGTCAAGCAATTTTGTTGATGGCCTTGACATCCCTTGAAAATGCCATTCATTCCCTGAAAGATGGATCAATTGAGTGTCAGCTTCTTATGCTAATCAATGATCACGTTGAGCGATTCCTCATGCTTTGTCAGGAAATAAGTGCTGACGGAAAGGAACACTTGCACTTGAGGCAATGCTTAGATCAACGGCGTGTTGAGTTAACTGCATTTGAAGAAGAACGGGACCAAGTTTTTACTTTCCTTAGACTGTGTTCTCCCATGAAACAAGGTAATGTTTGTGTCGCAAGGTTACAAATTTGCCATTGGTTGTTTTTTTTAATATTTGTGACATTATTACCCCTAAAAAGATTGTGTCGTGTCGTGTCGTGTTATGCAGTGGAGTACACTAGTTGTAGTGTAGTGTAGTGTAGTGTAGTGTAGTGTAGTGTAGCGTAGCGTAGTGTAGTGTAGGGTTTTCGATAGTTTTGTCAAGTAGCGGACATATTTCTGAAAGCACCAGAGGTGACACTTTTTTGCGCCGGAAGGCACCTTGGGAGCACCAAACTGAGTAGTGGTACAATTTATACACAGAATTCGTGAAACTTCTTTTCAGTGTTTTGATACTTAAGTTGTTCTTTTAACGATAAAAAGAGCCGCAATTCATTTTTTCTGTAGGTATGACCCGCTTAATGTGTTTATCCCTTTTCCTCAGTTGTTGTTGTTTTTTCCTTTTTATTTCAGTGAATTTAGTTTTCTTGTCTAAGAAAGCAGAGATAGATGTTTCTTGCCTACCGATTGGAGATCTTGCACATTCAAGGCTTGTTCGAGGAACTGTGTACCCTGTGGTCAAGTTCTTTGAACTTTCATCGAAAACCAAAGTAATGATGTCATCCCTTAGCAGGCTAAGCGACAGTGTATTGCTACGAAGATTTTGGAGAGAGAATGGAAGTAGGGCATTAGAACGTGTTAAACAAGAATGCGAATGTAACGAATTGCTTGGCGTGAATGACATTGAAGAACTAATCTGGACGCCCTCAAAAGAAAAACTTCAGTTTGTGGTTGAGCGTTTTTTGAAAGGCACTATTTCCTTTGAGGAGGTCGACAAGTACTTCAACCTGTTTACTGAAAAACAAGGCCTTGTCAAAGAAATAAAGCTAATCACCTCACAAAATGATCAAGTCCCTGAATTACTGATCAACCAGCGCATTGAGGCGATAGATCAATACTACGAGTTGCAAAACTGTATTGATGCAGCCCAGAGTATCCTGGAGTTTAAAGTTGCAGTTGGTCTTGAAGGAAATTTTCAGTTGGTGGAGGACCTAAAAAATCAGGTCTGCTGCCTTTATACTTCTTCATTTTGTTTTCAACTTTTCAAAGTAAACGTTTGAAAAGTGATCCGATTTTTGTATTATTGGAGAGCTATTATACACTACTAATGAGACTTATTGGGAATGGGCCTAAACTTTGTAAAAAGTTACAACGAAGTGGCAATACAATTTTTTAAAATTGTTGGGGTAGATTTGGGGTATATCAGATCCATCTTTGACAAGCATTAACTATTATGTTATCTTGAGAATTCATTCTCTCGTTAAAAGCTTTTAAAATTATTCCATTTTGCTTTTTAATACAGATGGGCAAAGAGTTCAAACAGCGACCATTGGGAAGCATGAATGCAGCTATGTACAGAGCTAGTCAATTATTATCTGGAATAACCCCAGAGAGAAAGCTCTGTCTTGATGCTGTTGCCAGATGCCAACCTTTCATAACCTGGCTAAAGGACACTATCTCGGGTAATTAGGAAGCAAATCACATATTAGTGCTATACACATGATATTTGCTTTTTAACAAAAAAAAGAACAAAAAAAAAGGCAGGCAGCAGTACATGTAATTTGGGGTATAAAAACATATATATATATATATAGCAGTAATAAGTTAAAATGCTTCGAGCCAACAGAGATGCTCCGCCAGAAGGATCCGAAAGGATTCACAGTCCAAACCTCGAGAAGATAATTTAAAATTGTTATAGAGAACGAGGACGGACAACTTCGAGCGAGGGAAAATATATACAGTAACAATTCTAAAAATTATAAAAAATTTAATAAAAAACGTTTCGGTCTGTGACCTTCATCAGTTGCAGTGCGAGTGAATAGTAAATTACAATTTCCTTAAATAAGTTTACAGTATAAAAGATAACAAAACATTACAAAGATGATTATATAACAGGGCGTGATCACACATATTCGCAAAAAATTAACAAGTGATGAACAAGCGGTAATTACTACGCGTGAAACTGATGACAATACGAAACAAACCCACGGGGAAAACCAAATCGAAAGAAAATAAAAGAATACAAACATACAAATGAAATGAAAAGAGAAAAGAAAAGGCTGTCGAGTCCACTGAGAATGTAAAGGACCTAGCGTTAAAAATGAAAGGGCAAGAGAAAACAAAATTCCTAATCAGAGCCCCTGAAACCATGCCGTGACCAGGCATAGAAGGCGCCCCGAACTGGGCCCTTAAACAGCAATATTGTAATAAATTCCCAGATGGGGGCCCCCGCCCAATTTACATGTGATCTCTACGTTAATTGTAGTTTATTCTTTTTTTCGAGTGAAATTCCTGACGCCTATTCAAGCCAAAAGGTGCCAAAGAAAACAACTGTGCACTCCAATATGCCTCTTTGATGATAAGGAGTTTCTCGATGCTGCATGAGTTGTTGACAGTCTCCTGCACTTGATCAATACATTGGAATGAGAAGTCGCTTAAATCATGTGGTGTTTTGTTGAAATGTACCGCTACCTCACAAGTCTTTTTCTTAGTGACCATAGCAGACCTATGGTTGCGAAATCTAACTCTGAAGTCAGTTGTTGTGGAACCAATGTATT
>OX421448.1:27149260-27176760 GCA_949126865.1 Montipora capitata | reverse complement strand
TCTCGGATAAGGACTATAAACCGTAGGCCCCGTCTCACAAACATCTTCCATGTTCATTAGTTCTCTGTGGGATGTTAAAGAACCCACACACTATTCGAGAAGAGTAGGGGATGAAGTTCCCAGTGTTGTGGCTCTCCTCTGTGAGTATATGGGTGGGTGGGTATAGCAGGTCCACATCAGCTAAATAGCTGCCAAAACTTCAACCTGCTGAAACAAATAAATTTATAACAAAATAACAAACAAGGAGGAGTCAGGGTTACTTCAATTAGCTTTGTGATTACAACGGATTTAATGTAGTTTGGAATAAAAGGACAAAGTCAAGGCTAAGATGAAACGTTTTCAATAACCTACATAAAAACAAAGGAAAATGAAAATGCAAATTTCATTTAACCTTGATCCTGTTCTTGCACAACACTGCGTGACTGGTGCCAAAGAGGAAGAGTGTGCTTGTAGATGAAAGAGTTGGCATGAGGATAAGCGAGAGAATGAGGTTGCCAGTAGCTGTTATTACAGTTGAGTCTACGTTTCAGACTGCGGGGAACCGAGACTTTCAGGTCAACATTCGAGAGTAAGAGATTTAGGTCGCGAAATGCGGAAAAAATAATGAGTTCCTGTCCAAAATTTACGTTTTTCTAAGAAGAAGAGACAGAAACTACAGCTGTTGAATAAGAAGCTGCCCTCGATAGTTTTGCACATTTTTAGGGTAGTTACTTCGGTTAACACATCCATATGCTATACAGTGCCTTGCCATGCTTTCCTCGTTAGAAGTAGACCAGACAAACCTCAAATCACACAGTCCTTCGATAGGAAATTCTTTTTCGCATCATTTGAAACTAACACCGCTGAGACGTGGGCTCAACTGCAGTAACAGCTATTATGACGTGTGCACAGAAAAATGATAAAAAGGGAATGTAAAGTTTATTTCTTGACTTGTTTTACCTGTCAAAAAACTTATGGCTTTCAATTATTTTTGCATTCTCTTGGTTAATTTGCTGGGCCAATTTTTGTTCATCTCGCTGTTTGCATTGTACAAGAAAGGTTTCTTTTCCTTTCAGCACTATGTCTTGTGGTAATCTGTAGCTCAGAAAATGAGGACAGGGCCCATATGGCTGCAGCTCTTGATCAGTACAGACTAGGTACTGTGCCACTCAGGGCTTCACAGAAAGAAATCAGTCAGTATCTGAAGACACAATTCAGTGCAAGCCAACAAAAGCAGGGAAGGTTTCTAGATCGGACCATGCCTTGGACATCTGCTTCCATGGTGGAAAAGGAGAAGTAAGAAGTCATAAAATGTTTCTTCTCCTAAAGATTATTCCAACTTTATCCTTATGTTGGATTCAGTGTGGCCATGTTCAACTGGCTCCAGAAGTCTGTAATTCCGTTTATTCTCAAGCTTAACATTGTGTGAACGTGGCTCATTTATCTTGCAACACAAGTTTGACATTCTGAAAGCACAAACACTTCATGTTAACTCTCAATTGGCCAAATTCTAATAAATGAGGTCACTTTCCCACGGATATTGTTCTTTACGGAGTAACCGATTAGAACTGCACCTAGCAGAGGAGAAACAGTGATTCTGTGGGATGAATTTTTCCTTGTGGAAGATTTGGCATGCATTCTTTCAGAACCCAAAGAAAATTAAAGTGATTTTATTGTTAAGAAGAGCTGCACTCAATAAATTTTTATGTTGTAATTGACAAGGAATGTTAACGTGTCCCTTTTCCAATATAAAATACTAGCTGTTTAACATTGTCACTGCAGACCTGTTTCTTTTACTTTCCTCGAATAGATTGTCAGTGAGGGTTTTTTCATCAGAAAGAGCTGGATCAGGGAAGACTTTGGCTGTTCACCGACTAAGTCAAAAGTTACATGAACTACCAAACAATGACGTCGTAATCCGTTACCTTGCCGACGCAGATGCTAATCAGCCACTTTGTATTACCATACCAATTTACGGGCCTGCTGTCAATCAGTGCTCCATTGCAGAGTCATTGTTACCGCACATGGTTGTTCCAGACTTGCCACTTTCCCGGATATTTCATCTTGATGTACAGCCCTCGGTAAGCAGTAGTCGTATCCAAGTGTGCCCCGCATTTACGTGGACCTAATCAAATTCACGAGTTCCAAAAAGATCATACGATTTAGTGTTCATAATACATGGAAAAGATTTTCTCTATAACCAATTTGTGCGATAAACTGTGTTTTGCTATTTACACTTACTTATTTCTTTAAACTATATTCTTTGGCTCATATTTTCGATTTTTGTTTTAAATTGCACTCGTTGTTTTCATAAAAAGAAATAGAAAAATGACTTCGGGGTCATGGTCGCTCTTAGTTATGCATGCAATGTTGCTATGGCAATTAACCACTAATTGGAACTTCACGGAGTCCATTATAGGCCTTTTTAACTCATTCATGTGCGCATGCGCAATGGATGAGTTGTTGTGGAGTGGGCATTTGGTGTGGATCGTAGACCGTGGACTGTGGACTTAACGAATCTTCACCGAAGTGCCTTTGAAGCCCAAGCCGAGCCCATTTAGAAGTAAAGGACATTTTTCTTTGACTTAGATGGGACTCGAATACTGCAATGGGAAGCCGATGTAACGCAAATGGTGTTTTATTGGATCTTTAAACAAAATATATCTTTATAAAGCTCAAGAATGGATAAACAATACAAGCGGTAAAAAATGAAGTAACGAGTAATGGACTTCGACAACAAATGCAGCAGTATTTCTAATATTTTATTAACTGTGTTGTTATGTGCAACACTGAAACCAAAAGGCAAATTTTCTGGTAACTTTTTCTGGTTGGATATGGGTTTAACAAACTCAGAGAAGGAATCAAACACCTTGAGTAGATCTGTGTTTACTAAAGTCAGATCTCTTTTGTTTCCCTGTTTATATTTATTTGTACTCAATTCTGCACAGTCTTCAAATTAAGGACGTTCGCGCGAAAATTTTTCAACATTGATTTTTTTCTGAAACTTTTACCACTGTAAGATGATGAGTTAGTTATGTCAGAAATGTAAAAAAAATGGGGGGTCACCGACTTCGTTTTGGAGAGAACATGCCCGGAAAAAGCACCCAAAATGTGACAAAATCGGGCTTCGTTAGCGAATAAGGCCAGTGTCTGTAAACCCAAATATATTGCAATTAAATCTTTGAAGTGAAATCTTCTCTGCCAAATATTGTTTAAGTGGACTTATTTAGTGAATTTAGTCAACTGGTGAGGTTCCTTAAAGATCAAGTTCGCATTTAGCGACCACAGTTTCACGCGCCTTGCAGCCGCAAGATGGCAGGATTTGATGTCCCGTGAGCAAAAATCTTGAAATTTTTTTAACTTCCCACATTGATTTTTTGTTCATTTTTGGACAACGTGGAGATAATTGTAAATAGAATCCGTTTCTGGAAAGAAAAATTGGGGTCACCGAACGTCCAAGACCGTTAAATCCAGGCAAAGCTATAGCAATGGCCTTTTGCCCTACCATTTCTCATTTTATTACTTAGCGCGCGCGCTCGTGTATGACGTGGCGTGTGCATTTGCGTGCGCAGTAAGGATGCGCAGAAACAATTGGCGCGAACGTCCTTAAAATACCATTTCATCATTAATTCTTGTTAATCAAGAATTATTTGAAAGAAAACTTGTAGTTCATTGTTATGGTACATTATTCAAGGAAAGGATTCTTCAGTAAAGAGTTTGATCCTGAACACTGGTGGGAAATATATTAAGTTGCGTGTGCTTTTTGACACGGAGTGTGATGCTTGTTTGCACGCATGCAATGAAATGGGAAGTTTTATGGTCCCTCTAATAGCAAATATGTTGTTTGTTTCATTAAATGTTTTGGCTGGAAAAGGTTTTTGAGAAAAATGTCAGTCTTTTGTGGATTGATCGTGTGTGAATCGCGTTGCGTCATATTCGAACGTAACTAATTTGCATGTGTGTTGATATTCGATGTGCGAGTTTTTTTTTTCATAAAGATGACTGGAATTTCTGGCCATTTTGTATTCAAGTGTTCTTTCTTGTCAATGATTAATAGGTAGCAATAGTTTTGCTCGTCAGAAATATTTGTTTAGTCATTCTAGTGTAAAATGAAGTTTATTTGGGAAGCCAACAATATTTCTTTAAGCTTATCTACTGCGCATTTAGGCGCATGTAGGTAATTTTTACGTTCTTGATCAAACAATTAGTTACAAACAAGAAGCTATTTTAAAAATAAGTAGTGTTTCATTTCCAGACTGAGCTGCTCTGGGGATGATGAGAAATATGCCACATACGAGTTCGATCGCCTGGCCTGCTTCTTCCATTGTAGGAGTTACCAGAAGTACCTATTGGATTCCTAGGCTTTTTTATTTTCTAATTTGCCCAGCCAGAATTACTCCGGGGAAAATCCAGTTTCAGCGCGTTCAGTGCCACCCAACTCAGTGCGCCCTCATTTTTTTCGTAACACGTACCACAGGCAACCTAGTTTACGCTCACGGAGCGTCTATTGAATTGTATTCTACTGTGTCTACTGGATGAAATCTATTCCTTTCTACTACCACCTGAAACTTTCCAAAGATATGCTAAGAAGGCTCCAGGAACAAAGGCAATGCTTAGCAGGGGAGTAACAGGAAAGACCCGTGCACCGGTGGCTCAGTTGGTTGAGCATGCGGGAGGTCGTGAGTTCCATCCCGGCCAGACCAACTTAGGGTCTTAAGATAAATGAGTAGAAAGTGCTGCCGAGTCCTGAAGAACTCTTTTTATGACAAGACTTATCAACAGTTGGTAGCCCTAAGGGGAGAGGGAGAGCTGCCACTATGTTTCTTGGGCGATTACTTTTGTGATAAAGTAGAGCTGCAATTTCTTGTTCTGTGTTTTACAGATTGATACGTTTTTGTTGGGTTAACGGAACTTGCTTCATTTTAACAGGTTACCACTGGTCTGGATTCTCTTTTATTTAATCTCCTGGTGCTGGGTGTTTTGAAGAGCAGCAGTGGTCAAGTCTGGAGGCGGAGGACATCAGATCTGTATGTGATTGAACTAACTACAGGACCAGCAGAGGACATCATTAAAGCAGCCCAAGCAGGAGTGCCACTCTCTAAGGCGAGTACCTATGGTAGTGGCAATTCAACTTAAACAGCTAGAAGGATTTCAAAATTTGTCATCTTCATTTGAACGGTGGTTTTGCTGAAAAAGTCTGTTTTGGGGGGAGTTAATTGCGCATTAGACTGCTAGATTGAAGTCTGAAAATTAACCTGAGAAACTTTTCTTCCAGCATTCCTTGTTGTTCGTACTATTTTCCCTAACTCTTTTCCTCCAAGAAGAGAAATAATGTTTTACATCGCTTTATTCATTTTTAATGCTTTTATGCACACGACAAATGAAAATGCAATATTCATTTTTACTTTTCAGAGTGGGGGTTCGAAAAAGAGGGTGTCAGAACCTTTTTACACCCTTCTACCCACCATACATTGCGGAACACCGATGCAGGCTTTGTGCCAACTCACACAACAGCGAACGGGTAAGAAGTACATGTAGATGTTGTATTTTGTATTTTTGGTGATAGTATTTGAGAGTGATGGTTCAATATGTAGTACTTTCCCACTGTTTTTTGTATCGTCATATGGAGTACCCTACAGTAACAGCTTGAATAGTTAGAGTCTAAGGAGAAAATGTTCACTGTCTACAAAAAGTTTGTGTGGGCTTTCACTGTCAGATATAATGTTTAGTTGATTCAAAGATCCAAATGGCAAGGTCCTTGCATTCTAAGTTATTTTACCCTTCTTCCGTGGATCTTCAGTTTGTTTTCTTTGAAGAAAAGATTGGTTTCAGAAATGAGATGATGAAAGATGACAGTAGAGTAAAACTGAATTTAGAAAGTATTTTAACTCAAGTTCATTCAAAGCTTGCAGCTCATGGGGATAAGTAAAGGGGACTTTCAGATTTCGTTACTATTTAAATTTTCTTTGAATAACATGCAAATTTACCTGAGAAGACATCATTGCACTTTCAAACTTCAGTGCTGCTTTCTTGGAAGAGCAATCACGTTATGCTGATGAAGCAAACTTTTAAACAATATATCAACACTGATAAAAAAAAAGTTGGAGGGGAGCAGCCAATAATATTGACTGCCTGCAAAGGGGTGGTTGACTTGAACTTGTGGCAACGGGGGAAAATCCATTTAAAGGTCAGAGTAGAATTTCGCCCTTTTCCAGCGAGCTAACGACTGGGCCACGCCAGCTCCAATTGATCGTCTAGATTTAATTTGAGAGAAAAGTGTGAGAATACTTATTAAAACCTTATTTAGATGTCCGGAAAGGAATGTTTTGCATTTGGTGTACATAATATCCTGTTAATTTTCGTGATTCGGAAATGCCATCAGTTGGTCACCTTCAAAGCGAAAGCCGTCCAAGGGAAAGAGGCTATTGTGAAGAAATGGTTCCATTGGCCACCAAATGAGATTATTATGGCTAATAAAAGGCCGAGTAAAAGATTAAAGCCAGTGCCCGGTTGTTCGAAAGCCGATTGGAGGAGCAAGGGCGGCAAAGTTAGTTAGTGCGCGGCCTTGGTGCACGAGGTCCTGAGTTCGATCCCCAGATCGCGCATCCTTGTTTCGACTTCTTTCCTTTCAGTGTAGCGTAACGTAGCTTTAAATACCCTTGAGACGGAGCACTGATGGAAAGATGGGGGTAAAATGAGCGCACCGTCGGCTTCCTGGGAGAATACTCTCTAGAGAGTAAAGGAACTTCCCACGTTAAATAAGGTGTATCTTTACCTACCTTTACCATTAACTTAATCCAGGATTAGCGTAAACTTTTGTTTCATGTTTTCAACTTTTTGGTTAAAGTTTTCTTTGCTTATTTTTGTTTTTCAAGATTGACATCTTCTAATGTAAAGTTTTACCGAATATCAGCCTTAAACAGCGTTTGGGACTACAGAATTAAACTCCTTTGGTAATTTTTAACCGGAGATTAGCGTTAATTGGCTTTTGAACAACTGGCCCCAGGTGAATAGACTTGCTGATTTCACGAGGAAACATGGCTTTCATGAAGGACACCACTTTCAAAAATACCCTTATTAGTCTTCATACCTGCCTCGTAAAATCAATACGACCACTACGTCTGGGAACCGAATGGCGTAATTTTTCGTATACAAAACGAGTGGTCATATTGATTCCCGCTTTTTTCCCACCTTTAATGCCCAGTATGTGTATTAAAGCCTGCTTTTCAGTCTCTGCCATGATGTATATTTATCATCCATATTATAAACGGAAAATTACACCTGAGCTCGAAGATATGAATTTTAATTTCTCGTGGCAAGAAAAATATTGTTCTTGCCACGAGAACGTAAAATTCATATCTTCACGCCACCGTGTAATGTCCTCTATGTATTTCATGGAGCAAAAAAAATATCGTTTTGCTTTTGCTTTTGCTTTAGGGAGCCTAAATCCACTCTTTGACGATGGTGAATTCCGCAGTCAGCACGTTCAGCGAGCATTCCAGTACCTGAAGTTGTGGGAGTCGGCGAAAGAGAACCTAGATCATTTTTGGTTTGTACCTGGCCAAGCAATGGGTGACTACGGAGACTGTTTAGAAACTCTGACAAGGTAAGAATTGTATCCAAGTCATTCATTTAAATCAGACTGTTATTTATTTGTGTGATACTAGATTACATAGATGTCTCATCTCCTCAATAATGAGCCAGTATTTTAACTACTTATATGTATTTTTTAATCTAATTTTTGGAACAGATAACTTACTAATTTACGCTTTCCTTTAGAAATTGTGGTATTACAGATCCTTCCTGGGCCGAATTGCGCCATTTTATCAGCTTCCTAAACTCGCAGCTCCAATCTTGTGAAGAAAGTACCTTCTGTAACATGGAACATGTTGGAGACACTTTAGAAGGGTTCAGAAGCTTTGTGGTACAGTTCATGATCCTCATGTCACGGGTAGGGTTCCTTTGACTGATTTGGGCAAAACGTATATTAAGTCTTGTAGGCTACATGAATAGGGTTTGCCACAATGCAAGGAAGCAGGTCGAATGAATTGTGCAGTATGATCTATCTTAATTCACTTATGGGGTTTTTTAATATATCATCCAGAACCCTTTTTGGAGTTTCATGTCCATCCTCTCTGTCATATATTACAGGATATAAAAAATCCATTCAGTGCATGTATACGTGTCTTAAATATGCGACTATAAAATATCATTTTTTGGTCATTGTCGATACAAAGACTTTTTTAGTCCTTAATACTTTCCTTAAACATTCTCCAAGAACAGATTGGATTTCTCTATTGTGCCTTATTACTGATTTCTTCAATAATAAGAAAACAGACAGACATTTAATCGTCATGCCAGTCAATTTTTTCTTTGAGTTGGCAGTAGCATTACAGACCCTTCCACAAGAACTTTGGATTTTGTCTTTTCGTGTTTGCCTAAAAAGAGACACTCAGTCTCTAAGTTCAGATGGCCTGGTTACCGTTAAATGATCTATCATTCAGAGTTACAATAACACCCTTATGCTACATTTGCAGGACTTTGCTACACCATCTCTAGGTTCTACTGACCAGCTCGTAGATGATGATGATGTGGATTTTGCTGGAGAAAATGACACTGAACATGTGTTGCCTGAAGTTACACAGTTCTGTCTCAGAAGACACTGGGAAACAAGGTATCAAAAGATCACTTGGTTGGTTTTACTCCTGCATTATTTCTTTTCCATCCAAGAGCTTGGCTTTTCTTTGCTGGCTAACACATTGCTTCAAGAGTCTGTGTGATTTCTCTTTTGTTGGTTTTTCTCTTTTCGTTTCCTGTAGTTCACATCCTTACATATTCTTCAACCAAGATCGTATAACAATGACCTTTGTTGGTTTTCACATCGATGTTAATGGCAATTTGATTGACCCTGACCGGCATGTTATCATTCAGCCCAATTTGATGTCAAGACACTTGCGCACTGGTCTAACTGTCCAGTTTCAGTTTGGGAACCAAAGAATGGATTTCGAAACTAATTACGAAACGTGGAGCAAGTAAGTAATAGGCTAACGCTTGCTTTGCACCTCTGAGAGGTACTCCGCCAAAGTACAAATGGGAGTAGTTGGACTTGTTGGTCCGGTTGCGATGGGCTATCGTCTGCAAGGAATACTCTTATTCGAGCCTTGCGATGTTGTAAAGCCTCAACGCCATGGTAATACTGAAGCTATAATGAAGTAAGTAGTGTCCTAGTTTAAGTGCATTCCCTTGGATCGTGTTGACTATTCAATTAGATGCCAAAGATCTCATAGTTTCTTCTCTTTGATGGGGTGTTGTCTGCCAAAAATTTATTTTAAAGGTGGTTACTCTCTCGGTATCCGTGTTGCAACACACGTCCTATGGATGAAAGAGAGTTCTTTAGCAGTTGCGAAAAGATAGAAATTGGCAAGATGTGAATCGGAACCAAACTTTAGACTGTTGTGATGCAGGTAGATTGTTCTGCTAATTTCGTCCATAAGCTGTGAAATTGGGTTGGTCTTTGCCACATTAGTGACAAGTTAGGTGGTAACGTTGCTTGGACGTTCATCACTGGCAACCACCCTTTGCAGTTGAGGCACCGACTTGACATCCCACATTTAAAAAGCAGCGTTAGGTTATTTGAAAATAAAAAGCAGAAAACTTTTAACATGGTATGTTCCTTATTTGAAACATGCTAACAAAATCGTGGAGGGCCACCTACTGAACCTTGGAACAACGTGAAATGTAGCGAAAGCACCTCATTGGCCAGACTTTGTTTAGAAGAAGTTACTCTGCGGCGACTTTAGAATTTTCTTTGGTGACCAAACCAAGCATTACCAAAGTTTGAGGGTTGTATAATTAATACACATGTCTATAGAAAATCACTTTTACCAGTCTTGCTGTATTCATAATGCCATGCAAAATTATTTTACTAATTATAGAGGAGAAAAAATTGAGAAACTTTGTGGAGTTATGGGTGTCGAGTGGCCATATGACCCAGATAATTCATACGAGCTCACTACGGACAATTTGATGAAAATCCTGGCCATACACATGCGTTTTAGGTGAGATTAATTATTTGTAGAGTTGTTGTTTTCTTTCCTTCAGGAGTGGCATAAATCATGAATGAATTATCTTGAAAAGAGTTCCTACTTTAAGTTTACCTATCCTGAAATAGTTCTCTCACTGGGATAAATCTTCCCATCTATGGCAACCACACTTTGCAGTCTTCCCCTCGAGATTTATGATCCGCACTAATTACGTTAAGTTAACAATGATGGCCGATTTGCTCAAATCATGGTCAGTGGTTTAGGTACAACTAATTTGTTTTCATCATCTTTGCAACCACTTGGCACTAACTAATCTTTGCGTTACTCACCCCTGGGGAGGTTTGTTCCTATTTAACCACTGCTTCGCGCAACTCAGCCCTGGCCGTTATTTGACCCATGACTTAGCATGTGAAAGGCAGTGTTTGTTGCTTTGCTGACATCAAACGGCTCCACTTTGTGTGGATGTCCTTCACGAGACAGACAAATGTCTGCTGATTTCGATGCGACGTACTGAGGAATAGTGGAAAAATGTGATTCCTGGCGTTTGCGAGAAATGGAGATGCGTCAAGCCATACGTTGTTTTTTTAATGGTGAATATGAATGATAAGTGTGCGTGATTTTTTACTTAAAGTAGTCCATTTTGAAATAACCACTTCACCCCTGCTTGGAATACTGGGTAATCATTTGGTCAGTTTCAGGTGCTCTCCTCATCCCGATAAGTTTAACCACTTTACTAACGGTTTTGTTGGTCAATTTTCATACGTATTTTTTTTTAGACCACTGATTTTGAGGGGTTTGTATTTTGAAAGGTGTGGTATTCCTGTGGTCATCATGGGTGAAACTGGTTGTGGAAAAACCTGCCTCATTCGGTACATGTGTGGCTTGCAATCAGGGCCTGGAGGACCGAAGAACATGTTGCTCATGAAGGTGCGAAAAACAAAATAAATTTGGCTGCTCACTCTTTTAATTAGTGATTACTAATTCTGTACAAAGTATGTATATTTGACATTGTAATTAAGTTTGCTTATCAAAACAATGTTGGGAGAAATGAAGAACCTGGCTTGTTTCTAGTATGGAATAGTATTTGCCAGAAGTGCATCAAATGTTAAGGTTATAGATAATTTAGGATGACCAAATGGACCAGTTGGATTTGAACTTCCGACCCTCCAAGATTTAGATGGATGCTGTAACCACTAAGCTACTGGAGACTGTGATGCAATGGTTTTCTGTTGACTTGGACGAGAACTGTGCCACACTGTCCGAGTCTAGTCTGCATGGTCTAGTCTGTTCTAAGAGAATTCATAGTATGAACAAAGACAACCGTGGGTTTAGCATAAAAGCAAAAGGAATTACTACATATACAGACAGAAAGGTGAGTTAAACATGGTGTGCAAGAGCTACGACCCTTCCTAAACATGCCAGATCCTACTAACACAAGCTTGTGCTTGTTTTTGATAGGTCCATGGTGGCACAACATACGAAGACATTGCGAATAGAGTAGAAAAAGCCGAGGACATGGCGACACTGAATGAAGGGCTTAACATGGACACTGTGTTGTTCTTTGATGAAGCTAACACGACTGATGCACTTGGAATGATCAAAGAGGTCATGGTGGATCGCAGGATCAATGGAAGAAAAATCAATGCCAATAGGTTACAATTCATTGCAGCTTGTAACCCTTACAGAAAGTAAGTATGAGATGAATTGTGCAACATTATCTTTGGACTAAAATTAAGCCAAATATATAAAAGAGGGGTCTTTAAAAAGGAAAATGTATGATAGCGAATTTACAAGCCTTCATAATCTTTTCAAGCAATTATGAGCGATGGAGAACTTCACAGTATCTTTCCTAGACAAGCTTTGTATGCTTCAATGAAAAACGTTGGGAAAGCTGCAAAAAGACCAGGCACAACTCCAGGTACTGGAATGCTCGCTGATCGTGCCTACTGCGGAATTCACCATCGTCAAAGAGTGGATTAAGGCTCGCTAAAGCAAAAGCAAAAACAAAAACGATATATTTTTGCACGTTGAAATTCATAGAGGATATTACATGGCCGCGCGGGGATACGAATTTTATCTTCGAGCGCTGCAAGTATCTCTCACGAGTGAGCGAAGCGAACGAGTGAGAGATACTTTCGGCACGAGAAGATAAAATTCGTATCCCCAAGCGGCCATGTAATGTTCTGTTTATTATATAGATATTGATGAAATGTCTAGATTTAAAACAACTTGTTTTATGCTGTTTCGAAATGATGAAAAAGTGGTCACCAACCGCTAAAACACGCATGTTGTGTTACATGAAACAAGATATGAAAGTTATGAAAAACAAATCATGATAATGTCAAATTTTGCAATAAAAATTTTAATGTAGTAGAGAAGAATTATAATGAAGCACAAAAGTATCTTACAATGAAGAGAAAGCTCGCTTTTTATTGGCTAATCTCTTGGTTACCATGACAACACCTATATCCTCACATGTGAAAGATAAAAATGATACGTTCACTGCGCGCGGTGAAGATATGAATTTTTTATTTTATTTTTTTATTTTAATTAACAAAGCTTACTATACTTGCATTTTCTTGATTTTTTAGTAAAAGGAGAAATCCTGGTATTTCATCAATATCTATATAATAAGTAGAGGATATTACATGGTGGCGAGCAGATATGAATTTTATGTTCTTGTGGCAAGAACAATATTTTTCTCGCCCCGAGAACATAAAATTCACATAAATATACATGGTCGAGATTGAAAAGTACAAATACTGGGCCTTAAAGGCGGGAAAAAAGGCGCCAATCATGAATTCTTTGCTTAAAATGACCACTCTTGTTACATAAGAAAAATTACGCCACTCGGGCCCAGATGAAGGGGTCGTATTGATTCCACGAGGGTTTTAGGGACACCTTGAAAATGTGGCCCCGTCACCATCACCCATTTTTCTCACCTCTTTGTCTACAGACATACTGAAGAAATGATTCATAAACTGGAATCAGCTGGCTTAGGGTACCATGTTGCTACTCAACATACGCGAGATCGGCTAGGTAAGACGGTAATCATAGTTGGCCTAATAATGATGGGGTTTTTTATACACACTTAAATGAATAGAGAGAAAAAGTTGGCTGCCAGATTGCTTATGGGACAAAGATGGCATTTTCAGGATTTCGCCATTTGACTGCAACTACCAGAATTCTGCAAGTCTTGTTTTCTTTTACTTGACAGCGGTAAATTCTCATTTAAACCCTACTACACGATTTATAAAACATGAATTAATAACCAGAGACCTGGTAGGTGATGTCAAGTGATGCTGTCATAAAGTTATCTTGTGGTTCCGACGTTACCAAATCATATTTATTCAAGTCCACGTTTGATTTTAGAACAGCTACGGGCCAATGCGATCTGTTTTACTGACAACCCAAGAATTAAATGGCCTTCCATGTCGTCATCAAACCTCTTCTTTTTGTTATGTCTGAATCATGCAGTTTATTTGTTTACTCTTTCTCTGCCATCGTGATGATATTGTTCTTTTAGGTCGCATTCCTCTTCGTCATCTTGTTTACAGAGTGCATTCTCTGCCAGAGAGCATGCGTCCTCTTGTCTGGGACTTTGGTCAACTGAAACCCGAAATTGAAAAGTTGTACACGAGTCAAATTGTCAACAGATTTGTAAGTTAAATTCTTGCAAAATTTCCTGTAGGACTTGATGTCTTAGAGTTTCTTAGAAAAAAAGTCCAGCAGTAAACATATGTCGTTGTAAATAAGACGACATTGCAAAATTTAGAGTTTTGCTTACCTTAGTCTTTTACTCCATGTTAACCAACCTGTAGCCCTAAGTTCTAACAGGCCTAATTCGTCATGAGCGTTCTAGTTTCTTGTGGATCTCCTCGCCTACGTGCATTTCGTTATTTTTTTTGTTTTTTATATTGTTTTTCTTTAGTAACGCTCACTGATTAATAGACAAACAAGTTGTTTTGGCAAAGTATGTCCTTGTTACATTTCAATATAAAAGAAATCAATTAAAATGAGATGTTATTTTTTCTGCTTGTTATTTTGAAAATAAAAAGGATAGTTATCCAATAATCATGTTATTCTTAGGACATCCGAAATCTAATTTGATCTTCGCTTTGGTAAGTACCCAGGCATAATTAAAACCATGACTACCTTTCACGGCTTTCAATTTGTCCACTTCTTTTTACCCAGGTTCTTCAAGAAAATCAAATTCCAGGTGACTTGCAATTGGTAAAGGCTCTAACAGAAATTCTTACCGCTTCACAGCGTTACATGAGAGAGCAAACGGTAGGTTGTCGTCAATGTTTAAAAACGCTCAAATTTCACCCAGATAGAGTTGTTCAGCTTCTTTATAGGATTCCGGAAAATTCATGTTCAGGGCCGAGGTCTGAACAAAGCTTTAACCAACTTCTGCCTTTGCAATGTTCCCCCTACAAGCTTGTGACGTCGTTTCAAAGGATTCCACTATGGTGTTAGGCTTTGTGGTTTGCTGAAAAATCCTATTCAACTTTCAAAGCCAACTGTATGCAAAACTCAGGGATTGACGTATTCACACACATTGTCCGTGCTAAGCATGGGCAGCATGTATAAGCTGCAAATCATAATTTGGCCACATCATTTTCATTGTGTTTTGTGATCGGCCTTAGTTGCAATTTCGACTTTGGTTTCTTTCTTTTATTATCGTTTAACCAGAACTTTGCACTTAACTTTTTTACTTGCCTCTCTCACGTTACGAAAGTTTGTTTATCATTCTAAATGACAGCGTTATACCTGTGAACTTTGTCTCAAGAGTTCTCCAAAGTGGCCTCTTGAAAACAAGGAGCAGGTTCTCCTTGCTAAAATGAAGCCACCATGATTATTTTTTATCCAAGGATGAGTGCAGCTTCGTTAGCCTTCGTGATGTTGAACGTGCAATGAAGGTAATGGTGTGGTTCTACAACCACCGTAATGTTCTTAACCCCCTGGTGGATGAAGCACCCATGGGCATGGATGTGGAAAGTGACGATGAGGATGATGATGTCGTTGAGGACGAATGGGGTGAAACAGAAGGAGATCAGTTGGATCAGGTAAGTGAAAAATTCCTGTTTGGTTCTGTGTTTCTATTTTTTTCTGTCTGTATTGATTTAATCGTAGAGTTTCACCTTTTTTAGCCTATTGATGATGTCACACGTGCCCTTGTACTTTCTGTGGGAGTGTGCTACCATGCAAGACTTCAAAACAGGGAACCGTTTCGTCGTGCTATAGCTCCAAGTTTTTCTCACCCTTGTTTGCTTCCTGGTGGACACAGGCGCATCCAGCACGAAATTACAAGGTACTTTTAAGAGATTGTTATGAACAGTAGTAGCACAGCTTCTTGCTCCACGTCATTAAATTTCATATAATCAGCCAGCCTTGTTAGCTCTTGCATGAGTCTTATGAGTGACTCTGCCTTTAACTTGTTTTTTGTTAGATGCCAGAAAGCCGTATTGAATGTTCTGGAATTGGGTCAAAATATTGCACGTAACACAGCCTTAAGCGAAAATGTATTCATGATGGTGGTATGCATTGAGCTGAGGATTCCACTGTTCGTGGTTGGTAAGCCAGGTAGTTCCAAATCTCTGGCCAAGACTGTTGTGGCTGCAAATATGGAAGGAGATGCATCAAAATCCGATCTCTTCAAGACTTTTAAGCAGGTAAATGGGCAATGGGTCTTTTATTTTGCAGTCAAATACTTTGCGAGACACCTCCGTCCTGCTTCGAATGCCCACCAGGGAAGGCTCTTACTTGTACAATTTGCAGTCCCTACCTAGGATATTAAGGAAAACGGACCCAGTAGTAAGAGAATTGTAGGAAGGAAAGGAAGAAATACATTTATATTTTCTGACCTGTGTTTACATGCTAGTATAACAAGAAGATTATTTCATAATTTCGAGGTGTCTTAGATTTAAGTTATTTTTGCGTTTTGACCTCACGTAACGCCGTGATGGAGCTAGCTTATTTTCTTTTTATTTAGCTGATTGAATTTTCTTTGATTTTTGTTTTGTTTCGTTTTACTTTTTCATGGGCTTTGCATTCCCTTTTCGAATTTCCTGTATTTTGATCCTGTCATCTGAATTTATCTGAAACTTGCAGGTTCATATGGTGTCGTACCAATGCAGCCCCCTCTCAACAGCAGAAGGAATCAAAGCAACCTTTCGGCAATGCGGCCAACTTCAAAAAGCCAACAACCCGGACAAATTCGTTTCAGTTGTGGTATTAGACGAGGTTGGTCTGGCAGAAGACTCTCCTTTGATGCCATTGAAAACCCTTCATCCACTTCTTGAGGATGGTGTAAGCGCAACCGATGATATTATAGAGGTGGAAGAGCAAAAGAGCGAAAGAGTAGCCTTTATAGGAATATCAAACTGGGCCCTTGATCCTGCAAAAATGAACCGGGGCATTATGCTGTCACGTGGCCTACCAGATACACGGGAACTGGTTGACAGTGCAATGTAAGTTAAGGAAGGGTTACGTTTTTGCAAACGTTGGTCGTGAAGCACTATATTTCAACAGACTTAACTAATTAGAGTGTAATGTGAAGTGCTTGTTTTCTACCTCATATGAACCATGCGAGCGTTAGCCCTACTGATGGAAATGGGCCGACACAAGGACAGAGAAACACTCTGACCAGGGTGAGAATTGAACCCACGACCTTCGGGTTAGATCACCGCTGCTCTACCGACTGAGCTACAAGTTTTTCTCTGTCCTTAAGTAAGGGTCGAATTTGTGCTGTGATGCAACACCGCCTTGTTGCTCATATCTTGTGATGAACATGGTGACACAATTTATTTTATAACCCGTCAAAATATTTTTGTGTAGAGAAATGAACTGTCAAACTAAATGATCGAATTAAGCTTTTTCATCCATTTTTTTTGTCAGGGGCATTTGTTCAACAGACGAACGAGTTAAGAGCTTTGTTGAACCCTTGATGGATTCACTTGCCCTGGGCTACGAAAAGCTTTATGAAAGACAGAGGAAGTCTGAAGCTCTTCGCGAGTCTAAAAAGGATGAGTTCTTTGGGCTGCGAGATTTCTACAGGTAGAAGTGCATGAAATTGTTATGATGTGGAGCGATGTTGTGTATTATCCAGCCAGAGTCCTTTCAATTTCTTTTCTCTTTTGAAGCAGCCTTTGAGGGTTTTTTTTTTCATTTTCGTTCATTAGCTTAGTGAAGATGGTCTACAAAATGGCGGACGACCTTAGCCGTGAACCTGGGTGGAAGGATATCGAACACGCTATCAGGCGAAACTTCGGGGGATTGGATGAGATTGACCCCGTGAAAATCTTCAAGAAGCAATTTCCACAAGAAAGGAGACAAACTGTATGAATCCCACTTACTCAGTTTTGACTTCACCCGGAACGGACAAAATCCCTGCGGGCAGCCATCCCCCAAGGGGACAGGGAAATGAGGGCAAGGGATGTCTGGCACGTTTTAACTCTAAATTCCGTCTAGTTCCAAATACTTAACCCGTCAGTATCATCATCATTCTCTGCATGAAATTCTCAAGCGTATCTAACTGCACACAAGTAACTAGGGAGACTGTAAAATCAGCAAATCACATGAAATCATTTCACTGGGATTTAAACCTCCTTAAGCAGAGTAGGGAAGCAACAAATTCAGCCAACATATGACATTAAATCCAATAATGGAACCCAGGCCACACTGTTGGAAGGCAAGTGCTCTCATCATTGTCCCGCCGCTGATACGCTACCGTGCTGTTTTCCTCTTGCCTGGCTGCTTAGACATTCAGAAATGAGTTATGTTGTCTCGAACCATTTGAGTAAAATCGAAGTACATACACCCTTCAATAACGTGTGTTGTCTCGAAGGATTTAAGTCTAGCGCTCATTAAAAACGTGTGTTTCTTAAACGGTATTGTTTTTAAATCAGTAAAAGAAGTCTGGAAGTCTGGAAAATCATAACTTGAGGTAATTGTCTTGTTTTGTAGAAGAGGAAAGATCACGATGCATTCTCTGCAGTGAACTTGATCAAAGCTAGTCTCGATCGTCAGATTTCCAGTGGGTAAGATTCAGTGTAAAAGTAATAATTTCAATCGTGTGCCTCTTTCTTAGATAGAGTAATTTGCTAAGCAACTTCTTCCTATGGGGTATTTACCGTATTAGTATGGCCATAAGACGTGGTATACTGTCCTTATTGAAAGGGATTGTCAGGCAGTTAAATTACCCTTACTTTCAGTTCGAGACCTATTGTTTGTTTGTTTTTGTTTTTCTTTTACGGTCAGGAATTGCAGTGACTCTGTGACGCATTAATATCTTTTTCTGCGTCAATTTTAACAGGGAAAGCCGATACTTGTTGGTGCTGACAGAGAATTACGCTGCTTTGCCAATTGTCCAGCAGGAATTGCACAAGAAAGGAGATGAACCTATTGTTATTTTTGGAAGCAGTTTCCCAAAAGATCAGGAATACACACAGGTGCCGGCACAACTAAGAAATGAGAAGTGCTTTCGATACTTTAATTGTGATTGAATATTCAGTAGAGCAAAAATAGACGTACTAGCCTTTTCCTTTTCCATCAATATTTTAGGTTTGCCGGGACATAAATCGAATCAAAGTGTGCATGGAGACGGGTCGAACAGTGATTTTGTTGAACCTCGAAAGCCTCTACGAAAGTCTTTATGATGCCCTGAATCAGGTGAGAATCTCAGTAGGTAGAAGAGCAATGATTGCAGAAGCAGTTGCGATACAAATTAGTGTCTCTGATCAAGTTAGTCTCCATTTGGTGCTCAAGGCGCTTGCACTGCAATGTACAAAATGCACTTTGTTTTAGACGCGAGCAATTTAAGGAGGCTCTGTACCAATGCTTTGATGAACACGTGCTGTACGACGAAGAATATCCTTGCAGAAAGTTGAAGACATGTCAATCCCAGTTAATAGGATTTTTTACATATTGTTGTCCTTAAGTGTTTCCATGTTCTCCATGCGGCAAGTGGCGATTGTTTTGATGCTCTCGTTTGTTACAAACTGGACATTGTGTGTTTGATGCTGCGCGTTTTAAGATTTGTTCATTTGTTAGCCTCCATAAGTATTCCACCAATGCCAAATACCCGATACCTTTCTCAGTGTAGGAATCTTTGTCGTAGCTATCTATGGTATCTAGCCATTTCCTTTCTCCTTTTTTTTGCACTTCGTCAGTACTACATGTACTTTGGAGGACAGAAATATGTGGACCTTGGACTGGGAAGTCACCGTGTAAAATGTCGCGTGGACGATAAATTCAGGTACTGACCACCAGATCAACGTCTCACCAGTCTGCTGCTATAAATAGAAGAAGGCCAATTCAAATTAAATTACTATCATTTTCGTCGTCTTCGTCTTTAATAACCCTACAGTTTAAAAGCTTTTACTTTCCTGATTAGAGCATAACACACAAAAGCAAGCTGCGCTATTCCACAACACTATGGACCAGGGCCCGGTTGTTCGAAAGCCTATTAACTTTACCCAGGATTAGCGTAAACTTTTGTTTCTTGTTTTCAACTTTTTGGTAAAAGATTCTTTTGCTTATTTTTGTTTTTCAAGATTGACTTCTTCTAATGTAAAGTTTTGCCGAATATCAGCGTTGAACAGCATTTGGGAGTAGAAAAATAAACTCCTTGGTTAATTTTTAATCTGGGATTAGCGTTAATCGACTTTTCAACAACCGGGCCCAGTTCTTTAACTTTTTCAACAATCCTTCTCGATAAAGATAAAGGAGTCGTGGCATTTTTGTGCTCTTTTGCTTGGCGTGCATGTATATTTGTTGACGATATCAATTATTTCTAGGTTGATTGTGATCGCGGAAAGAGACGTTGTTTACAGCAAGTTTCCCATTCCTCTGATCAACCGCCTTGAAAAGCACTACCTTGTCACTTCAGCTAGCCTGAACCCTCAGCAAAAGCGAATTGTGGACAGACTTCATGAATGGGTGAAACAATTTTCTACTGTCGAAATGCCACGTCACCAACAGATGAGGTTAATCCATTATATAAAGAGATTTTTTTGTTTCTGTGCGTCTGTAAGGGAATAGATCACAGATGACGTTAAAATGTGGTGAGAACGAAAAGGCGGCAGGAAAGGTAACCGAGGGTTTCTCTGGGGTTCTTACTAAGGTGTTATCTGTGCGTCTGTCCAATCAAAACGCTTGCACAATTTTAATTGTTATATAGAATTCTACAGCTTTTCTCACTGCTTGAATACTCACAAAATCAGCCCGCACTGAACTACATGAAACCCCGTAAATAGGTTATTAATTGCAAATTATCCTCGGGTTTGCTTTTTTTAAGGAAGTGTTGTGTATTTTTCTCTGTCCCTGTGGCCAAAGGGAACGCTTTTTTTGGCTGGTAAATATTTTTCCTCCTTCCCCCGGTCCCCCACCCCCGTTCCCATTTCGGCGAGGTTTCACTATACCTTTCTCAATGTCTGGGGACCTCCAGCCTGGGCTAAATTTTCTATCCCATATTGTAATGACGTACATGTAGTGAGTGGCTGTTTTGGCAATGATAGTGATTTGCAAGAAGCTCTTATTTCACTTTCAGTTTGCAACCAATCTTTAGTTATCTAACAATGATGAAATGTACAATTACTGGTGGACGAACAAAGGAGCTAATGAGAGATGTTTTGGCGACGATGACGTAACGTGAAAACAATCTATAGGGTGCATGTCAACCAATTTCTTGCTCACCTCAGCTTTTATCCTAATCGCATCTCTTAACGTCATGATGTTATGGGAAATCTATTGTTTGCATTGCATTGACGTCGTTTTCGTTTTTCCAATCAACCTCCGCAGAACATACATACCTGGCGACGCATTTGTTGGTTACCATGCCGACACTGCAGCAACCGTTGTGCTTCAAGTGTCCAGCGACCACATGGAGGACGGTCAAGACCAGTTTGCCGATGAAGAAAAGGTATATTTAAAATGTTTATTCGTCGCGTTTCGCTAAATTACAGAAATGACAAAAGATTTGCCTGCTTTTGTACTATAACGTGCATGATATTGTTTTTTCATTCAAAGGTTCTGGCATCTTTTCGTGGGTCAGCTCATGTTTTATTTTTGCAAAATTCTTGATTGTACCCTGCAAATGAGTGAGGTAGTACTCTGAAAACGATAATCAGTGTAGCAAAGATTTAGTTTACTGTATTTGTCTTGGCCCAGAAAAAGTGAATGGTGGGAAAGTGTCCGAACACCGAGGAAATGTTTGAGATGGCATTACTTTGAAAACTGCTAGGAAAGAGATACTTATTATCGTTCTAATTTAAGCTTTAATATATGCTGCGTTATGCAATCCTAGGTTCTTCTTTTCTTATTATTAAGATTATCATCATCATCATGCTCTTAGAAATAAAAACACATGACTTTCAATAGGTGTTCAAGGAATCTCAAGAATTATTGCTGCAATGTGCGACACCCGATGCCGTTGCACGTTTGCTCTGCACACATTTGGCCCAGCAAGCAGATATTCTCTGGACAACTTATTTCACAATGCAGGAACATTCAAGTTTGACTGCCTTTCTTAGAAACGTTCTAACAGAAGAAGAACGAGATTCAGACAAAGGAACTTTGATTCAGGTGAATGGCGAGTAATGAATACAGTTAGACCAGTGCTAACAACCTTCATGGTTTTGTAGACGAGAACAAAAAAACCTATAAAGCAAGAAGAAGCATAGGCAGCCCAAGTTCGCGTCACTAGAGAGCGTGTAATAATTAATTACGATTGGGAAGATGACCTTTGAGTGCAAGCGGTATTGGGTTACAGGCAGCCGTTGAGAATTTAGTATAGGTAATCACATGATTTCGAGTGCAATTTGGAATAAATAAGCACGAGTAAATTTTTCAAAGGCCAACAAAAGTGCACGAGCCCGTAGGGCGAGTGCACTTTGTGGTCTTTGAAAAATTTACAAGTGCTTATTTATTCCAAATTGCACGAGAAAAATCATGTGATTACTTATTAATAATATACACGAAAAACATAACAACAACAAAGACGTCAAGTGCCGCAAAACCAAATCGTTGTTTGCTGAAAACTCCGGCCATTTTCCTCCGCGTCTTATCTTAAAATTTCCGCCAATATGTTGCTATAGAAACAGCTCTAATCTGATTGGTTCTTGTTGGTTTCTTTTGTGTGTTTAGCCAATCAGAAAGCCTTTGTAATTTGCACTCGTGTTACAAGTTTGCACTCGTGTTACACATTTTGCACTCGTGTTACAGAAGAGCTGCACTCCTTTCTCAGCCAATCAGAATTGAGTAATTTTTTCGTGTATATTATTAAACGCGTTATAAGACTTTGTATGGAAAATAAAATACCGTCGATTATGAAGCCTAAAATGTATAAAACTGACTCACCTCTGGTGTATTCTTGTGCGTTTTGGTGCTTATTTTACCGTTCCGGGCATTCCGTGAAATCACTGTCATAAAACGAAGTCAAGGCAGCACACTAAGATTTCCACCGGCGGTTTGCGCCTCGAAAATCCATTGTTGCGAGCGCATCTGTGGGGATGGGGTAAGTGTTGTACATGAAATGACTGTACCTCATCGGGTGGAGTTAATTTGACCTCGGACCCAAGCTCCGTGACCATTTTCGAAATCATCAGCTGTTAAAATCATCAGTTATCGTGGAATCGGAAGCAGAAAATGCTCACTTCCAGCCAAGTGCGTGGGGATTTTTGACGACGAAACATTCACCGAGGCTCGCAAATGATGGGGTTTTAGCTTTGCGTGAAAAAATCGCGGCTGGGATGGATTTTCGAGGCGCAAACCGCCTCTAAGCTGACTACGCGAGCTTACAGTCGAAATCCTAGTGTGCTGCCTTTACTTCGTCTTATGACAGTGATTTCACCGAATGCCCGAAACGGTAAAATAAGCACCAGTTTTATTCAATGGACGTTAAATTGAGCGGGTTTTTAGGCGGTATTTTATTTCCCATACAAAGTCTTATAACGCGTTTAAATTCTCAACGGCTGCCTTTAACCCAATACCGCTTGCACTCAAAGGTCATCTTCCCACTAGTAATTATTACACGTTCTCTAGTGACGCGAACTTGGGCTGCCTATGGAAGAAGCAACATATTTAGTGCTGTGAGGGTGCAAAACTTTGTTATGGAAAAACAGCTAATGGAAAAGGATGGGTATTCCTTATCCTAAAGCGCACGGATTGTTTCAAAGGAAGCACTTATAATGAAAACAAACGTTTTTGTAAGTTTTACTGGAGCTCCGCGTAAGAAAATACGGTAAGAACATCTGTGCAAGAACATTTGGTTTTGGTCATCTTTCTACCGTCCACCAACAGCCGCCCCCCCCCCCCCTCATGTATGCCAATGTGACCAGTATCACGTGACCGTACCGCGGGCTGAAGTTCAGAGCTCGTAGAGGCGGCCATATTCCAGCTAATTTACAGCGTACATGTTTGATATTGGACATCCATGTTATGGTGACCAGTATCAGGTGACCATATCGCGGGCTTAAGTTTAGAGCTTATCGAGGTCAGCTGAGTTTTTTTAGTTGACCGCTGACCAGGCACTGAGTTTCTATTGGATCGCATGCTCAAGCCAGGTTAACTTATTGTAAGAATAAACAACCGAAATCACTATACATTACACTTTCAAGGTTGCAGTTTCAATTGCTTTAAATACTGCTTTAACTTTATGTGCAATATGAGACGATAAAAGGAAACAATATCCCCATTCAAGAAATGGTGGAAAAGAGTGAAAATGTTTGACAACGCTGTCATATCTATACTCTGTCTACAGGTCACGACTCACTCCAGGTTGCTGTCATCCAATGATTTGCAAGACGTGGCAGATTCAACCTCGCTGTGTTTGTCAAATGTAATGTGCTTAAGTCTTCAGCAATTTCACACAGAACAACAGTTTTGCTCTTCTGTGAGGTTAGTCATACGAGCTGATTGCAGCTAGCCTTTGAAAAATCACAACCCTAATACCCGATGGATATAGCAGTGGAGCCTCTCACTGGTATTCATCCACTTAATCCCTATTTGGAGGCAGTGTGGCCCAGTGGTTAGGGCGCTTGCCTTGAGATCCGCCGATCCCGGGTTCAAGACCAGCTCTGACCAATTTGTTCCTGGTAGTCCCTGGTTCAACTTCCCAGCTGCACTTGTAAATAGCCAACTGGTTTGCCTCCGGCCAGTTTGGATTCTTAACAGTTGTAGTTGTTATGTTCTGTTGTTTCGTTGATTGTGTTTCATTGGCCCTGAAAAGCCCCTATGGGGAGCGGTCAATTAAGTATGTATGTATGTATCTCCACACGTTGGAAATTAAAATGACATCAAGATTATTGTCGTCTTATCTAGAGCTGAGAAGTTTCTTATTTGGTACTCTGATTTTTCTCCTTTTCCCCAAATGAAAATGTTCAAGTACCAATGTCTCAATTTTGATTCATCCATATTAGCTCCTAGACGCGGCCTCAAAGTAACGAAAAAACCTAATAGAAATCGTTATCTGAATAACTCAGTTGCATTTGCAATGCAATACAGAATATAATATAGTATAATAACTTGCCTGTTATGCCCAAATACCCCAGCTATAAAATGGGGACATCTAATTTGTAGCGCTCTCAAAAAACTAGCTTGATGTTTTATGTGGGGTGCCTATCTAAACACAAACGATAAAGAAAAGTGTGGTTAGCATGTGGAATAAGGTGAGTACAGAATTATTATCTCTTTTTCAATCAATTGTCAAATTTTTCGTTTAAGGGACTTTTTTGCAAAACTTGGTGGAAGAGAAGGGTTGCTCATTGTTCAGTGTGATGCTGGTGATGTCAGCGGTAACCTGATACCTTGTGCTCGTCACCTGCTAGTGGAGCAAAGGACTACTGCAGTGGAAGATTTTGCAGAGTCCTTGGGAGATGACCCTTCGTCTGTGCACATTGTCATGATAGTACAGCTTCCCCGTCTTGTTGGAGGCTGTCAAACATTTGCAGGCTTCCAAGGGGGAGGATGGATATCGGTGCATATCGACGAACTCCGTCCTCCAACTGGTCAAATCCCAGCTATTAAATTTATGGTTGACAGATCAGTTAGCGAGCTGTTTGATGTGGCACCAAGCACCACACGATGTGAAATGGAAGTTGAAGACCTAGAGGAGGAAGGGACCGACATTGAAATGGAGCCTTCTTATTTTGCTCGTAGTGACGTCGTGCTGGATAAAGTAGACATTGTCAGTCTGTTGAGAAGTTGTGTTCAAGCAGCCATTGCACGAATTGATGACGAATCTTGGCGTTCATCACGGTCAACACGTAGAATTGAAGTCATGCTGAATCTTCTTCCAGATGACAGATCCAATGGAAGTGGTAGGTACACGGAAGTTAGTAAGAATTGTAGTTGTACCAAGGAGAGTAACCTGTCCCTTTGTGAATGATGGAGTTGGGGCACGTTTTTAATTCTTTTCCTTTGGAGCTGTCTCACATCAACAACCATGTTGCGTGTATTTTCATAACTCTTGTCAACTTTCATTATTCATTATTTCATTAATTATTCATTATTAAGAAACGGTCTTAACCTGACGTTTCCAATATTTTGTGATGTTTTGTAGATTTGTCATTTGCGACGATCTTGGCCCGACGAATCCACAAGCTTCTTCAAGAGAAAGATGACCGTGCTGGATCCAATGCAAGTGACTGGCTTCGCTCAGAAGCTTTAAGTGGTATAGGAATTCAGGAGAATGGCACATTTAGGAAAGCGTTATGGCAAAGAGTGTATTCATCAGTGATTCCAATCCTATCTGAGATCATTGCGTTTGTGGACCGTGACTCCAATTTGGAACTTTTAATGGGAGAAGGGGACTGGTTGTCACATCTGTGGATAGCTTTCTTCCAAGATCAAGCCGTGGTTGAGCTTCATTATGACAACTTTTTATCTCTTGAAAGCAGCATCATACGAGAGCGTGTTCCAGTGACCACGTCTGGGCGTGAAGGGCATATGTTTGACGTGCAGTTTCCTTTCTCTTGGTTAGTAAAAGAACGAATTGACACCATGTGGAGAGAGGCTGCAAGCATTGCAGGTAAATCACCCTTTTTCCTCTACAGGTAGCTTGATAGTTCAAATACTGTAGGGACAATTTGGACAATGCCACAAGATTTGTAAGATGAGTAAAATTGTGAAGGCCAGGAAATTGACTTGGAGAAGGCCAAAAGGTAACTTCTAGAGCACTTCTCATGCCATTGTCGAAGGAGAGTGGAAATGCCAAAAAAACAGTGGGAGAAATCTTAATTGTCCTTTTGCAAGAGGAGAAACTGAAGTCGTCACTATCAAGGGAAGATTGTAATCCAGCAATTTCTTGTTCCATTTTGTTCTTTTATTTTATCATGTTCTTATTATTAAGAATTTTTAGTATGATATATATATGTTTTTTTTAGTATGTCTCTAATTTATATACATCAAATTAGTATTACTCTCATTTATGTTAATTTTATGTATTGATTAGATTACTTTGTAGAGGGCCACAGGGTCATCAGTTGTATTTAAACTGTTACGTGCTCCCCTCTTAAAATAAAATTATTATTATTATTATTAAATTAATTATTATTATTATTATTATTATTATTATTATTATTATTATTATTATTATTATTATTATTATTTCGAAAAACATTTGACTATAAAAAATTGCGATAAAACATTTCTTAAAATCATTTTAAGATTAAAAAATTGCTAAAAGATTTGCTAAAAAGCGACGACGTTTCGACGTTAGCTTAACGTCATTATCAAGTCAAAATATTTGAGTGAGTTTAGGTCTATAAATACTAAAAAAAACAATAGCTGATTAAAAGCTGTAACATGAGTAAATAATAAAAATTAAAGAAAATATTAAACAAAAAGTTTCGCACGTATGGAGTCCGTCTGGGTATTTAAATTAGGCTTTAGATTCTTGATGAAGAGCATTTCAAAAACTAGACAGTCAAATTTGCTCTGGCACTTTCTTAAAACTGTGAATTGGTCTTCTTTCAAAAGGTTGTTGTTTCCGTGAGCTTCTAAGAAATGTCTACCGATTGCCGAATTTTTGTGCTCAGGAATGCGTTGATGAAGGTGTCGGGCTGTGTACCCGACATAATCTGCGTCACACAGATCACATGAAAAATGATAAACAACACACTGCTTATTCACAATTGACGGCTTCGTTTCTTTGGCTTTGAGATCTTGCCCCAATTTCTTACTCACGAAAACTGGCTGCAAAGTAGGGCCAATCTTATGGCTAAGATCGCGTAACTGCTTACGAACCGCATTAGCGGCCACTTGATCTTTAAATGGAAGACTAATTCTTACTATTCTACTATCGTCATTGTTACTTTCTGCTGTGCTCACTGAAGCATTTCGAAAAAGAAAATTGTTAATGGCAGAATCAATAAGACTTATTGGATAGTCAAGGCGACTAAATATAGAGCGCAACTTGGCACATTCTGCATTGAAAGCCTCTGTTGTAGACGACAAGGCATAGGCACGATGTATCAT
>OX421448.1:27113345-27143345 GCA_949126865.1 Montipora capitata | reverse complement strand
GAACTGTCAAGACCTTTATTTTTCGAATATTTTGGAGAATTTTGTTTCGTTTTAGAAGAATCTTCATTGCTCTCGTCAGTAGTTGTATGCGATTATTCAGACCCAAAAACCTCGATCCCGTGTGCATATATTATAACCACGAAAACAATGGCGCAGGGCGTGCATAAATTAGGGGCAAGTTGGGGCATGACGCAATGTCGGTTTTAACCCTAACACGTGAAACAACACGTGCATCCCAGGTCGTCGCATAAATTAGGGTTAGGTTAATGAGATGCTAGTCACGAACGTACATGAAGGTTTCTTTTATTGAGAAAGTAAGCGAGATGTGTTTGCTGTGCCTGTGTTCTGTTTCCACCCAGCCATCCGGGTGGTAACGCAGATATATGGCGAAAAGAACAATGGGAAAGACAGGGAGCCAATGAGATCAAGGTGATGTCATCACGGGCCAATGAGACACCGCTGACGTCAGTATACATTAACTTTCTGGGCTTGGGGTCACGTACTTACAAAGTGAAGTGAGAACCCTATTGTTTTGAAGCGAGTCAAACAGAATTTTAAAACACATACACAAAAGGCTTTACACGCCTGGACAAGTCCACAAACGCTTTGTTCTTTTTTAAACTAAATTTGCATAGAGGCGATCGAAGCGTAAAGAAGGAAGAATATAAAAGAAAAAAAGTTGTTTTGTGTGGAAAAGAGGAGCATTCTCAACTCTTTCACGCTTTTTAAACAAACGTGAACTCCGTTGTTACAACCTTTTTTAAGGAAAGTTTTTCAACCTCGCGCTTGAATGAAACACGGGTAAATGCAATCTTTTTTATGTAAGAATACACAAAGACATCCTTCAGTGCACAGACACAAAGAAAGCCTACTCAACAGAATTGAATAAAGCCTTTCTGAAAACGCTTGAAAAAAACCTTTGGATTTTGAGAAGCGTTTTATACTGTGGTATGGTGAAGCGGGAGTTGGTTTCATATCGTATTTCAAAATACTTTTCACAATATTTGACGCAGTGAGCAAACAACAATATACATTTCAAACGATTTATTAAAAGATACTCTAGATATAAATGATTGTTCTTCTACTATTTGACTATCGTAACGTTAAAACAAACATGTTGCGTTGCGCTTAAATAAATACTGTGACTCTGATAATGCAGTTCTGTTCAGACATACAGAATATGAAACATTCGAGACCGGACTAACTCGAACGAATTTTATTTGCAGAAGGCTATCGTTAAGTCAATAAAAACACACCAGCAAACATTTCAAACGTTTTACTGAATTAACAGAGAACGCTTATCACAATGTGGTATTTGCGAGAGATAGTTCTCTTTAAAGAAACCTTAATCCGAAAAAAGTTGTTTTGAAAAATGCTCCCTATGTACAACAAAGATTATAGTTGTTAAGTCAATAAAAACACACCAGCAAATATTTCAAACGTTTTACTGAATTAACAGAGAACGCTTATCACAATGTGGTATTTGTGAGAGTAGTTCTCTTTGTAATTCACTTGCATTCGCAGCATCATGATTGTTCTATTATGCATGCACTGTTTCAACGCTTTTAGAGCGAAAATAAATCACATACATTATTCACTTGAGTTCGCTGCTTAACAGAGAACGCTTATCACAATGTTATATTTGCGAGAGATAGATTTTCTTTAATCAAATCTTAATCCAAAAATTATACCGGTAAATAAAAAGTTCTTTTGAAAGCACACCCTATGTACAATAAAGATGCACATGTACCGGTCAAGCAATATTATGCATGCACTGTTTCAATGTTTTTAGAGCGAAAATAAATCACACACGCCCAAGTGTTAACCGTGTTAGTGAGTGACTGAATTCACAAAAAGTGCTATAAAGGAATACGTGCAGTGCCCGTTTTTCAGTAGACTGGTTAACATGGATAGAGTGTACTTTGTCTTGGTTCGGGTTTGCGCTCGGAGTTGTTTTGCAGGACACATCTTTCACAGCACACCTCGCGAGCAATGGTTAGAACTTGTAAAAGAGTTACATCCAATGAACCCCGGTCGCTTGTTGAGTTTTTATTACTACATGGACCAATGCAACGCTACATTTACCGAACAATATACATTCCACAAAGTGTTATGTGTAACGTACTCGATGCATTATCCTTCTTTCTGGTGGATGGTTTGGCAAATTGTCATAAAAAGTCTGCGAATGAAGAAGATCTAATCATTTGTTTAACACCATGGGTAGTGCTGCAAGCCGCGTGTGTGGAAGCTCATCGCCCACAGTTTCTTTAAGTGACATATGTCAGAGAATGCGATGTTTAGTTGCATGTTGCGGTAGCGAGGTTCACATCGAATTGAAAGATGTCACCGACAATCACGAAGAAGAAAATGCAAAAGAAGAAGAAAGAGAAAACGCGGACCCTAAATCAGACGAACCAACTATTACAGAAACTGTATTATGAAGTGGATCGACCATCCGCTTTAGGGGGAGTCGACAAACTGTATCGTGCGGCGCGTCGGTATGGTTTGAAACGCACGCAAGTACTCGATTGGCTCCGTCAACAACCTGGCTATACCCTACACAAACCTGCAAGAAAACGCTTTCGTCGTAACCGAGTAATTGTGTTTGATATAGATTCGCAATGGCAGGCGGACTTGGTTGATTTGCAACATTTGAGTCAGTGGAATCAAGGATACAAGTATTTACTGACTTGTATCGATGTCCTTTCCAAATACGCGTGGGTGGTGCCCTTGAAATCGAAAACAGGAGCCTCGTTGGTGGTGGCCTTTGAAAGCATTTTCCAGGAAGGTCGCAAACCTGAGAAGTTGCAAACAGATGCCGGAACCGAATTTAAGAACAAAACGTTTCAAACCTTTCTCAAAAAGGAGAATGTACATCATTTTGTAACCTACAACGAAACCAAGGCCCAAGTGGTTGAAAGATTCAACCGCACTTTGAAACAACTTATGTGGCGTATGTTCACTACCAGCAGCTCGTACCATTATTTGGACCAACTGGACGATTTAGTCAATGGGAATTACAATCAAAGCGTGCACCGTAGCATAAAAATGAGACCAGCGGATGTTAACGAGAATAACGCATCAGAGGTCTGGAACAATTTGTATAGAAATCTGTTCAAAAAGCCGACAAAGTATAAATTCAAAGTGGGAGATCAAGTCAAGATCAGTAAGCATAAACGCATCTTTGAAAAAGGTTACTTACCATCCTGGACGGAGGAAACTTTCACTGTTGCTCAGAGACTTCCGCGCGACCCACCCGTGTATCGCCTAAAGGAAGCAGACGGTGACTGGATTCAAGGCACTTTTTACGAATTTGAGTTACAGAAAGTGATAGAAACGGAAAAACACCTGTTTCGTATTGAAACAATTTTAAATCGCAGGGGACGAGGAGCGAATAAGGAGGTGTTGGTACATTGGAAAGGTTGGCCAAAGAAATACGACAGTTGGATTCCACATAACCAGTTGGTCGCTTTACAACAAACATGATTCAAGATAGCGACTTTTACGTGACACTTCCCAGTAATGCAAGCAGTAATTTATTTCTAAACAATTCCAAGTCCTCCTTTCGCGTAGCGCTACCTCGACAAATCCATCTGAGAGATGAAGAAGATTGGGAAGTAGGATTGCATCATATCGTGTATCCGCTCTCAATGTTTGACATTACAAATGACTGCAAACATTCTCACATCATGCTGGATCGTCGAGGTGACTCCACACCGTTTGTATTACCCGAGGGCAAGTATTATACAGCCTTAGATGTCACAGAAGGAATGTTACAATGCCTGAACATCGCTGACCCACCATCTAAGATTGAAATCACAGTGGACGACGAATGGAATGTAACGTTAAACTCGCAAACTGAAGGACTTCTGATCACATTGTCTACAGCTCGCGCGTTGGGATGGATAACCGAAAACAACACTCTTACACCCAGCGTTCGTTTGAATGCTGCACTCACCTTAGAAAGAAAATATGGTAATGATTGGTTCATCTTACCAGCTGGCACATCCATCACCTATCCGGGTATTTACATCTTTCCTCCTTCGCTGTCGCTTTGCTCGTGTAAGCAGAGACTGGTTCAAGTTCAAACCAATCTCGTGGAACCGTGGCAGGTGGGTGACAAGCGCTTACCTCTCCTACATGAGATGGTACCCCTGGGCAGTTTTCGAGAAACACTCCTTGAAGAAAGAGAACATATTGTGTACCTACCTTTGCGGACAAAGATATTTCAGACCATTGAAATATATTTAACGAGTGGATACGGTCAAACGCCAGCATTTTTAGACGGTATCGTCAGCGTCGTTTTACATTTCCGCCGTCGATCAACATGACCAACAGTTTTTACATGGTGCTGACCAGTGATGCAAGTCTAACTCAGTATCCAGAAAACAAGGCGGCCGATTTTAAGATGCAGTTACCAAGTCAACTACACCTAAGTGAAGACTGGGAGGTGGCCATGACACGCATCATTTACCCTTACACCTGGCAAAACGTAGGTGAGAATCAATTGTCCTACACTTTGCTTTGTAAGACTGACCCTGAACCCTGGAAATTGAACATCCCTGTACCAAGTTGCATTTACCGTACGGTCAAAGATGTCATTCACGGTATGACGAAGGGACTACACAATCGATTGAGAGACATTTATTTGAAGAGTGACAAGACCATTACGAGTCTGGAAGGAAACGAGTGTTTTTACATTTACGAGAAAGCACAAGATTACTTTGAGTTGAAGTTACCAGCCGGTTGGTATGTGATTCTACCAAAGACATTAGCTCGCGCCTTGGGGTACTTAAACCATCAGTATAATATTCCTCAGCTGTACCAAATCGGAGGCCTTGTCCAACAGAATGATGATCACAGCGTCCTTCTTGCGAGGAAAACGACAACACTTGTCAGAAAAGACGAATTGGTATGGGGATTGCTCTCGAGAGACGCTTTTCAAACCATCTACGTGTATTCCGATTTAATCGAGTCTCAAGTAGTGGGAGATGCTCAAGCGAACTTACTTCGGATGCTTGTTCCTCGTGGTCAGCCGGGGAACATGATCACAGAAGAGGTCAAGGTGCCCTCCTACCATAGACTCCGTACAACTGTGTTTTCATCCGTGGCGATCAATATAAGGGGAGACACAGGTCAATTGATACCATTTGCTTCTGGAGCCGTACGCGTGACCCTGCATTTTCGGCGTCGTGATATTCTATAACAACATGTTATTACCTATGAACCACCGATATTACCCATATGGACGACATGTTGTACCCTATAGGCAGCACGGTAAAGGAGGAGACATTAGTATCTACGGAGGAACACACCCTTATGGTCAAGGGGGCAACGGCTTAGGTGGAATGTTTCGGTCCTTGTTCCGTTCAGCAACTCCCTTTCTCAAAACAACAGCAAAAAAAGTGGGAAAACGAATGCTCGATACTGGATTGGAAACGGGAATGCAACTTGTCCAAGACGTGATCAATGGTCAACCTTTAAAGAAAGCTGCCAAGACAAGAGCGAAAGCTGCTGGAAAAAATTTACTCACAGGGGTCATTGATGACATTACACAGCAAGGTCGAGGAAAAAGAGTATATAAGCGCGCGGATACGTTAAAGCGGCGCAGTGAAGGACAGACCAAGAAAAGGAGAACACCTCGTTCAACGTTCAAGACTATTTTTGATTAAAGATGGCATCAGCACACCCTCTCTCAGCCCCTGGTGCTAATTCAAGTTTACAATTGTTTGATGTACCTGTGACAGATGTGTCCATTGTTAGCAGCAAATGGATCGATTATGAACCGGTTCAAACGGGAACTAATCCCATCGAGTTTGTCATCAAACCGTTAGCTGACTACATTGACATTAACAAGACAGAGCTGCGATTGGTAGTAAAGATTACCAAACAAGATGGATCGCCCACAGGGGATGGTAAGAAGTACACTCTGGTCAACAACGCCCTTCATTCCATCATCAAACAGTTTACCATCAAGATCAACGAAACGCTGGTAACAGAACAGTCAGACACTCAAGCATACAATGCTTACATCAAGACCTTATTGAACTTTACGGAACAGGCCAAGAAATCGTACTTAACCAAAGCTCTGTATTACAAAGACGCTGCTGGACACATGAATGAAGTAGATAATACAGCAGAAAATAATGAGGGTCTGAATAGAAGAGCCACATTTACTAACAACGGCGCAGAAGTTGGGTTGGTAGGAGTACCTCTTTGTGACGTGTTTAATATTGACAAGTTGTTGCTTGACGGTTTGGAGATCAAAGTCAAAGTGGATCTGAACAACGATGCTTTTGCTCTCATGGCTGGGGAGACTCCAAACAACTGCAAACTAAAGATCATGTCTAGTACGCTTCGCATACGCACAGTGCGTGTTGCAGACAGTGTGAAACTAGAACATGTACAGATCATGCAAGGTCACAAATGGAGCGCACCGCTACCAGCCATCTATACCCTAACCAGAACCCCTACGCAGGCAAGGATCATCCCTCAAGGAGTCTTAAATCACACTGAGACAGATCTATTCCACGGTTTCATTCCTCAGTGCATCATTTTTGGGCTCGTGCGGAACGATGCCTTCAACGGAAACCTTGCAAGAAATCCTTTCAACTTTGAGCTGTTTGACCTGCAAGACATTCGGCTGACTGTGAATGGAGAAGAAATGCCTTATTCTGCGCTGGATCTTACGGGTGGAAAAAAGATCGATGGTTACAACACGCTGTTTTCAGGAAGTGGAGACATAAATTGTGGGCACGGGCTTGATATTGATAGAGTGGATTGGGAAAACGGATACGGTTTGTTCCGTTTTGATTTGACACCGGCAGGAAGTGGACATCCCGATCATCTGATACCCCATCGAACGGGTAACGTGAACCTGTACCTGAAATTTGGAACTCAAACGAACTCAGTTCTGAATTTAATTGTGTACGCAGAATTTCAGAATCAGTTGGAAATTGATCGCAATCGCCGCGTGGTCTACGATTTGTCACAAGGCTCTTAGTTCATCGTCATGCATACGACCCAAGAACTATGGCAAGCCTGTCTTTCTGACCCTGTGTTAGCACCTCTGATGCAAGGCGTATTTCCAAGGGATAGGCTACCTGTCATCAACACCTACCCAGCCGGACTCATCGCGAATACGGACCCTCATGACCAACCTGGGACACATTGGGTGGCTATGTACTTTGAATCGCCTCGTGAAAGTGAATTCTTTGACAGCTACGGATTTCCTCCTGAAACTTACAACATGGATACCTACATTCTACGGGAAGTTACCTATTATAACGATAAACCATTGCAAGGACTGAACTCGGATGTTTGTGGAGATTATTGTTTGTTTTATCTCATTCGGCGAGCACGGAATGTTGATATGAACACTGTTCAAGCTAAATTTAAACGATATGATTCTCAGTGGAACGATGCACAAGTTGAACGGAGTGTACACGCTTATTTTAATGCAGCCATTTATCCTAAAGTTAATGATTGCTTTCAACAAGGTTGTAAGTCATTTCGCTGTGTCCATAAGCAATAAAATCATGTTGAAAAGTAAACAAAATGTTGTTGTTTTTGTGTGTATTTGCTAGTAAAAGGGGTGGGAATTCTATCTCGTGTACACAAAGCGTTGAAGCTTCGTCTTGTGAACATGTCTCAATTCAAGTGCCCCAGCAGTATTATCATTTCTGGCCCCAGCCAATGCGGAAAAACAACATTTACGCGCCAAATACTTCAACACGCAGATTGTTTATTTGAACGCCCCATTCGCAAGATCGTGTATTGCTACGGTCAATGGCAAGATTGTTTTAAGGAATTGGTAAAGGAAGTCACGTTTATGGAGGGTATTCCCGACGACATTCCCGCCTTATTTCCACCCCCTCATCGTCCTGGTCTGCTCGTGTTAGATGACCTCATGAGAAACTGTAGCGATGACGAGCGCATTTTGGATTTGTTCACCAAAGTGTCCCATCATTGTGACGTCACCTGCATTTATTTGACACAAAACCTTTTCCCCCCAGGAAAGTTTTCCCGGAGCATTTCTCTTAATGCTCATTACATCATTGCCTTTAACAATCCTCGAGATACTTTGGGGTTGAGGACACTGGCACAACAGGCGTTCTCTGGGCGCGTTCCGTTTGTGTGGGAGAGTTTTCAAGACGCTACATCACAACCATTTGGATACTTAATGATGGATTTACATCCACGAACCCCGGACATTCAACGATTGCGAACAAGGATCTTCCCAGAGTCACATTCATATCCCATTGTTTACGTTGATAAGAAAATCTATAAAACCGATGAACCTTTTCCGGTAGATTTCATTTAACGCCATGGCTTTGCAATTGTTGCACCGCGAGGAGACAGTAAACAATCAAAGTGGTGGTGACATGACTTTGCGTTCTGGAAAGATTTCAAAATCTACCGAGAGAAGAAAACTCGTCAAGGCTTCCAAAGTCAATCAACATTTACCCTTTCTCTGCACTTGTTTTACAAGCAGAGGGAAACAGCGGAAAGAGATGATATCTCACGCTAGTAAGGGACAAATAGAAGCCATCAGTGAAGTCGCTCTTAATCTACTTAAAGGGAACATTATGGTTCCAAGTTCATCATTTAAACGCTTGAAACCACACAAGGCGAAACAGTTACTCCTGTATTTGACTCGCAAGACACCTAGTCTGAAGAAGAAAAAAGAAGTTCTCAATCAACAAGGAGGATTCCTGCCAGCTCTCGCCTCTTTGATTGCACCGTTCGCTTTGGATTTATTGGGTAAAGTGTTAAAATGAAACACGTACAAAAGATGATGTTGGTTCCAGAGCATTTATTGCAAAACCTTGAGACAGAACATCGCTTAACCTCACCTCCGCAACTCACGACCTTGACGCGCTTGGATCAAGACATGAAACATATCACGGATTCTACTTTGCCCGCAGATCAAAAAGTGGCCTTATTGGATCAACTATTACAAAGGTACCAAGGTTTGTCAAAACAAATGAAGAGCGAAACGAAGACGAAACCTGCGACAACAGCTCCAAATGCGCCCACTCCAAACCATTCTCCAACGATATCCGAGGTACAACCCAAAAAGACAGCACACAGGAAACTTCCAGCTACACCCGTTGGTCCATCCAAAATTCCTGTCAGGATAGAAACACCACCTTCTCCTATCGAACAGGAATCAGATCCCTGGATCTTTGAAACGCCCCCAGATTCCACGGAGAAGAGGGTTATTAAAAGGTCCTACAGGGCGAGAACACCTATGGTTGCCCGATTAAGGAGTAATACAAAGTGGGAACCTTACTGAACAATAATGATGCAGCGAACTCAAGTGAACTACATTTTTTTTCATCTCTCATTTACGCGTGTGTAATTGAAGGTTGCTCTAAACGAGTTGAAATAGTGCATGCATAATAGAACAATAATGATGCAGCGAATGCAAGTGAATTACATTTTTTTCATCTCTCATTTACGCGTGTGTTATTTATTGTTGCTCTAAACGCGTTGAAATAGTGCATGCATAATAGAACAATAATGATGCAGCGAATGCAAGTGAATTACATTTTTTTCTTTTCATCTCTCATTTACGCGTGTGTTATTTATTGTTGCTCTAAACGCGTTGAAATAGTGCATGCATAATAGAACACTAATGATGCAGCGAATGCAAGTGAATTACAACATTTTTTCTTCTCTTATTTGCGCGTGTGTGATTTATTTTCGCTCAAAAAGCGTTGAAACAGTGCATGCATAATAGAACAATCATGATGCTGCGAATGCAAGTGAATTACAAAGAGAACTACTCTCACAAATACCACATTGTGATAAGCGTTCTCTGTTAATTCAGTAAAACGTTTGAAATATTTGCTGGTGTGTTTTTATTGACTTAACAACTATAATCTTTGTTGTACATAGGGAGCATTTTTCAAAACAACTTTTTTCGGATTAAGGTTTCTTTAAAGAGAACTATCTCTCGCAAATACCACATTGTGATAAGCGTTCTCTGTTAATTCAGTAAAACGTTTGAAATGTTTGCTGGTGTGTTTTTATTGACTTAACGATAGCCTTCTGCAAATAAAATTCGTTCGAGTTAGTCCGGTCTCGAATGTTTCATATTCTGTATGTCTGAACAGAACTGCATTATCAGAGTCACAGTATTTATTTAAGCGCAACGCAACATGTTTGTTTTAACGTTACGATAGTCAAATAGTAGAAGAACAATCATTTATATCTAGAGTATCTTTTAATAAATCGTTTGAAATGTATATTGTTGTTTGCTCACTGCGTCAAATATTGTGAAAAGTATTTTGAAATACGATATGAAACCAACTCCCGCTTCACCATACCACAGTATAAAACGCTTCTCAAAATCCAAAGGTTTTTTTCAAGCGTTTTCAGAAAGGCTTTATTCAATTCTGTTGAGTAGGCTTTCTTTGTGTCTGTGCACTGAAGGATGTCTTTGTGTATTCTTACATAAAAAAGATTGCATTTACCCGTGTTTCATTCAAGCGCGAGGTTGAAAAACTTTCCTTAAAAAAGGTTGTAACAACGGAGTTCACGTTTGTTTAAAAAGCGTGAAAGAGTTGAGAATGCTCCTCTTTTCCACACAAAACAACTTTTTTTCTTTTATATTCTTCCTTCTTTACGCTTCGATCGCCTCTATGCAAATTTAGTTTAAAAAAGAACAAAGCGTTTGTGGACTTGTCCAGGCGTGTAAAGCCTTTTGTGTATGTGTTTTAAAATTCTGTTTGACTCGCTTCAAAACAATAGGGTTCTCACTTCACTTTGTAAGTACGTGACCCCAAGCCCAGAAAGTTAATGTATACTGACGTCAGCGGTGTCTCATTGGCCCGTGATGACATCACCTTGATCTCATTGGCTCCCTGTCTTTCCCATTGTTCTTTTCGCCATATATCTGCGTTACCACCCGGATGGCTGGGTGGAAACAGAACACAGGCACAGCAAACACATCTCGCTTACTTTCTCAATAAAAGAAACCTTCATGTACGTTCGTGACTAGCATCTCATTAACCTAACCCTAATTTATGCGACGACCTGGGATGCACGTGTTGTTTCACGTGTTAGGGTTAAAACCGACATTGCGTCATGCCCCAACTTGCCCCTAATTTATGCACGCCCTGCGCCATTGTTTTCGTGGTTATAATATATGCACACGGGATCGAGGTTTTTGGGTCTGAATAATCGCATACAACTACTCTCGTCTCATATCATTTTGTCCATTGGCGGATATATTTGTTAGTTTTTGTTTGTTTTCTTGTTTACTTTATTTCATTTTATTTCGTTTCCCTGGCTATGCTGAATACTCTTGCACTTTAATAACAGTGCCTTTTTTGTTTCAAACTCTAGTCCTATTACATCTTAGGCTGCTTACCTTCTGAGATCCGTAATAAGACTCGTTATTTCTGCCCCTTAACTGGGATACGTTTCAGGTCTATTTGGCAAAGAGTGAGTGCTGTGAGACTCTTCATAGAACACACCTGTCCTGGCACGTCATTGTGTCACCCTGCTGATGTCAAAAATACTTTTAAACTCTGGAAGGTAATAGCAAAAGATTTTCTTACCATAAGGGCCGTGAAGTGTTACCTCTACATCAAATAACATGATTAGCTACGTGGAATGCGCAATCCAACACCAAATGTGTCTTTTCTTGCCATATGCTTGGACAATAGAAAGCACAAAAGAGGGTGTGAATCAAGGAAATGTGATCACAGTCTTTGGATCCCTACAGTGACCACGTGATAGCTTTTACATCCGAAGTGTAATTAAAGTGCTCCTAGCTTGCGAACGCAATCGTATTGCCGCAAATACGTCTGCGTTCGCGGGTTAAGTTAGTCGCCTACGCAGCCTTTCTTTGTGTGGTCACGCAACGCTCCTCCCCACTCAAACAGAGGAGGAGGAGGAGGAGGTGCGTGGCGTGACCTCACAAAGAACGGCTGCGTAGGAGACTAAGGCTAAAAGCTCCTGGCCTAAAATGACTTTCGTTCTTTAGAGAAATCCATTCCACCTCAAACCTCTTAATAGCAGTTACCTGAAAGCGTATGTTTTTACCTAATTTTGTGTTGCGTTCGGCGAAAAGTAAATTTAGTTCAAGCTATTTAAAACTCGTAGTTCCTTTTAGGTTTCCTCGCCATTCAACTATTTGTACTTACATTCTTATATTTTATCATGGTTTATATGATGGCGTATTACATATTTGGCCGTTTTCGTGTGATTTCCCTTAAAATACCAGTGAAACATGGCAAATTGGCAAGTTTTTGTTTCACCCATAACTGAGCCATTGAGAGACAGGAGTCTACTCTGTGAGATTATTCTTTCCTTTGCAAAATTCTTTTTCCTGAAAAAACTGTGCGGTGTCTTCTCAGGCAGACACCCATGCTCATGTCCTGAGCAAATGCCCAAAAATATTGTTCAGTTGATGTAACTGGGGAAGCCCATTGAAACCAAAATATCCAATAAAAACTCTATATTTCACGGTGCAAAAATTCAAATTGCTTATCGCCACAACAAACCTTGCTACCTCGAATAGTTTCTGCACTTGCCCCAAATAGTTTTGGGCCGTTTGCTATTACAGTTTTATAATGAAAAATGAGAAACTGGTCATCGTTTGGTCCATAACCAAGCACTGAAGGGGAATAGGGTCGATTGCAGGTGGACGTCGCAAACTACTTGCATTGCTTTTTTCAAGGAACTGTACCATCGCAAAACTGTTTGTAATGTCAGCCCTGTATACAGTCCATTCTCCTTCCTTGTTCGCTCGTAGATCAAATAATAGCTGGTTTTCCCACTTTCATGGAACCTCTAAGACGACTAAGTGTAGCGGAAACGTTTTTTGAGGTGATTGACATGAAAAAGTAAATGAACTCATTCATTATCAGCCTACATTTAGCAGCACTCTTCCCCCTAAAAAAAGTGGAGGAGGGAACGTCTACGAATAGCTGGCCGAAATCGTGTTCCGTGTCGTCACGGTAATTTATGCAATTTCTGGAAATAATTGGTATTTCCGCTAAAATTGGTGTAAACAAAGGCTTCGTATTTCATGGAATTTCGATTTTATTAGATACATTTCTTTTCTTTGGAACTCATTTGCAAGTCAATGCCCCTTTTTAAGTGTATACTGTGTCTTTGAGAGATTGAATAGGATTATGAGCGATATTTAGTCCAAAGCAAGAAGAGGACAACCTTTGATGTGAACGCAGTCTTGAGGTACATTTGCAGGCTGTGTTATTGTATTGCTCAATTACGGATTCACTCATTTGCCATCGGTTTCAAACTAATTTATTTATTTTGTGGAATATTGCTCGAAATTTGAAAATAGTTACAGATTAATTCTTGATACCGATTGAGTTCAATTAGATAAATGACGGAGTGATATTTACCCAGTGGTGTCTTGTAGTAAATTCTTTCTGTAAGCAATGAAAGTTTGTCGAAGCTCGGAGTTATTAGACCTTAATCTCATTTATGGAGACAAATAATCATCGTTTACGAACAATATGCTGTCCTTAAGAAACGGCAAAATTTGTAGCACAACCTTAGAAGCTCCTACGCAGCAAGTTTTGAAAAAGCTCGCCTTGTTTTCCAGTCGAAGGAGTCGCTTCTAGAAAGTTTGGATTACAGCAAACTGAAGCGCCCCAGGCTAGCTAGTTACAGCCCATCTCCGACTCAAGATGAGCAAACTATCCATGTTTCTTTTGCACCGTTTCCTTCCTCACTGTTATCATCACCGCCGAAAAAGAGAGCGGAGTCAACGGTACAATCTATTTTCATCTGTGTTCTCGAAAGAATTGACTAAGGTAAGTGACCAATGAGAAACGATATTCTTGCAAAAGGCGTGACGTCGCGGAACACGATTTGGGCCAGCTTTTCGTAGACGTTCCCTCCTCCCGTTTTACTTTCGGGGGGAGAGTACGGCTACACGTAGGCTAATTCGTTATCCAACACCTGTAATAGTTGAAAACTTGTCGGAGAGAGATATCAGAAAGTTATTCGGAAACCCTTGGAATAATGTGAATAGGTACATGAATGTCTCAAACATTCAGTTCTAGATAGAGCATCACTACTGTTACAGTTGTGCTGCAATGCAACTTTCGATTGCACAGTTTTCTTGGTGGGATGGGAGATATGTGTAGCCCACTGAACCATTATATTACTACATTGTTTTGAGCAGTAAATAAGTTACTTGCTTATCGTCAACCTAAGTTATTGTTGAAGTACAAGGGAGGATTACGATTTTGCGAACGTTGGCCTTGTATAGCACTTATATTTCAACAGAATTAACTGGGGTAAACCGTGTGAGTGTTACTAATGGTATTGGGCCCACACAAGGACAGAGAAAAACGCTGACCAGGGTGGGAAGTCGTGGGTTCATTTCTCACTCTAGTCAGAGTGTTTCTCTGTCCTTGTGTGGGCCCAATTCCATTAGTAGGGCTAACGCTCACATGGTTTACATGGGTAGAATATAGCACTTACCTTACCCTCAGAACAGTTAATTAAGTTATTGTTGAACTTTTCTGACAGGCGTTGGGTGATGAGACAGACTTCAGCAAGCCTGACACAATGAGGGTTATTGAGAAGTTTCTCGTGGACTGCAGTGAAGCTGTTAGCAAACGGTACACCAGGTACGAAGGTGTTAAATCTTTGATCCGTCGCCAGTTTGACTACATTTGTACCCTAAAACAATTGAAAGGCGTCCTTCATACAAGAGAGTCATGATTACTTTGAGTGTTTCGGGTAAGTTATCCGTAAGTGATGTACTTTGGGCAGTTACGAATTTCCCCTTGTGGAGGAGTGGAAACAGATCCTAGTTATTGCTACAAAGTGGCAGTGTTGTCCGGTTAGATTATTTCCCATGATTTAAAGGCGATTTCTCGGGGATCAAACCAGATGTCGTCCACCAGCTGAATTTGTTTTCGGTCGGTGTTCATCTCCACCAAACCACTGAATACCATATCAGCTAGCTCCCTCCTTGCCGTGGAGTGAATATGCTCTAAGAAATCAGTACATGATCTTTTCGTTATTGGTTTTAATTTTTAATTCGTTTCTACAGTTACGGTGTAACTACTTGCCCCGTATGCCTGGAAGGATTGGCTGAAAACGATCCTGTCAAAATGCCATGTAGTCACGTGATATGCCTTTCCTGTATTTCCCACTGGATTGCACAAGAACGCAAGTGTCCGCTTTGCAAACAGGAAGTTCCGGAACATTTCAAAATCGAGTCCACAAAAGATATACGGTATAAATGTTTGAAAGGCGATCAGTCATCATGATAATATAATTTGTTAACAAACGTTGTATCTGATCTGATTTTAAGAATGTGGTTATTTAACAAATAAAGAAGCCTTGACTGTGCTCTGTTCTGTTGTAAAGCACTTAGGAAGCGGCTAGAGCACGAAAGAAGTGTAGGGGGAAACACGAACCGATAGGCGAGCACAGTCAAGGCTTTTTTATTTGTTTTATGATAAAGAACAAGTAATTTTCTTCAAAAATTCTACTTTATTTTCAAAGCGAGCGCTGCTTGTGGCGAACCGAGGTGTCGTCAGCACAGTGCTTTATACTCTGATAAAGCACGCTAATTTGGACCAATCAGAGCGCTTGTAAGAATGTTTAAAATTATTTGATTGGTTAATGAAACAAAGGCTTGTCAAAACATCAATCAAGTGGAACGTGGCTTGACAGAAATCACACAAAATTCGAATTTATGGAAAAACAAGTGCCTCAATGTTCGGTTTCAGTCCGTAAAAATCAACAAAAAAGAGGATCTAAATAATTAAGTTCAGTGAAAACCGGCCGAATTGTTGCCCATGAAAACCTGCACGTTTCCGACATGACAATTGGAAAACAATAATACCCAAGGAAAAATTCGGAAATTCATCTGCCATTTCTGCGGATGATGGCGTAAGCTTTCGTTTGTTCCGTGCTTTGTACTCTCATAAAGCACGCTGTTTAAACCAATGAGAGCGCGCATTATATAGAAACTTTATTATAAATATAGATAAAAAGACAAGACAAGACAAGAGGCCGACCGAAGTCCAAGGCAACACGAAGGCTCCTCTTTCTTTAGCTTCTACAGTAACTTATGGCATCTACCGTAGCTCACTACAGGGGTGGTAGCCACTCCTAACCCGTTGCATGCACAATGTGTCCCCAGTAATACTGGTACTCATTTTACCCACCTCGAATGGATGGAAAGCTGAGTGACCTTTTGGAGCGCACTAGCTGGGATTCGAACCCGGAAAGCTGAACTGCAGTCCGCGAGCGATATCCACTTCGCTACGCGCGCTCCGTCAAATGTTGATAAAAAATAGTCTTAAACTGAATTGTCGGCAACTGCAGCCTTCTTCAGAGTAAAAATATGCAGTTCTGAGTGTGAGTTTGTCATTTAAATAAACTCATTGTTCCCCTTGGAGAATCTTGGCACTCTACAAAAGACAAGAGTGCAGTGAATGAACGAAAGCCATTCCCTTCTGTTTACAAAACTTTGATGAAACCCCAGGGGAAACAATGATTTTATATAAATGACAAACTCACACTCAGAACTGCATATTTTTACTCTGAAGAAGGTTGCAGTTGCAACCGAAAATTCAGTTTAAGACTATTTTTTATTTATATATGACCAAATTTCCAAAACCACATTAGATACAACGTTTTTTAACACATATTATAAGGTATGAGGCCTTATCTTTGTCATTTCTTCCAACAGTTAGAAAGCCTATTCGTTGTTGTCTCTATCCATTCCCAGACCTATGGTATCATTTTTTTTACTTTGATATTTTGAAGAGAAGTTCAAGTTTAACTCCGTTTTTGTGACACTTAATTAACTTAGGGTGGCGTGAGAGAAGTATTAGAGAAAAAGTGCTTTATCAAAAAGATTGTGTGTTTGCAAACGCTCCTCTAGTGTATCAGTCCCCTTGTCTATTCAAAAGCGTGTGACTCTTCTTGTTCATCAGTTTGGAGTGTTGCACACACTGGTACGTAAAAAACGGAATGTCGAGGATTGGGGTTACCAAATAAAGCATAGAAAACATGAAATTATGGAATTGCAACTAACACGACATTTTTCAGAAAAAAAGGTGAAACAATATTGAAGATAACCAGCGAGGTTGTTTGCACCATACATAATAGAATTACACTAAATGATTAACCTGTTTGTTGTTCACAGACAAGCTGTCCATGAACACTACGACTTCCGTCGTCGGTGTAACTCCTTTTTCATGGAGCTGGTTTCATTATTCTGTTTTGGTGCTGAGTCTGGCGTTATTGACACAGAGCTTTTCTCCATGTTTATGAGCTATGTGCTACAAGCCAGTTCCAAGACTAAGGCCTTCTCTCCATTCCCTGAGCACGGCATTGATGCAACTCCAGTGGTGAGGTCTTTTCTTCTGCAACAACTCTTGAGGAACAGGTTTGGTTTTTTTTCCCCAGTCTCATTTGAACTCTTTTTATGATTATTTCTTGAAAGCTTTGCAAGCTTTGCAAGGTACTTCGGAAAAAAAACTATGAAATACAGTAGTATAACAAAGTGGCAGTGCTAATTAAACCTGAGGATTGTAATCGACATGAGATCCCTTTCACGAGTGACACATGGTAGCAACTTTTCTCATTTCTAGAAATGAAACTTGTTGCACCTTCTCACTATTTCATTCCGTCACTTGACATACTTATCTCCTTCTCAGCAGTTTGCTTATGATTCCTTCCATAGGAAACTTTAGCCGGGTTTCGAATAATAGTGAAATTTGTGCAATTACGCCATATGCACATGTGCAAATGTGTAGTAAGATATCCCCCTTTTATTACTAAGTGATTTTTCAATGGAAAAGCTTTCGAGACAGGGTGACAAATCTGATTAGTTAAAATGGAACTACTACCATTGTACAAAGCGGATCGAAACTGTTCTCCCAAATCCTGACTTTCGACGATAGGGACCACGTAATGTACAAACATCTTTTGTTTTGATAACGTGTTGATCATTAAATTCAGTTTACGGCACTGACCAATCATTTATTCATGTGTGCTGTTTTTGATGTCGGAATTAGTTTGTAGGAGTAGTAAATGTAAATCTTGTGTTATCATCTCACACATCAAAACCACAGTTTTGCTGCGCTTTAAATGTTAATGCAAAAGTACACTTGTAAGTCGCAGTGTTGAACCATTCCAAGACTTTGGGTTGCACCATCGTGATTTTTTGCCTGCATTTTTTCATTTTTGCATTTAGCGATGAAGAAGTCAAAGATCACCTGTCCCATTATTTGTCAAGAGCTGGAGGACTTAGGCCAGACGTTGGTCATCTGCTCCAAGTTTGTCAGCTGTTTGTTCACTGTTGGGAGGTGAGATGTTTTTCATGGTCAGCAAAAAAATCAAAGCAACAAATTCATTAGCAGCAGTCACGCTACATTCTTTTACGTTGAAGAGTCGATTTACGCAAGGTAAAGGCGAAATTCACCTTTAAAGACAAGCAGCCTAGAAGAGAATTGAAACTGGTAATCCGTTAATCTTTTAGAGAAAGCAGTTTGGTTATCCGAGTAGTGGCCCAATCAGACCATTGTGGAATCGACTTCTTCCTCTTTCAGACTTCAACGTTTTTCATATTAAATTAACATGTATATGAAAAGTAAAGTCACTTTTCCTCTAATCACCCTGCTGCAGTTTCAAACCATAGTCCATGTAGATGGACTGGTCATGAAACTCTGGAAACTTCAAAAGCGAGAACAGTGACGTGTGGTCTCTGAGCAGTCAGGGCAAAAACAGCAAACAAAAACATTATACAAAAAGCTTGTCGAGTTTCAAAAGCGTCTCCATATCTTAACTAAGGCAAGAGTCAGAGACTACCGATAGCATTAATAATAATAATAATAATAATAATAATAATAATAATAATAGAGCCTCTCAGGCATAAAAGTGCCCCCCTCAGTAGAGCAAACGAGACTTTTGCCCGGATCCATGACACCGTCGAACTGTAGGTCTCGCCCTTCTTTATGGCCAAAAGCTCCGCAAGTATGGCGTGGTATCTAGCACACTCTTCTCCCATCCCTCCCGTAGTGCTGAATACTAGTGGAGTGAATGTCCCTTGCTCGACTTCGAGGATCCTTGAAGCATATTTGCGCTTTTTCTCATTTTCGTGTTGCTTGTACAACTGCTTCAGAGTAAGGTCCTTGTAGGAATCTGCATTGGGGTGGCAAACCCTAATATCAAAAGATGCAGATCTTTGGCGTTCCCAGAACCCTCTCGCGTGTACATCTAAGCGTGCATCATGACATTGATTTGCACCTCTATTCAGTTCCTCCCCAGTGACAGGCTGTAAGCCCGGCTCCACTTCTACATCATATCATACCAATAATAATAACAATAATATAATAATGATAATAATAATAATAATAATAATAATAATAATAATAATAATAATAATAATAATAATAATAATAATAATAATAATAGCCCATTAGATAAGTAAGGTCAACAGCATTAGAAAGATGGCTACATTGCCTTGAGTGTCCATTGTCCATTGGTTATCTGACTTTAAATAGGTACTGATTTCTGTGGTTTGTCAAGGAAACTCTTTTGTTCTTGAGACAAATCCAAGCACCAGAGGATAGAATTGTCCCAAGGGAAAAGAGGGGGATAAATAATGTACACTTGGAGAAATTATGTTCTCCTCGGTAAAGTGTCAACAAGTCAGCATATCCCGTGGTAAAAAGCTGTTGGTGTCGTTACAGGTGTGTGTTACTTGACACAGTATTGTTCCCTTTTACTTTTTTGGAACTTGAATTAATGTCGTACCTTTTATTATTATTTCTTTTTTCAGGATTCTCTTATCAGTCAATATGCTAAATTATCGGACAATCTTCTAGTGATGATAAAACTAACACAGCAGCTTTGCGACGAGTGCACACCGCATTTGACATCAAGTACAATTCAACCGGTGCGCGAAGTTGATGTTGTTTTGTTGGAAAGTGTGGCCAAGGCGCGATACGTCCTAGGGCTCGCTGCCCAGTTTATGTACAAAGCCATCGTGGAAGACTCGGCTATATGGAACGACTTTCAGATTGGGAGAGAGTTGCAGACACTTTTTGAAGCAATAAGAAGAATGTGTTTGAAGAGTTTGACCCCTTCTCCGCGACTCTACCTATTAAAGCAGCTAGCCCGAAGGTTTGGTGTTGAAGCCATCCACGCGGTGTGTAAAATAAAGGAGCTTGACTGGATTGTGCCACCTGAGAGCAGAAATCAGCAGGTGAAATGTTACTAATGGTAAAATAGGCAGTCGTGTAGTGCGCATGCAAGATTTGGAGTATCGCAAGAATATCATTATGTTTGACGGCTAAAGGTGAGGCTGGTGGCCGGTCACCCCAGCCACCCTCCCCCTGCCCCTCCCCCTCCCCCTCCCCCCCCCCCGCCCCCCATTTCCTTAATTGGTGTCTCTGCGGCGCTCTCATCCGTACACCTGGGTGAAGAAAGAGACACTTTGAAGCAATTTTTTTTAATAACACGGTGGTAGACTAATGCTGACCACAACCTAAGCGCCTACGCTATTTGGTCACTTCGAGTAGCCTGCCCAGTTGTTCTGAAAGTCTTTAATTATTAAAACTAGACTTTCCTTTCAGTCCGGTTTAATTTTCCTTAATGCCAAATTGCATACATTCCTTCAAAACACCGGTGAGAAAGAACATTTTTTTCTCTTACAGCAAGAGGATCTTGTTCCTGATAGATTCATCATTTATGGAGAACACTACAAAACCATTCGAGAGGCCATGGCGAAGACAGTGCTAAGCGGATCAAACAGGGAGTTGACCGCAACACTGCAGGTACAAGGAATTTAGAGCAATGCAGTTGAATCTCGGTTACTATGAACACTTTTTATACCTAGATAATTTTCTCTTTACTCTCAGGAAAGCTCATTCCTGTTAATTAAATTTGCTTCATATGGATACCCCATAATGCAGGCAACTGAATTTTTTTACAGTCCAGTGATATTGATAATACTCAAATCAACTATATGCTTATTTCTCGCATGATTGATCCTTTGATGTGGTTCAAATTACAGTTAGTTGTCATATGTCTATAACATCATGTTTTCTTGTGCCGTACTATGACACAGAGTTTAAATGTGATTTCAGACCGTCGCGGTGCCTCCAGTGGTTAAAGAGGTCATGGTGCTATTGTCTGAATATCGTGAAGTGACCACGTGTTACCGCTTCACGGCCACCGAACGCCGTCTCTCTGCAAGGGTAAGTCTGCCAGAGAACTCTATTGTGGTATATTCGGCTTCTTAGTGTGAAGGATGTCAACCAGAAAAGTCAACGTAGTGATACGAGTGGACATTCCATTTGACCACCAATTAGCATTTTAATATTCCTTTGCTCCTTACAAAGGGCCCAGTTTAAAACTAAAATTATTTGGTGTTATCACCATTCAGGCATTAAGGGTTACTGGGACATCCGGAAGGATGGCAGTGTTTTACGTAAGCTTTTTAGCTTTCTTCTTTTGATGACGAAGAAAAAGGCGCTTGCCGGTGGCCCTTGCACCATGTTATAAAAAGACAAAAATAAATTGGAGAACGAAGTGAGCCGAACGGGGAAATGGGAAAGAGGGGGCTGCCCTTTGTGTAACTAGAACCCTGGCTAGTCCGTGACAATGGTCGAAGACGTCTTTTCTTAAATGAGAAGCGCACCTGTAAATCTCACCGGTTGTTGAGTTGCAGTGTTTCGAATTGGTTGCTGCGAAGTCCCCTTACAAAGTATAGCCGGAGCGCATGGAATTGCGACAAGAAAAAATACGTCATATAAATTTAACATTTTAATGTTTCATCATTTCATTTTAACTTCATATATTCGCGTTTCCTGTATGTGGAAAAGTTTGACAAAACAACTGCAAATTGCCATAGGTCTCTGACTTTTGCACCGTGTAGGCTTTCAGCACTAGTGTCAGTCAGTCCCCGTTTCCTTGGTTACGATAACAAGAGACAAAATGCACCATGTAGGCTTTCAGCACTAGTGTCAGTCAGTCCCCGTTTCCTTGGTTAAGATAACAAGAGACAGAATCTCCCTCCTAGTTGGTATTCAGAACTTCATGATTACCTGGGCTGTCCTCAAGAGACGTGCGCTCTTTACGTATCGACGGCAAGATCACGTTCGATAACCTGCAACTTTTTTCAGTAACATTCCAAAGCGCCCATAACAATTGGGACATGTACATCCTACCAGAGTGGAGATGCCCTATTTGCAGTGCACTGTCAAGCCAAATGACCTTAGACAGAGAGCACATATCGCAGATTAGTTACTGTTCCCAATATTGCATACTTTAAAAGGATGGGGATGTTTGGCATTGCCATTATGCCATCCAACTTTCTTGGGGATAGATTCGAGTGCCCTTTAGCAACTGGTACAAATTGTGTTGTCTTTCTTTCACAGCCTTGTGAACTCCACTGTCCCCCTAGAGGAGTTGTAATTCTTGTCACACTCTCTTCTGGATTAATATTATTACTATAATTAGTATCATTATCATTTATATTATTAACGATGAAATGATATGAAATGGGTCATATATGAACTGCGGATATGAAATCAAGTGAAGCTATGATCCTCGAAGTTATGAACGCCATTTTTGCAATTGCGTAAAGAAGCCTGCCTTGGTTAGAGCGTCGCGTCGTCACCGGTTCAAACCCCGTTGAAGTCCTGAGTTTTTCAGGCTTCTTTACGCAATTGAAAAAATTGCGTTCATAACTGCGAGGTTCATAGCTTCACTTGATATATTATTATTGTTGTTTTTGTTGTTGTATCAAGCGGTTTTTGATTCGCACTGAGGGTTCCCTTTTCAGTTGTGTAAAAATGAACCTTATTCTCGGTTTCACATGACGTCAGCTGCCATTTTGGTGTCCCCAACCAAAGAAACGGCGGACATGTTGGTGTCCCGACCCAATCCTCGGGGAACTCTATTATTGTCCAAACATGTTCTTTTGTTTTCCTTTTAAAACTTGGCTGGTGATCACGTGAGTGCAAAACAACAATACACGGTGACATTTATAGATTGGAGCTGTGTTTAACTTATTGAAATAGAGCAGTTTTCAATTGAGTGTCGTAAAAGCAAAACCAAAGTAATTACTTTGGCTCATCAAAAAAGTTGGAGACAATCCAGTAAACCAATCAAAACTCGAAGTAATTACACGTAGCCGACACAAAGCACGGGAAAATGTGCACGTGCACGCGCAAGCCACGATTGGCTTTGGTTTCACTTCTGATTGGTTGAAATAGTGGCGCGAGAACTTTGAACCAATCACTGAGTGAAGTAATACAAAACCAAAGTAATTCACTAATTACTTTCGACACTCAATTGAAAACTACTCTAAAAACGAATTTCAATTAAATTTGGCAACAGCGTAGTCCAACCCAGTTGGTGGCCAAAGCGACATTTGCATCTGGAGCATCCGCTTGCAAATTCGCCGCCCTGACCTGTCACGTGGCCACTTCCCTTCTCATTTCTCTCTTTTCACGTCGTCACCCTTTTGCATTTTTGTGAAAAACCAAATGCAGTTCTCAGTTAATCGTATTAAATTTCTTTGACTTCACCGTTTTAGGCTCACCAAACCCTAGAAGAATTCATACAAGGTGGAACAGATTTGTCAAACAGAGTAAGTAAATCATTTCCTTGTGTTTTGCTTTTACTTTTGAGGTGCAGGGATGGCGCAGTGGAGAGAGCACTCGCCTCCCACCAATGTGGCCCGTGTTCGATTCCCAGACTCGGCGTCATATGTGGGTTGAGTTTGTTGGTTCTCTACTCTGCACCAAGAGGTTTTCTCCGGATACTCCGGTTTCCTCTCTCCTCAAAAACCAACATTTGACTTGATTTGCATTACTTGTTTATTTCAGTTTGCAGTGTCCCCAATTAGTGCTCCAGCGCTAAAACGACTATACACTTAAATAAAGTTCCTTTCCTTTCCTTTCCTTTCCCTACTTACTTTCCCACCTCCTTACTTTCACTTTATTGTCACTCATATTTATAGTGGGTTGTTAAAGAGTTTGCGGAAAATCATGCTCAGCAACAAAATATTTACTATTCATAGTATTCGTTATTTTTTCTTTATGCTCGCAGACCCGACCATTTGCCTTTCATCTTCTGAATAACACCTTGGGAGCTCCTGGTTTCCCCAGCACCAGAACCGCACCTGGTCGCTCAGCCATGGAACAGAACTTGTGCGAAATTGTCATTCATACTGTAATGGTGCTCCAGTGTATTGATCATGTGACCGTCTGTGAGCCACTGCGACTGATGATGGAAAATCCTGCCGCTTTAAGGGTACAGTTATTTCCTCAAGGCTTCTACCAAGTTGATGATTTAAGCCCAATCGAGTATCTTTGTTATCTTTGTTAACAGCTTATGTGGTTCCGTGTTCAGGTCACATACCATTTCCGTCAGTGCTATCCAAACAATCCGAAAAGATTGTATTACTAGTTCTTAATGGCTGTGTCAACATTTATCGGCAGCTCCGTCCGAAGCCCAAAACGCCTTCATCCGCATACACGATATTTTTGAGTGACCAGGTTGCTAACCATTTGTTTGTTCTTAGAACGCCTTTTTACCCACAATGCCAGAGGACAACCTTCAAGAGGCGATGGCAGGAATGCGGGATACTGGGGCGTGGTACCGTAAGTGATCAAAAAGACGTTAGCTCTGCTCAGCATAGCAATTATTTAACCTTTTGGGCCCCCGTCCCATTACGTCTTAATTATACATTTTTCTTTTCATAAAGAATTTCCATCACTTCAATGTAGGCATTCCGTACCAACTTAATTTCCCAATAAGTAGGTAGTACCTATAAATGAGTGAGCTACGTCTGTTTTTTGTCTTATTGTTTTCTTTTTTTCGAGCTGAAAACAAGGAAAAATGGATCACAAAGCCAAGGCGGATACGAGAGCTCCGTGCATGTGCTTTAATTACTATCAACCCTTTATCTTGAACCGACATTTTTCGTTTCTTGCTCTGTATTCTGACTCGTTCATTGTCTTGTTCTCCTATTTTTTCCCCTTTCTTTAGAGTGCCCCAAAGGACATCCGTATTACATCGGAGATGTAAGTATTACATTAACGAACGAAAGTCGGGGTATACCAATATTAGATATGAAAAATGACAACCGCTTAGCGGTGGCTCAGGTGGTTGATCATCGGGCTGCCAGCATGCGGGAGGTTGTGAGTTCTACTCCGGCCGGACCAACACTCAGGGTCTTAACATTACTGATGAGAAAGTGTTGCCTTTGTAATTCCATCTGCAAATGGTTAGACTTCGAGGCCCATAGGCCCCGTCTCACATCACTTGCTTGGAACGTTAAAGAACCCACACACTGTTCGAAAAGAGTAGGGGACGTAGTCCCCGTTGTGGTGGTCTCTCACTTATTCTGTTCTGCGGTCACCTGTGTAAACTACTTGTTTTTCAGTTGAGATTGTAAACTGCACGGCTGCCACTTACGCCATAACAGCAGTCGGGGAAAGTTCCCCACAAAGTTTTGTACATTGACCCTGAAAAGCCCCTACAGGAGTGGTTAATCACTTGTTCAATCATTCAATCGATCCAACCCTTTTTGAGCCAATCCGCTGTTTCTTCTTTTGTGACTTAATTTGACAGCAAGTTACAGTCTCTTTTTGTACCTGTTCCCCAAGAATTCCTTGTTCTTTCAAGTAATGACCATTACAGGTCATTTCTAAGTTTCGTTACACTTCCTGATGCATACTGTGTCTTGCCTTGAACACCGCTGCTCTACCGACTGAGCTACAAGGTCAGACGGGAGCAGATCGTGGGAATTGAAGATGTCAAATATGTACGAGTACAGGGAAGGGTTACGTCCCCATCACCTCCTCCCGTCTGACCTCGTAGCTTAGTCGGTAGAGCAGCGGTGATCTAACCCGAAGGTCGTGGGTTCAATATTCCCACCCTGGTCAGAGTTTTTCTCTGTCCTTGTGTGGGCCCAATTCCATTAGCAGGACTAATGCTCACATAGTTTACATAGTTTACAAAGCACTTCGCATTACCCTACAATAGTTAATTCTGTTTAAGTATAAGTGCTACACGGCCAACATTTGCAAAAATGTTACCCTTCGATGTCTTTGGTTAGCCAACTGTGGTTTCCTTTTCTTTGCAGTGTGGTCGTCCTGTGGAAGTTAAAGTTTGTCCTGAATGCAAAGTCCACATCGGTGGGACTGGATACAATCTTTCTCAAGGAAATAGAGTTGCTCAGAGGTATGTACTGTTTCATACTCAAACTGGATCAAATGTGTTCACACGGAGACATTTTTCAGATATTCTTACTTTTTCGCCATTTTTTTTTTTTCAGGGCTGATCGCACCATGACAGGTCACGTGCTCGGGCATCCCACTGCAAGGCCTAAGAGTCTTGTTTCAGAGCGAAACCTTTCATCTGTCGTTGTTGGCATCACAAGAATCCTCATGCATTGCGCTATGATTGAAGGAGCCTGTCGCCAACCGCAGGTATGCTAAAGAAGTTCACAAGGCATAATTGCAATTTGGCAATTCTAAACGGCTTTGATTTGATAAGAAAAGGGATTGAAATTGTCAAACGTTTCTCGCACGGCTGTAAGGTTAATTAACCGTGGCAGTCAAATTGTTTTTACTCTGAGCTGTTAAGTGGGCCAAAATTTAGTTTCAACTGTTGTGCTGAATCCATCATCAAGGCCCTCTTTAAAATCATTATTACGCCCTTTAACTGTGTACGATTTTCATATAAACCTGAGAATATCTTGATTGTCCTTTATTAGGATGTGGCCTCCCTCATCAATCCCAGAGTTCCTCCTGAAGCATTGGCACGCTTTTTGTGGGATCACCTGCAAATGGATTTGGAACTTCTTGCTAAGAGCCTGGGGAGGAGTGTGGACGATACAATCCTGTGCATCCACATGGTCCTTGCATATATGACTGCGCATGTCTCAGATCGTAAGTTGCCAATTATTGCAAAAAACACTTTTGCCAGTAACGTTTTTTTTGTTTGTTAGTTTTTTTGCCGTGTTTGTAGATCATGATATAATGGCTCATAACCCATGATGGCTTCTTATATCATTCCTCGTTCCTTTAAAAAGTGAATTAATTTTCCGCAATCCCGTACCTCACTCTTTTGCGTTCTCTTGACTGTAACTTAGTTTAACAATTTGTGTTAACCTTTACAGCGGTTATCAGTGACGCGCACGTGAGAGCTCACAGATAACCTTTGCTCTCCGTAGAGGCGCCAGTGGTTAGAACATCCAGCTAGATCTTGGAGAGTTTTTGGTTCAAATCCCATCTGCCACTCAGATCTTTTCTGAGTTTCCTTTGGCTGTCAGATATTCTTTGTGTCTTTCATAGTTGATGCATTTCTCACAGTTTGCAGAGTCGGAGAGTGGCTCTTATCTCTGATGCTGAGTTTGACTGTTTGATGCGTGTATGAGCCATAATTGTGTTGATTTGACTGACTAGGTAACTGCCTGACGTAGGTCTTTTCAAAGGCCACAGATGTTCTTCCTTCACTACAGTCTCCAGTAGCTCAGTGTGTTGAGGCATCTAGCTAGATCTTGGAGGGTCATGGATTCAAATTCCATCTACGACTTAGATTCTTTTTTGGTCATCATATGTTTTTTGTATCTTGAGAATTTGCATTTTAAATGATTCCGATTTTTCCAGAACAACAAGCCATGGTTGTCGCGCCTAATCTAACGTCTAAGGAGTCCCGGCGGGATTGGGAAACAGCATTCAACACCAGTATTCTGACTCCTACGATGACGGTAGATCTCCCTTGTCTTTTGTTTTCTTTTCCTCTTTTTAATTGTTTTGCAAATATTTGAAGAGTTTGATAGTCTCGACATACTTTGTTTCAGAATCTCGAACAACGTATTCAATATTGCTTGGAGCTGTTAGTTGGCGACAATCGACTTGGTAAGTGGTATGTTTACGTTCATGTCGAAAGTTTATCTAATGACAATACGCAGTCAATGGAAGCTTTCAAAACGGCTGTCAGATGCCACGTTTAAAATAAAACGCTATTTAGCGCCTGCACCTTGTCTCGTATTTCAACACTAACACATGCACATTTGCACATATGCGGTGATGGGTTTTGCCTTTTGCAGATCACACAATTGGAATTAAATTAGAATCCAATTAGAATTACAATGAGAAGAAAGAACGACCGTAACGGCTACAAGAACTTCACCTGAAAATATGACTTCGAAGAACTTTCAAGTGATCGAATCTGAATTGTGTTACCAACAAACAGGCCTAAACGGCGTGCAAATTTAGAGAGAAAATTGAGGATTTATCAATGATGAATGGTATATGAAATGAATCATATATGAACTGCGGATATGAAATCAAGTAAAGCTATGATCTTCGCAGTTATGAACGCAATTTTTACAATTGCGTAGAGAAGCCTGAAAAATTCAGGACTTCAACCCCGTTGAAGTCCTGAATTTTTCAGGCTTCTCTACGCAAAAGTAAAAATTGCGTTCATAACTGCGAAGATCATAGCTTTACTTGATGAGGATTTATCGTCGTGTGCTCACGTCCGAAATTCAAATTCACTTGTTATTTCTCGATGTTCTTGCAAAAAAACTTATCAAAATGTAAAACGCACGTTTGAACTCGTTTTTGCTCAGTAACCTTTTGTGGCGTTTTCGCTCGTGTCCAAGTTGTATCTTAAGCTCTTTACTTGCGTAAACAACGCTTGACGTGCTTCTTCGTGCTTCAGTACGTGAACATTTTTTTTTTCTAGGCAACAATCCCTTGATGCGGCAACTCTATGAAGTGGATGTTCCTCCGGATACTCTCACCAGCGGCATATCACCTTCCTGTCCAGCCCTATGGAGATACCGGACTCAAGTCACCCTAGACCACTTCTCACACACCTTTCAGCAAGAAGTTCTCTCCACCGGTGCTGACAAGAACAAAGTGTTAGCAGAGTTTTTGCGACAGGTAAACTAACCACCGCAGCACAGACGGAGCCTACAGAGGTTATACAAGTGCTGCTTTGCTTAAAAAGTCCGTTTTCGATTTTTTTGGTCGGCCGTAAAAGTTATTATTCTTCTCTTTCCAGGCATCTTACTCTTGGCAGCCATTATGAACGCGGGTAAATCAGAAAATTGCTCTCAAAGTGAAGATTCTCCTCGAAGAACAGCGTCCAATTTTGCGGATCGCATGTCAAGCAACTATTCTCAAAATGGAAAAAATTGAAGAATTTAAAGAATTTTCTTCGATAATCGAACTTGGAACTAACTTTTCCAAAATAATTATCTCGCTGGAACCAATTTTAGTAAGGGGAAAATGAAAAGCATTTACCACGCACTATTCATGTCACTTTACTCTTTTGGATTTCATCTTTAGGAACACAAACTTCGTGCGCTTCGCTTCCTGCCTGATATTGTGAAATTACAACGTCTTCTCATGGACAAATTTCATCGCCGAATCGACAGAACAGAGGCAGAGAACATCAGGATACGAGATTTTCTCAAAAAGATCCCTTCCAGTAAGTCCGATAACGTGCTCATCTCAGATGTGGGAATACAAGTGGTCTTTGTGAAGTTCTTCCCCCCCCCCCCCCTCCCCCTTCCTTTACCCTCTCGGTGGAAACAGCCAAAGAGTTTTGTGATGGAAACGATTTATTTGTTTAGGGTGTTTTCAACACTCGCTTGTGCTTTGTTTTTACGAGACGTCTTGTTCACCATACATTTTGCTTTTTATAAACTAAGTAACAGCGTCCAGGTTTGTGCGGAAGTAATCATTCGGGAACTTCTTTTCTATCAGTTTGAAATCACGGCCTTTGATCTCGTAAGCGAAGACCAAGAACTCATTTCACTCCGTTCTCAAGATGACAAAAAAATGTACTGAAATGTAAAACACACCGAAGAGCGAACCAAGTCATTTTTGCCCCGTAAACGTATTGTCTAGTAGCGTTTCTTTACCGTCGCTGTCATCATTGGCAAAGCCCCTAATAATTCATTCCAAAAATTATATTTCTTTGTATTGGCTCTTATCATCC
>OX421448.1:27095845-27108345 GCA_949126865.1 Montipora capitata | reverse complement strand
TATGATCTTCGCAGCTATGAACGCAATTTTTACAATTGCGTGGAGAAGCCTGAAAATTTCAGGATTTCAACGGAGTTTGAACCCGTGACCTCTCGTCCTCAGCATCTACTTTCGCTGTTTTGATATCAACAATGTTTTGAGACATTTGTATTGAATGTTTAGAAGGTTGTCTTGTTCCGGCCTAATCGACATTTTGCTAAGTTGAAGCCACTTAAAGTTTCACATAAAGACTCTTTGAATGTAATGCTTCTGAGCGCCGCCATGTTTAGTACTATTGACGATTCATGTATGAATTCGAGAAGTCCTAGAATCTAGGACCGCAATTCCTATGTCTCCAGAGCCCGTCGTTTTCACGTGCGGAGGCCCGAACAGCTAAGAGAAACGATGGGATCTGGGAAGGAGAATTTGATTGATCAAGCAATTTTAAATTGAGTGTGCTTAATCGGACTCGCGCTTCTAGAAATAGTTACCATTCATAGGCGCCTTGGGCTTCTTGGTGGTTCCGTGATCAATTTTTTTTTTTTAATTTGCTTCAAATGCTCACTACAGGATGAAAGGTTTGCGTTCAGCAGAGAGATTCAGCTGGACTTCGTTTTTGCTGCTGTGAAAGTCAAAGTTCCTCAGGTATGAGAGCATTTTAAGAATGGAAAGGCTTTTTCCTATGGATTAATGAAAATATAATCTAACTAAACTGCATACATTTTGCTTCCGCACAGATTCCGTTAAGTTCAGCTGTCAGCCGTCAAATCATAACCGATTTCCGGTCTCTCACAGACATCTGTGACGTGTTATCATCTCTGGACATTGCCATTGGTTTCCTTTCTTCCACCGGTGGGAAAGCCGATATGTTACTGAATGAGTACCTGGGAAGGGTACTACGCATGCCTCAGCAAAACAGTCTTCGGAGTCTGAAGGTAGTAATGACTTTTAACCTGCGCATTTGATCCCAAACTTCCCTCGACTGATGGAGACACTCGACAGGATTGTATAGACACTGGATCTTTGAATTAAATTTCTTAAGCTACATTCATAATTCTCCAAACCAGAGTAACATCAACCTGGTTGCAGTGTGAACCCTAACTAACGTTACTCTTGGCTTAGTTTACCAATTGACAAGACGGCACTTTCTACGCAGCCACGCTCTTGTCATTTGCAGGTTCTTAAGGTGTTAACAATGGTAACTAATTTAACTTCGAATTGAAAGCCAAGATTAATGTGTCGAGTGTATCTGGGGCATTTTCGATAAACGATAAAACTAATACAAGAATAAGAAACAGTAACGTATTTACCTAACAGTGGGGCCCATATCCAGGATCCTAAAACTTCAATACCAGGTGTATGTAAAGAACAACAGCAAAAGCAAGGTGACACACGCTAACACCATTGACCGGGTGAAATGGTTGTGCGCATGCGTGATGTGTTGGTCACACCGGGTTGGTGTTCGCGTATGTCACCTTGCTTTTATTGCTGTTCTAAGTAAAGGCATTTTCACAGATCAAGCTATACTACGACCAAAAAATCAATTCTTCTTTTTCTTTGGATTTCAAAACTATGTTAGCTATACACTAAGTGACCCAAGTTTTAAGTCTTGAATGGTCCGCCATTACTTACTTTAAAATCTTGAGAGAGCTTTGTCGAGGACAAAATCTTCGGACGTCAAAGACTCACAAGTTTTACAAATGCAATACGTGTGTACGCGGCTGAATTAACATGCAGCATGGGAGTTTCGGGCTTTCAGATTTTGCATATATGTTAAGCTGCATTCACACGCTGAAGTTTTAAGCTAGTGCATGAGTAAGTGACGTCACATTCCATAGATCCAACCCTCTGAGGTCCAATCGGTCAGTTTTGAACGTGAGTTATAACGGAAGGTGAAATCCAAAACTTACACTTAAAGTAAATAGTCTTTGGATAAAAGTCAAACCTCAAAATTTTTGCCAGTCGTGTGTTATGCAAACAGACCTTCAAAATCTGAAGAAAAAATAGGGAAGTGATTTTTTTTTTAATCATAGTAGCACTTTAAGTGAGATTGGCTTGCACGAGTGACCATTGTCAATCCCATGGGCAAAAATTTCTCATACAAGACTTATTATTTGCTAGAAAGGTCTGGTTTCGCAGGAAAATCAATCATAAAATAACTCGATCTGTGAAAACGCTGTGAGACAAATACATTGAAGTTGCACGCTCTCAGTCATAAGCTCCTGCTAGAAGAACATAGGGATACCAGTATTTCAGAATAGAATTCTCTACTTGCACAAATCCCATAATACAACTCTTTTACCCCCAAAAAAATTTGCATATGCTCTGTTTTTGATTTCTCTTGGGACATCTTCATTTCCAAGGAGAAATTGCAAACAATTATTATGCAAAGTTTGGGGGGTAAAGAGATGTATTGTGGGATTTGTGCAAGTAGAGAATGCCTGGATTGCAAGGATGAAGTTTCAAGAAGGCAATTGGTATAAACTCATTCTTAACTCACCTAAAATTCCATTTAGTAGTATGATTGTTAGATCATAATTACCAGCTATTTCAAGTTATAAGAAAAAGCGGCAAACCTTGCTAAGTAATTACATATAACCTCTAATTTAATTGGCTCAGTAGGAGGACGTAAGCGGTTTTTTTTTGTTTTTATGTTCGGGTCCATTGCCTCAGTTGTATATATTTAGTATTTCCTAAACCAATCCCGAGAGCCGTTGTTAAACTTGCGTCCTGATACAAGACGAACACATCGTCTTGGCCAGAAATTTTTGACATTTGAGCCCGCACGACAACCGTGGCTTTTCCCAATCGATTATAAAAATGGTCTACGAAATTACAAAGCTTTGTATGAGAAGCGATGGAATTACGGAAAATACAAGAACAATTACAGTCGTTTTTTAGTTTGCCAAAATCGAGCATTATTCAACGACATTTCAGCGCCATATTAATTCCATACCTTTCCTTCGGAACGATATCGATTTGCAACTTCAGATCCAGTCAAGGCCTTACAAATCACTGACAAAAGAATCGGAAGATGACATACTTGATAAGAAATGGAAAAAAATCTTTAGACGCTACATAATTTGCCCAACTGGAGTCATAAAATATAGATAAAACCCTATCTGGAAAATAAAAGTCTGATTTTCGCTTGTAAATTTACCTTTCCTTTCGGCTGTTAAAAACCGTACCCAAGTCCCGAGAAGAAAGGTTGACATGTCACGCAGTTCCGTTCCTTGGTAAAGAAGGCAACGATTTTTCTGTCTTTGCGCTATGTTCTCGCACGAAAAATCTGCATATGTGGTACCAAATAGCAAAAGCCAGGCTTTTTAAGCGTGCAGTTTTCTAGGACAGCAGTTTAAAGTTAAGCCTGCGATCGTTCTTCAAAGCAGTCTCAAGCCTCCGCACAAGAGGATCTCGCGGGAATTGCGCGCGAGAAGTTAATTTTCATGTTTGAAATTTCTTGTGCTATTGCAAGTATTTATATTTTTGCTGGCGTTTAAAATAGTTTATTTAGAAGATACCAATTCTCAAAGTACAAGCCGACTCGAGGATCATACATGACGAATAAGAAAGATCACAAGACTTCCTTAACAATTCTTTCCATATCATAAAATCTCCCTCTATGTTTCGAGCGAGTTGCTGTGTCATACTTGCTTTATTCGGGAGCTCAAATGTCCAAATTTTTTCGCCATGGTTCGTCTTTATTAACAAATCACCATGAATTTGTGTGAACTGTGACTTTGTTCTCTTCGTAGGCCCAGCAGTGTTGTCAGTTACGTCATGTGATCGCCCTGTGGCGCTTGCTTTCCCTGGAGAGAGCGAAAATTTTGATAACACGAGGCCAGGTAAGGAGCTTAAGTGTTCCAAATCCTGTATATATCGGAATTTAGAAAATGAATTGACTAAGAATTTAAACGCTAAAAGATTTTTTAAATGCATTTTAAAAAGCTAACGACGTTTCCGCGCTACTTTACGCCATTATCACGTTAAAAAGTGAAAAAGTGTAAGGTGTAAAGAATACGTAAAATATTTTCGGGTCTTATTGGTATAATTTCCAAGGTAAGAAACACAATAAGGAAAAAAGAAAAAGAAGAAGTGTACGAAAGTGTCACGTAACAGTTTGGCAGGAATGGAGTACGCTTGCGTGTTAAAAGAAGTCTTGATGTCCTTTATACACAACACCTCGTAGACTAAGCAATCAAACCTTTTAAAAGGTGGCCAGTCTTTGTTCTGTTGTTGCCATGCTGTGTTTCAAGGTGTTTCCCGATGGTTGAATAACAGTGTTCACTTAATGCGTTGATGTAAGTGTCGGGCAGTGAACCCGACATAATTTGCACCGCACAAATCACATTGGAACAAGTATAGAACGCATTGAGTGTTGACGATCGGGGGCTTGTTTTCCTTGGCACTCAGAGTTTGTGACAGTTTTCTGCTTGTGAAGACAGGTTTTACGTTAACATCGATCTTTGTTTACAGAGAATAGATATCTTTGCGTACGCGATCGGCTGATCGCTGATTTTTAAAAGGCAATACTGTGTAAACAGATGGGTCTGCTGAAGGCATGGTGTGTATTTCATTATCTGGTTCCTGGCTGAACTTATATATGGTGGAATCGACAAATGTTTTCGGATAGCAAAGCTTTGAAAACATGGTGCGTAACTTGTTGCATTCTTTTACAAAGCCCTCTTTGGTGGAACATAGACAGTACGCACGGTTAACCATCGTGTTGTCTAGGCCTTTCTTGTATCTGCTGTCGACGTGGCTTTGGAAATGGATTAGCAGTCCTGTGTCGGTTGGTTTTCTGTAGACTTCAGTTGTTAGAGTGCCACCACATCTTGTCAAGCTGCCAAACTGTTTACGTGACACTTTCGTACATTTACTCCTTTTCTTTTTTCCTTATTGTGTTTCTTACCTTGGGAATTCTACCCATAGGACCCGCAAATATTTTACGTATTGTTTCACATTTTATATATTCGTATTGCACCTTATACTTTTTCACTTTTTAACTTGATAATGGCGTAACGTAGCGCCGAAACGTCATTTGCTTTTTTAAATGTGTTTTAAAAATCTTTTAAGGGATGGGCGAGTTTTCAAAGTTAAAAATCCATATTTTTGTGTGACACCTTCCACTGAAGAAATGGAATTTTCAAATTGCAGGTTTATGTGGTAAATTCGAAAAGCGTCTTGTTTCGTTCACTGGAGGCAGTGTGGCCCAGTGGTCAGGGCGCTTGCCTTGAGATCCGGAGATCCCGGGTTCAAGACCCGCTCTGACCGCTCGTTGAATTTGATCCTGGTAGTCCCTGGTTCAACTTCCCAGCCGCACTTATAAATAGCCAACTGGTTTGCCTCCAGCCAGTTGGGATTCTTAACAGTTGTTGTTTCTGTTCTGTCGTTTCATTGTTTCATTGGCCCTGAAAAGCCCCTATGGGGAGCGGTCAATTAAGTATGTATGTATGTATGTATGTATGTATGTATGTATGTATGTATGTATGTATGTATGTCAGAAGCCACGTGTTCCTGAATGTACGTCGCAATAGGACATTTCCGAGTTCATGTCTGCCTCCTCTTCAAAGCGAGTCTAAGTGCGAAGTCTTTCTTATGAAAATTAGTTTTCATTCATATGGAAAGTAAAACTAACTACGATCACAAGAACGTCGCACTTGGACTCGCTTTGAAGAGGAGGCAGACATGAACTTGGAAATGGCAAATTCCCTTGTTTACCGAGAAGACTAAGACTAAGGCGGTTATTGCGTTACAATGGCGGCAAATAGGAACGTATTCGGCAGTGATTAACTTACGATTCGTCCAGATTGCATACCTTTTTTCGTAGAGATGCTCTAGATGACGAAAGGTTTCAAGTAGGAAAATGGAAAAAAATAAGTTATGGTCGATCCACGGACCGGAGCGTATGGAGCAATTCATGAACTTTACCCACCAAGCAGTCAACACCAGCAAAAATCTTCTTGCTTTAATCCATGTGTACATTGTAAACCAATATGGGTTGAGTTTGCTGGTTCTCGACTCTGCTCCGAGAGGTTTTATCCTGCTACTCCGGTTTTCCCCGCTCCTCAAAAACCAGCATTTGATTTGATTTGCGTTAATTTGTTGATCTCAGTTAACAGTGTCCCCAATTGGTTCTCCAGCGCTAGGAGACTAGACACCTAAATAAAGTTCCAATCCTTTTCACATTGTGTTCATTAAGATATTTTACTCATTCAGACTCCTCCACCGTTTTGTTTTGGTGCGCGGATAAAAAACATTTTTGATTCATGTTTACAATACAGATGATGTTTGCGTCATTTTATAGGATCCCTTTGAACAGATTCCAGACAATTACAAGCATGTTATCCCTTCGAAACAAATGATGAAATTCAGCAATAAGATGATGAGGGTTGATTTGGATCGTTTTGTTTGCGAAGTACTGGAACTCATTCTGCTCAATCTTAGGGTTGAGCCTAGACCTGGGGAGGAGGAAATGAGGTATTTACTTGCAGTTAGTGCATACCTTATTGTAATGGGTGATCGGTCGTAAGAATTGAAGGTTGTCGTGTTGTGAGAACAACACTTGTTCTGTGAGACTGTCAGGGAAAACAGAATAAGATGATACATGGTCAAGCAATAGTCTCCCCCCGATTGTCTTGTAGACACCTGACAGCTTTAGGAGGATTGTTTGTGGATCTTTTAGGTTTTGATTTCGAGTGTCGAAAATAAATTGATGATGATTGAACAGTAAATTCGTGGTTGTTGCGGACTGGCACCACTGAGCAGATTGATTGATAAAAAATTCGCGTCTCATTCTGAGAAATCTATTGCTAGTTTCCGCTTTTGTCGACAAGCATGTTTTTCAACTAAAACGAAGAAAATGTTTGAACAAGGGCGAAGTTCTCTTCCCAGAGATTAATTTGGGACTCTAACACGGTCGAAGTGTAGGATCCCCACAGATTCCGAAGGAATAAAAGGATTTTAACAAACTAGTAATCTTCCCTCCATGATATTTACCTCGCCGCTTCTCGGCTGGCTAAGCGTCCACCACGAGCCACCGAGTTTGAGTAGCCAATCAGAGCGCGCCTTCAAAGCTATCCACTGTTTAACTATATACTACATAAATTTAACAACGTTCATAATCTTCATGTGCTCGCTCTTTTATTCTACACATGCGTATCTCTTTTACACAACTTATAAGGAGGGTGGGGGCGGGTACATTAGAAAGGGAATACTACATGAAGCATCACACTGCCCCCTTTAAGACTACACTTTTTGACTGTATACATTTGCTGTGGGAGGCCTAAATCTCTATACTGCGACTTGCAAGTCAAAAAAGAGCGAACCTTGAACTAGGCTCACCACTTACAATCAGTCAAGTTTAAGACATCAGCATTCGCATAGATAACCCCGTACTAATTCAAGCATATCATCTCTTTTCTTAGCTTGTGTGACTATATACAATGGCATCTCGACAACAAAGGACACGATCCAATTCAAGGACTCCACGAATTGCCGCAAAATGTGCAGCTTAAAAACGTGATCTCTGCGTGGCGAACATCTGTTGCGTTGTGTGACGATTATCACGACAAAAGGGAGTCTGCATCGGCTTAAGGCTATTATTATTATACGTCACTTCCTGTTGTTAACCTTTTTTTTTCTGGGTCAATTCCTGTGGTTACGCTGACGTTATTTGAACATCTGTTACTTTCAAACGAGTAGCAGCATCTGCTGCCTTTTTATGATGTCTGTAAGTCGTCTTTTTTAACTCTGCGCTTCTTTGCCCAGATTAGAAATGGGACATCTTAATATTCTTAAATTGAATTTTTGAGGAAGGCGAGAGATATTTGTGGAATTGCAATTTTACTTTTGGGGAGTTAGTTGTTGTTCTTTTTTCAAGAACGGCATCGAGTATCCGTCTCTATCCCTCGAGATAAGAAGATGATTCAGTTAAGAATTTTACCAAATTTGCACAAATAAGAAAAAAGCCAAAAAATTACAAAATGCAACATTATAGACTCATGCAAAAGATGAGCAATCACTGGAAAAAAGCTTTTTAAAGTAAGAACAAATCATAGCTTACACCAAAAAAATTGACGTCATGTTAGTTGTTACAAATTCGTGTATAGGGTAGAAATGAGAAAGTACCTCAATGTATTGTGTGGTTGTTTTGTTGAATGCCCCCATTAAACTTGGAAATTTATCCTTTGTGTCTCTAATCAGCGTAATACTAGCCCAATAAGTAAATAACTGTAATATTATTTCGCCATCTTGTAAAGAATTGGCTTTTTTTTAGTATTTTGTTGAATTAGCGAACCACGTGATCAGATTACCTTGTCTGAGCTTCACTTCAGAGGGATAAGGAATCCCACTGACCTCAAGGTATCGCAGGGACAAATCACCCGAGGTGGACATGATTTCGAACTTCTTCGTTAAAGTACCGCCTCGGTTGATAACGGCGCATTCTAAGGTCCCAATAGCCTATGGGGTATAGAAAGAGACCTTATACGGGCAAGAAAACGTGGGGTCAAATTTCAGTGTGGCATTAGGTGCCGAAAAGTACTGGCCTGACAGAGCAAAAGGGATATGCCACAACACCATATGAAACGCGTAGTGGGAGGTGATCCATGGAAGACCGTCTAATCCGTAACCAGCTCCTGAGTAGATGCCGTGAAAATTCCATTGATCGTTCAGATTGGAGCGCACGTGTTCGATGGCTGTCTGTGCTTGAAGTAAGGCTTTCTGAGGATCCATACCTAAAATTACCAAGGAATCGTGGGCATGAGTACCAGAAAACCATAGCAAGACGTGTTTAGGACAAAGACATATCAAGTACGGAGATTTCATGGTCTGTCTGCGCACCTCATCCAAGAAAAAGACTGGGAAACGAATGATAACAAGAACAACGACCTTGGTAAATAACAGGAAGCCTCGGTTACGAAACGGTGTTGACCTCTATGACGTTTTCCTTGGGTACGCCATAAACGCTCTGGTTTTCCAACCTCACGAATTTCTCGAATTTGAAAAATCTTGCAACCAGGGTATGCCGACGGAAACGAAACTGTTCTTTTTCTGTTTTTTTTTTTTTTCTTTTTTTCAACTTGTGAGTCATTGTGTTTATTGCATTCCTTAATAGTTAACATCTGTCATTCCTTGGCCTACCTAAATTAATCTTCAGTGCTGTCCAGTCAGGACTTCCTCCCATCCAAATAGATTCATGTTTCGTAATAAGTTCCTCCAGTTCTTTGGTAGAGATGTCCTTAGGACACGACCCAACGCTTTTGTTAACCGGGTGGTCAGTGGCCATAACTCGAAGGCCAAACGGTGTATCATTAATTTCAAGTTCTTTTGACAAATGCGACATTATCCTGTAAAAGGTAAATACAGTGTTTATAGTCGTATAGTTTTCAATAGACATTTTTACCGATACGGCGGCCATTTTGATTTTTGTTTCAAATAGCTATTATGGGATGCCCAGGGGGCAAATACAAATTAATTTGCCCCATGAGCATCCCATAATGTCTTTCGAAACAATAGAAATCAAAATGACCGCCTTATTTGTAAAAAGGTCTATTGCCAATCATCTTCATAAACATCTCCGCTGCAATTATCTTGATAATACGAGGTTTTTTTAAAAGTTTGTTTCCTTCAAAGTCGCGCAATGTTGGGAATGTCCCTTGTAATTTGATCTTCAATCAATCAAGGGGCAGTGGGTTCAATGTCCAGTTGACGTCACGAGCCAATCTGCATTCGGACAGTTCATCACAACAGCTATGCAATGTAGTTTATGACGTCAAACCCATCCCCCTTCCTAGCTTGGTGCACAGCCAAACTGTGCCAAACCATTTATCCCTCTTTAAAAGCCACTTTTGAAAAAACATATCAGTGAGGTTAAGCAGGCGCCGTTTTTGAGCCGAGGACGCCAACCGAAAGTGAGCTGGTACAATGTGCTTTGCACTTCGCGTGCAAACTTCTTAAATGTTTCAGAGCTTATACGATATCTAACGATTGTTTCTTTAGTTCCTGCTTTTCTACGTTGAACCTTTTCCTTATAGGATGCAAATCAGGACTGGCAAAATTATTGCAATCAATCAGACAACAAGTTGCAAAAATAGTGGAAACACTTCACCTTCTTGGGGCGTTATTAATTTCCCTTCTATCTCTCTTACTGCAGCCCCCCCCCCCCCCCCTTCCCCCCTTATCAGTGTTGCTAGCAAGACAAAAAAAATGTTGCAAACTTAAGCAGTCAATATTGAAAGGGGAAGAGGGGAGAGGAAGTGGGAAAGGTTTAAATTCTAGATACGGCGGGCACTGGAACCTAGAAAAGGTGTTTTTTTAATGAAAGTGGCTCAACAATTTTGCAACTTGTTGTAGCGTCAAATTTCCCACCCCTGGACACCTTCAGAACATCACATTCCTGCCCTGCAGTAACTGTTTTTTTCATTAGATTCACATTTTTGGAACACCAATGTTTTTCACTGTCGATCTCAAATTCCCATTTAACGGCTGATGGAAATTTGTCGTGTAACATGAAACCTTTCTCACGGTACTCAACAAGAACCTGGCATTGAGAAAAACAGCATGAACAATATTAACCAGCTTTAGAATCAATCAAGCATGCACAATAATATAGTAGAAATATACAAAAAGCAATCACGAAGAAAAGGAGAAAGAAACAATCTCGTTCGTGTGAACACTCCAGGAAAGACTGATAGAGGTGATAGTGGTTATTTACAAAAAGACAAGACCAGGGGCGGGTCTAGGAAAAATAATGACCTGTTTTCAAAACAACGAAAAAGTTTCCATGGGGTCCGGGGGCATGCTTCCCCGGGAATGTTTTAGATTTTAACTCTCCAAAGTCCCCATTCCAATGCTTGTGACCGACTTCCGTAAAGCGGTGGAAACCGGTATGGATCCGCCACTGAAGACAGATTTGCTTACCTTTCTTTTACCCAGGGTGTCCAGAAAAGAAGTCTCATCAAAACCAAGGTTAAGGATAACTCATCTCCAGGTTCTCTCGGTGTTCCAAGATGGCGGGCATGTCAAATGCCCGACCATGGGGCGACGCATATGTGTCAAAATCCCTACCCAGGTGAAGGCTCTCTGAGTCAATTTCCCGTAGGTATTCCCCCCCCCCCCCCCACACCCCACCCTGGGGCTTAACATTGACAGGTTCATAACTGGGGATTTGGTCGGACCTGGAACTAATTGCAAAAGAAGCTTTCTCATCATTGACCAGTTAGAAATATCCTATACACAGTCCTGGATTGTTATCAATTTTGATAACCGTGTTACGTCACAACATGGCGGCCATTGCAGACATCGGAGGATTTTGTATACACTTCACTTTATTCGTTTTTTGTTCGGAACTAGTTGGGTTATCTTGCCAAAATTCTATTCGATATGGACAACAAAGGAACATTCTTCGCCTTTGTCAAAGATGGCGGTGGCAGAGCGGGTTGAACGGTTGGAAATGTTAACTGTAAAGTGGGACAGTGCATGAAATTTGATCCCAACGTCAGGTACGTTTTCCACTTTGTCGTTAGATTAAAGGCACTTGTAGATTTTTCCAGCATTTGCAAAAAAAATGTCGATATCTTCAAGTCTTTTACTTGACTTTTCACGTGTTTTTGCTGTTGTGCACGATCTATTAAAAATGTGCAAGGGGGTATTTTGATTTGCGATGTGCTGTTAATAATGGCGCCCATATTTGATTGATTTACTCCTACAAACCTAGGCGTTGAGATGGCGGATGCTGATGCCCACAGGGAAAAAAAATGGCAAACTTGTGTAGATTTTGTGGCTCTACAGCGTCGAAAAAGGCCTAAAAATAAATTCAAGGATGATTTTGAACGATATTTTGGTATCAATTCTGAAAAGTGCAGTGGAAGGCTTAACGCTTTAGTGACACAAGAACAATGCCTGACAAAAAAATGATGGCCGTTGATCCCCTGCAAAGTGTAGCAAAACACAACTTTAGTTCCATTATGTTTGGATCCAACCTGGTTATGCATTCAATTGCACGCTGCAGAATGGCAGTGGATATTTATGGAAAACTTCATCCGGTCGTCAGTATAACATTATGAAATCCTGGTTAAATGGTTCCCTGCTATGCCAGAAGGAGACATTCTAACTGCCATAGATAATGATCAGGTTTTGTTAAAAAAGTGGACTGGGTGCAAAGATAAGCATGCTGCATCTTTACATGTGTGTGTTATACAGAGGTTGGTACCAATGCATGATGCAGTTTTGCAAAGAGATGAGAAGCTTGCACCAAGGTAATGCAAATGCCACAATTTATAATTTATGAATCCTACCACCTACATTTTGTGATTTTGAATATTTTTTGCAAGTCTCTTCTCTGTTTAAATTGTCCATTATGGGGACTATTTTAATCATTACCAAATCCCCAAATTGTTAGGACTGAAGAGTGACTGAAATGCATGAAGAAACCATTCTTTATCTATTAGCTGTGTTAATAAACATAAATTTTTTTTTTCCTTTTTGTTTATCAACATTAACATTTTGTACAATTATGC
>OX421448.1:27063345-27090845 GCA_949126865.1 Montipora capitata | reverse complement strand
GGATGCTAACCAATCACAGAATTTTTTACAAAGTCTATCAAACATTTGTCAGTATTAAGTTGTAGGCGGGTACATATAAAAAGCAACATGGATTAAAGTTCGAGAAAACTGAGAGATGATCAAGACCAACCTCGTTCCCAGGGTCTCTTTTCTCTGCCTCCTTTGTCCTCAACGACAAAGGAGGCAGAGCAGAGAGGTTGGATAAAGATCTGGCCTCAGTTGTTCAAAAAGTGGATAGCACTACCCACCAGGTTCCAGTTGTTCAAATGATGGATAGCGGTATCAGCCGGATAAATCACTATCCAGTGGATAAGTAATAGCGGAACCAACTGCACTTTCCAGTGTATAGTCATTTGTCCGGTAGATAGCGTTATCCACCTTTAGAACAACTGGGGCCAGATAAATCACTATCCAGCAGATAAACACTACCAAAACCAATTGAGTTATCCAGTAGATAGTGATTTATCCAGTGGATAGCACTATCCACCCTTCAAACAACTGGGGCCAGAATTCATACAGTCAACCAACCTTTGAAGTCTCAAACACTTGACCACTGTGGCTTCAATAAGCAAATAATAACCGCCACTGTAATTAATACTTTGGGCTGAGCAATTACGCAAAAGAACCTCCTTATGTAGTGGTATGTTAACGTACATGTACTTCAGAAAGAAATACTTAATTACTCAAGAGAAAGGTGTCATTTTTGTAACTGACTTTTAAGTGCTACAAGAAATAGGCTCTAGAGGATGGTCAAGCTTTATATTACACCATTTTTTTTATTTCATCATAAACGTTAAGCTAAGTATTTCCATAACAAAGTCAACAACTGAAGTTTCCAGTTTTTCTAAGTACCTAAAATGTAAGACATGTTCCATTGGATGTGAGATGTACATCTCATTTCATTGATTTGATTCTCTATATCTGATCTGGCCTCTTCTTCCAATGGAGGTTGAGAACAGTGCAGTGTAATGAAACCAAATGAAACGCGATTAAAATTTTCAACCTACCGAAAGGATTGCTTTGCATGCCAGAGAGACGGGCCTTCCACGATATTTTCAAAGCGTTCAACAGCACTGTCACAAGCCAAACGAGTTCTCTTTGCATCAGTAACTCTTTCTCTACCCAAAAACTCATCTACTAAAGGTTCTCGCACCTTTCTAGGACACTCACATGTACGTAAGTACATGTAACTATACGAGAAGATCTTATGGATTCATATAAATTATAATAATATACAGCAAATTGAAGATTCGGTATGAATACATTTTAAAGACATAATTACTCAGTGAGAGACAATTCCATTCCATTAGATTTAATAGGTTCTCACTCTTTGCTTTGGCTAAAACTAATCAACGAACCAATCCAAACAATCATACAGTGCTCTGTGAAACCCCTCGCGGCACTCGCCTCGAGACCGAAATCGATTGCTCATGCTCAGACTTTCAACCAATCAAAAACTTTATCCAAACGGATTATCCCAGAGTCTCTCGTAACCCGACCCGCTGGTCAAGGGGAACGAAGACTCTGGGAACGAGATTGTTGGCAAACTTTTTCAAAAATTTTGGCAGGCTGTCACGCATGCGCCACCGGTGACACTGCTCCTTTAAGTTCATTGACGATAGCATCTTCTCCTTGATGCTATTGGCTGTGTCTGCATTAACATTACTATCAGCGTTTACACCGTTCATGGTGTTCCTTAGGTTACTGTCAGTGTCGAGATAGAAAGGGTTGTGGGTAGCCAGAGCCGTAAGGATGGTCACTGTGTCCTTCATATCTATTGTCTGTCTTCCCTGAGACATATCTTTGTTCTGTTCTCCAGATAAATTAAACTTAACTTCGGCCTCACTGCTCTTTCATGATCTTGTTTGTTTCGTCACACGCAGGCATAGATAACAGCCAGATAAGACGTTGCTTGACAATTAGGCCTTTCCCTCTTGTCAAGCCTCCACTGGTCTTCAGGCTTCTTATCAGAACCTGTTTGATGACTAGGTCTATCGATAATCCGATCCAAAATCGATCACTTCTTGCTACGTGAAGACTCGGCAGACATCCGGGTGGTCGGTAGGGAGGAGTCATTAGAAAAACTTTCTTTTTGGTATGGTTGTATCTTTAATCGCGCAACGAAATTCCTTCGGCGTATTGGAAGGGAATTACTGTCGACTTTTAGTTTTCAAATTGAACTAAAGTACAAGATTTGCAAGACGCACGCTTTCTTTATTACTTCATAAGAGGGTGAAAACATTTCCTTCGGCTTTTGCGAAAACTGTCGCCAATTTCATAAAAAAAATTGATGCGATTCCTGGACATTTTGCTTTGAGTTCTGAGGGAAAATAAATGAATTTACCAATGAGTTAAGACAAAAAAGAATATTACAATGTAAAGCGCGAAGCGAGGAGTGAAAAACAGGTTTTCAGGGAGGTGAAATTCATTTTTTACGTCTCTACTCACGTCAAATTACTTTTTCCTGAATTATAGATATTCGAACATGACATTACTGTTTAGTGTAAAATTGTCCTTTTTAAGTTCTAACTTCGCTTGTGGAAGACATAATTCTTCGCTAAATCTATACTTCACTCAGATAGCCAACCTTCGAAGACATTTTCTAAAGATTTTACTTCATTTTTCTAATTTAAGAATCTTATGACAAATAATTATTCTATTTAATCGGTATATAAATGCTCTTAACTAGGAAGAAAACAGAATAAATTCTCTCAATCTTTGCTAGCCCATGCTGCAAGTGGCTTTAATTAAACATCATGCTCATGAAACCTCGTTTGCATGCTGAGCGATATAAAACTCGTATTTTGTCAACTTCCCCCACTCGGATTTTCGGGGACTTTTGATATGTTATAGAGGACATGTTCCTGGACCAAAAACGGTTAAAAAACATTCCTTTGCAATTAGTGGCAGGTTGACCGACTTTTGGCGATAAAATGCCTGGACTAACAGGTGTGACTAGCTCAATTGGGGAAACGTTGGCAGAGCATTGCACCATCTGTGAAAACTGAAGCAGTGCTCGCATCTGCCAAAAAAGGCGATTTAAGCATACGCACTCACGAAGCAGTCAACATTCTTGATATTTAAAAAAATTCTCAAGATAAAATTTAATTGTTTTTGAACGCATGATTGTTTTTCCTTTTTTCGTCGTTTTCCCGCCTCGAATAGCCCTCGCTAATTGCGGGCAAAATTTCTGTAAGTTAGAATTTTCTAGATCTAATACAGAATTGTTGTTAAAAATGCAAAATTTCGCTTAAATAAAGGCTTTGAAGCGAAGATTTCATTTCCGGTGTGCAATGGAACAACCCTAAAACCAGGAATCCGGAATCCGGAATCCGGAATCCGGAATCCGGAATCCGGAATCTCAGTACAATGCAGAGAGTAAAAACTATCCTAAACATTCATAAAAGCTAACATTTTTAGGCCTAATTAGGCCTAAGGTTAGCTTTTATGAATGTTTAGGATAGTTTTTACTCTCTGTATTTTACTGTGATTCCGGATTCCGGATTCCCGATTCCTTGTTTTAGGGTTTCTCTGCGCAATGAGCGTTGCGTGCCTGCGGTTGGTTGCATAAAAATCTCGCTTCTAAGAAAGTATTTCCGCCTTTCCAAGAATCCAGAGATACCCACGGACATGAAAGGTAGATGGGCCTTATCCTAAAATGTTTATTCGATGCTTGAACCTTAAAGAACCCCGAAACAAAGACAATGAAATGCCCTAATCCGGATTGTCCTTTCAGTCAGAATGAAGAGTTAAAAGAAACTTGTAAATTTTGCTTTGAATGTGGCTTCAATTTGCGGCAAGATAAGAAAACAGCATCGGCGCAAAATGAAAACACTGCTCCGCTGTCGGAAGATTCCAAACAAGTAGCGGCACAATGCGATGATCTTCATTGCAATGCAAAGGGCTCGACTGGTAGGTATTCAGAGTGTTATCATACTGTCATTTATGTTGAGCTAACAAGCGGCATGAATAAATATTGATTTATTGTATTCAAGGCGAACACACCTACTCTCCCTTAATTTCCTTCGGATCAAACGGTTCTTTCGGGTTGAAATTTAATATACTCCAATTCCAACCAACTGAATAGGAAAGAAGGTCACCACATGCAAGATTTAGAGGCTCTCTTGTGGAAAATGAGTAGCCATGATTCTTTATTTAGTCTCAGTGCATTCCGATGTAAATTCTGAAACGAAAGCAAAATTTTGGTGGTTTGTACGTCATGTCATCGCCGCCAATGTTGGTGAACGAAGACAAAAAGTTTCTCAATAGCTCCTTTTGTTTGTCCACCAGCAATATTGTACATTTCAGGATTGTTATCTGTGTCTCTATGTAGATTATGGTGGTTGCTAACCACGTATAATGTTGCGTGTTACATTGCATAACCGAACATTCTTTCTTAATTAAAGCCGCAGTTAAACTTTTGTTTACAACGCCATGTCATGTTAGGGAACATTGAAAAAAGTACGTTCGCCATGTGCGAAGGTGTGCTTACGGCGAAATCCAGTCGTCTTGGCTTTTTGGAAATCAAGTTAAATGGAAGATGGCAGATCCATAAACCACTTTCATAAATGGCGACCATCTTTACATTCTTTTGTATTCATGTTAATTAATTAGACCTACTACCCTCATTTTCAAACAAATATTCTTTTGAAATTTCCTCGTCGTATCAAGGCTAGAAAGGCTTATTAGCATTAAAACAAAAGAATATTTTATTTGGCTGCCATTATGAAAGAGGTCTATATAGGGTGCCAGTATAATGTAGGCTAAATTCCCTGCCTAAAGTTATAGCAGGATTGCTTCCCAGCTGACTGGTATGCTTGAGTCAGTTTCTGTCACCAATTAGATGAACTTTGGAAGAACAATGTTCCATGTGAAAGATCCCACTCAAGGAATTGTATCTTGTAAAATCAAGACCTGCATCCCAGTTATGTAAATTTTTTGTGGGTAATGCACTATAATCCTTTGTCATGGGGTTTTAAGACTGTGAGTCTGTGGTGACAAATAGGCACCCAGCATGTGCCCAAATCACGGAATACACAAGTCTATTGGAAGTGTGCTTAAATTTGAACAATTGAGCCCCAAAATCAGCAAGAGTAGTATAAAGAATACAGTATCAGATGTGACGCTGATAAATAATAAAGCAGCTTTTATTTCAAAAACGATAGAATTACCTGGTGTTAAAATTAACAACCTGGGCCCGGTTGTTCGAAAACCGATTAACACTAATCCCTGATTAAAAATTAACCAAGGAATTTATTTCTCTACCCCCAAATGCTGTTCAGCATCGATATTTGGCAAAACTTTACATTAGAGGAAGTCAATCTTAAAAAACAGAAATAAACAAAAGAAACTTTCACCAAAAAGTTGAAAACATGTAACAAAAGTTTGTGCTAATGCTGGATTTAGTTAATCGGCTTTCAAACAACTGGGCCCTGGTCTAGAAGTGTAAATTTTTGATTTGCTAAAACAATGGTCAACCTCAGAGGTTGCATGATTGTGATCTTTGTGTTGAATTCTTGTCAAACTTTATAATACTTGAAGGGAAATACAAACTGACAAAAACAAAAAGCTGGTGAATGCCATCTTTTTGTCAGAGATGCATCCTTTGTTTCATGGGTTGTCAGTAAACATGCAAGGTAACTTGATCAAATTGCATTTAGCAAAAATATCCCAAAATTTTTTTGCTGATTGCAACTTTTTATATTCACGGTGCAAAATTTATGTTGTTTTGTTGTTGCAAATTTTGTTACTGATGGCATTTTTTTATTCTCGACACTTAAATTGGAACCCTATGGAAACATGGACTACATATACAGTGTATTTATATTTGATGATTTCCAACCACAGTGAAGTTCTAACCTTTTTGTCTTTGTCAATCGCAAAACATTTTACTCTGTCCAGACAAACTTCCACTTTATGATTGGTGAAATGACTGTGATGTTTTGACAGATGAATCAAATAGTTTTGCTCTTCCTAAAAACCTTTGTATCAATATATTTGTTTTGCATAAAGCTGGCTACAAAATCTGTATCTTGCTTAGTTCACATTTTTTAGCATCAAAGTAGAAGTTTCGGTCCCATGTTTGTGACCTCAAGAAATTGCCTACGAAAGGCAATCATATGTTGTGATTCTCAATGGTCTCACATCCAGATACTGTCCTGACAGGGATTAATGTCAGTGAACTTAAGTGTGAATCAAGCTGTTATTAATTTTAGTATTGACTACTGTCAAGCTGAATTTGATGATTCACAAGTCTTTGTCAGGTATATTACTGTGCTTTATTCACAGGAAAAGTAGAACTAAAAACTACAGCAAATTAATTCACACTTTAACTTGCAGTTAAAAATAAGTTGCATTGAACTTGGAAATGATCAACATGTCAGCCTCGAAGCCAATGTTACTCATTTTCCTTTTATATTACTCAATCTTTCTTGGTTTTGTATTTTACTAGTAAAACCGCATATCTTCTCAGAAACAATGCGTCCAGTGTAGTTATTTTGACCACAACTTACCTTCTTAAACCAAACAGATCGCACTTACTTATGGTTCAGAGTCTGGCCAAGGGCGAAGTATTTCAATTCTGTCACATGTCTTTCCCTACAGTTTGTACCTTTGCTCTTTGCGCCTAAAGCAACTGTCACACGCAATTCAATAATCCAAGATTACTAAGCTATGCTTTTAATTTTATAGGCAGACCAGTAACTCATTAATTAATCTTTTTAATTAATCTGTGGTTCTATATCTGGCCTATTTTTCTCCTGATTTTTGCCAATTTTTCGTTTGACTTTGCTGTTTAAATGCCTTTCACGACAATAATGAATATGAAGTGATATCTTGCATTCAATAAGCCGTTAACAATATTCCTGTTGACTGCACTGTATCACATCTACAAACTCGTCGTCACCTTGCATTGTATTTCATACTTCAATACTCAACCATGGTGCAACTACACAGCAATACAAATCTTTGATAACAGCTTTATAATTAATTAAGCAATAGAGGACTTTTTCTGTGTTAGCCTCATCTAAACTCGAGAGGGAATTGGGAGAATTCGAGACAGTTATGCAAACCTGAGGTTCCGACCGGAGTCAAGCGCACTAACCATGAGGCCACTGCGCTATGTAAACACTGAAAAAAGTCCTCTATTGCTTTTATAAAATATTTCTCAAAATAATTTGACAAATGAAGGAAAATGCTGTTTTTTTACTTCTTGATTGAAACAGATTTTCTTGATACGTGCTCATATTTCCTACCAGTCAATCAAAATAAGTGTCTGACAACACATAACCAATCAAAATTTGTGTGATGTCACAGCCGTGTTTACATACTCTCATCTAAACACAGCTATCAATGAATGAGAGTGCACATATTATCCTAATTATTTTATAATGATCCATGAAAAGACATCTACCACGCCACTATATTGTTTTACAAAACAATATCATGTACTATTAGAGCTACGTATCATGCAAAAATGACTTGAATCTCCTGGAAAAAGATGCACCTCAGTTGACAGTTATGCAATGAAGCGCAATGTCAAACATTACTAGACAAGACCCGAGCCTTTACCACAGCCTCTGCTGCACCACCCACCAGTTACACAATGCACGCCTATTTTTTACCCTCTTGAAAAACCGCAATTACTCTCTAAGGGGCAGAAAGTGTTTTGAAATTTATGCACGTAATTGTTTTTTTTTTTGTTGGACACTCGTGATTGCATGTCATTACTATGAACACGGCTCCCAGTCAGTGGAGCCTCAATTTCAGAACTGCCACACAAGCAGTTTTTTTTTTGCTTATGTGTGTCATGTTGAATTCTTTGAGGTAGTTTTGTAAATAAAAAAGGTGAGATATTCTTGGTCAACTGTGATTATTTGCTGGAGGATAATAAATAAATAAATAAATAAATAAATAAATATATATATATATATATATAACTAACTGCAGACAGTACTGTTTCGGCCTTCTGGGCCTCATCAGTGCAGTGCTGATGTCTGGGATGGAGGTTAAGCTTATAAAGCCACCCCAGATGTCCCACACATGTGGTACATCCAAGTCATGCCAGAGTGCTCAAACTAGCGAGCTAGTGAGCATGCGCAATTGCTAGCGGCAATGACTCATCCCAGTAGAGTGCTCAATTTGGACATGAAAGCATAAGCTTTGTAATGCCAAAGAGCTATATATATATACCCTGATTAAAGAAAGACAACTTCACAGCGTAGCGACTTCAAGTTTCATGTTTGAACAATCATCAGGCTACAGTTCTACATTTGCATTTCCACTTATTTAAAGGTCATTCTAATACTCCAGGGAGGGTGCTACATTGTATTTTGAGTTCGATAAAAGGTATTTGTTTTTGCTTGTTTCTGCAGTAGTTGCATAGCTGCGCCTCATTAGGTGTTGCAGTGGCGTTTAATACTTTTGCGTTGTGTTGTCTAATTATACCTGTCATGTTGGTTGTACAGCAGTAGCTAAGCTTAACCTCCATCCTAGACATCAGCACTGCACTGATGATATATCTATATATATATATATATATATATATATATATATATATATATATATATATATATATATATATATATATATATATATATATATATATATATATATATATATATATATATATATAAATGAGGCCGATTGCTTCAGCGCAATAGGATCCCCATCAAGGGCGTACATAAGGACTTGTTAAAAATTCAGTGTTAAAAAACACCTTAAGAAATATGCAACAACTTGCCCTAAGTCCGCTAAAGTCAAGTATAGTGGACGCGATTCTTTGAATGGAATTCTTGTCTTTTATTCAGCCCAAAAGGTGAAAGGGAAAACAACTGCGCACTCCAGTATGCTTCTTTCGTGATGAACAATTGCTACCATCAACTGATTGTATTCTGGAAGCTGTAGAGATTTGCCTTAAAAGCAATCACTCGGTTTTCAATGAGAAGTTCTACCAACAAGTACATCGTACGGCTATGGGACCTAAAAATGCCTGTAGTTATGCGGACATAGCCATGGGGGAGACAGACCACAAGGCTAAGCATTGTGGCCCTATCAAGCCCTCACAATGGTGGAGATATCGTTTGATATCTTTGACCTTTGGTAACAGGGCACTGCTGCACTGAGTTCCTTCACTGAGTCCATTAATTCGCTGTATCCCACGATTAAATTTGAATTAGTTCATTCGGAAAGCAAACTTAATGTTCTAGATGTTACACTCCATCTGGTTGATGGTTTTATCCAAACAGATGTTTACTCTAAACCTACTGATAGCCATTTGTATCTTCCTCCATCCAGTGCCCATCCTAAGCATGTTTTCAAAGCAATTCCGTTTGGAGTCGCTTCGAGACTATGTAGAAATTGCTCTAAGAATTGTTTCCTTAACAAAAGGCTGAAGGAGTATAAGGGCTACCTAGTTGACCAGGGATATCCAGAAGAATTGGTCTCGCGGGAATTTCTAGAGCGGCGAGCATTCCTAGAAATGATTTACTCCAAGCCAAAGTCAGAGATTCCAAAAAGATTTTTCCTTTTGTTCTTACATATAACCCTAATTTACCGTCTATTAATGGCTTGATTAAAAAGCATTTTCATTTTTTGCTCTCGTCGCCAAAACGTAAGGAAGTTCCACCGAATTCCATAATTTCATCCTTTCGCAGGTCTAAGAACCTCAAGGAAATTCTGGCACCTTCTAAGTGTAGAAAGGGCTCACCAGAGTCGATTACATTGCCATCAGGGGGATGTTTCACTTGTAACAAAACCAGATGCGATCTTTGTAAGAACTTCTTGGTCAACTCGCAAACTTTCTCGAGCGCACAAACGGGTAAAACATATTTTGTTTGGCAGAAACTCTCGTGCAATTCAGCGACTGTTATTTATTTGGTTCATTGCAAGAAGTGCAATCTCCAATATGTCGGTTCTGCCACGACCGAATTTAAAGTTAGATTTAGAAATCACAAATCTTCTATGAAAACAAACAAAAAAACTTGCGAAGTCGCCTCACACTTTAACCAAACCCCACATGTGTTATCGGACTTTACATTCCAATGCATTGACCAAATTCAAAACAGTACGTCCGAGAACACTGAAAATTTACTCATCGTGAAAGAAGCATACTGGAGTGCGCAGTTGTTTTCCCTTTCACCTTTTGGGCTGAATAAAAGACAAGAATTCCATTCAAAGAATCGCGTCCACTATACTTGACTTTAGCGGACTTAGGGCAAGTTGTTGCATATTTCTTAAGGTGTTTTTTAACACTGAATTTTTAACAAGTCCTTATGTACGCCCTTGATGGGGATCCTATTGCGCTGAAGCAATTACGCAATGTTTGTCGCCATTTCCAGTATTTTTGTTCTCATCTGTTGTATCTGATTGACTTTTTTCTGTACCTATTGTTTTCTTTGAATTTGTTATGTAACCTGTTTTTTATTCATTGTTGTAAAACCCTATTTAAGTTGTAGATTTTTCTACCGACTCTTTTGTAACTGAAGAAGGTCGAGAGACCGAAACGTATTATAAAATCTTAAAAATTTGTTTATAGTTTTTAAACCAAAAGTTGTCCATTTTCGGCCTCATTTTTAACCAGTTTTTTATCATCTACCGAATCAGGACTGTGAATCCTTGTGAACCTTTTGGTTGGGATCTTTGTTGGCTCAGGAAGCACTCATAACTGTCTCTCTCTCTCTCTCTCTCTCTCTCTCTCTCTCTCTCTCTCTCTCTCTCTCTCCAGAGGAAAAGTAGGGCACATATGTAACATTTCCCTCCTTCGGTTATAGCTTCCTCAATATAACGTGGTAACATCTCAAGCTGACATGGAAGACGCCTCCCAGTAGGCGCCTTGTGCATGCAAACCCCCAAAATACACAATAAGAACCGAAATTTTTTATTTCATTATTAGTCGTTAAGAGGGTGCAAAAGTTCCCTACGCAGTGGTAAGCACTTCATTAAAAGCTTTTTACCCCATTTTGTTATCTCATTGTAGCTATTGGGTTACCATTGCGACGCCATATGATTCTCTCGACTACCACTGCATTTTAAATTTGAGATATTGCAGCTCAGAAAAATCTGACGTGTTTCCGTATGACTTCTCATGTCAATGAATAGAATCACGATTCGCAAAAACCCCGTTTGTTACACTGCGACTTTCAAATCACAACTGTGCCTCCTTGAATAACTCAATCTTCACAAAACTTTGACATAAGTTAAAGTAGGTATTAATAAATGTAACAAAGAAAAAATAAAGTTAATTGAAGTTTTTCTGAATTTTTGGTGTGACTTTGAAGTTAACCATGTCTAAAAAACGTCAACGTTACCAAAGTTCCTGGTTTGCCATATGTTCCAGGAAGGGTTTTCGACACAATTTCTTGAGAGATAACAATCATTAATGCAATCAAATTAAACATTATCTTGACGGCAATAACTGACCTAAATTGCAGATTTGTCCTTGAAAACAAAAGGGAGTTAGAACTGTGAAAAGTTATTTTTACACTCTTTTCGCCTTTGCGCTACCGCGAAAAAGGGTATAATGTTCTCCAAATTCCGTTTGAGACTCACTACATAGGAAAGTCGCTTTCGAAATACAATAGCAAACATTGTTTTACGCAAATTGTCTCTTGCCTTGTACTCTTTTTATCATGGCGCTTACCTTTTAAATCTTAGAAATCACGTTGAACAGCATAGCGATACGAAAAAGTTGACCCGGAATACCAAATTTCACTCTATTGCAGTACAACAGTTATCCCACATTTATCCCTTGGGATCTTTTTTTGGAGTTAGTAATGTTTCAATTATCCTTTTTTAGAGTAAGCTATTCAATGCTTTTATGAGTGTTTTACAGTGCAACGCGCCTTACCATGGCCACTCAACAAACTTTCACATTTGACAATTTACGTGTAAATACGTCATCTCAACAACCCATGCAACGGTGTTCAACTTACAACTGTGCAAACTTTGCAAGGAGGCGTGACTGTCAATCAAATTCACACATTCTGATTGACGGTCAATTTCTAAAAAACTTTGTTAGGTTGCCACGGTTAGGTGCGTCGCACGATAAATCAAAGAGCGGGCAACTTATGTCTAAATGACGAGGGAGGGTAGGGATAGGTCAGTCGCGCGCTGTCATCGCCGGCGGCTTTCAAGTCAACAAAACTAATCCATTTTTCCTTGCTTCATGAAAACAGCCTCTCCTATATAATCTTCTATTTAAGTGGCTTCCGGCGCGGGGTCGCTAAGGGCGGACACCTTTCGGACATTGTAACATTCGTGACATTTTACCGTCGTAACGTTCTTCTTATTATTTTATTTTTCGGAGAAGATAGCATTACGGGTGCTATAATTAATCCGAGGGAAAATAAATTTATCTGTATCTAACTGTAATCCCTATGAAAAGCAAAATCAAAGACGGTCCCGTCCCCGGCCAGCGGGCTCAAACAGCGGTGACTACCAATCTGCAGTCGCTCCATCTGATCATGCAAGATCTTTCGTATTTCCACGTGCGTTTCGAAATGCTTAAGAGTTTGTTATTAAGGTAAGTGTTTGTTTTAAATTTTTCTTTTGTCGCATATTTCAAATGTCTGTGGCTTCGGACTTCAAATTTCGAAATGTACTCTTTAAGATCGAGAGCAGAATTTAACTGTGCCGATTCATGGATGTGTTATGATTACAAAAACTCTAGACGAAAAGTAAAATCTTTTCGTAGATGTCAATCTTCTCTGCCCAAAGTAACAAGTTAAAAATGGTTATTTATCTCCCGTTTATACATTTATTTCAGAACAGTTCATTGAATCTATGTCGATCATTTGGTATGATAAAAAGATGAACCCATTAAATGTGAGTATTATTTTTGTTTTGTTTTGTTTTACTGTACCTACCTTCTGCATGTGTATTTTTTAGATGGATAATTTCCGCTAAACGTTATTGTTGTCGCCCAGTTTCGACCACATGATGATTCATTTGGAAGGTTACAGAATGATTTGATCTATCAGAGTGCATGGATGAATGTACAAACAGAACAATAAAGTTAGTGTAACCTGCGAAATAAACCATGACCTAGTTCTGGCCGTCAATCTCTCTGTCATGCAACACTGTGCTCTTGAGAGAGAGGGTCCAGGAATAATTGCCCGCACATGCCCACGGTGAGCAGATTATTCACAACCCTTAGTATCCATTGGACACTTGTACTTCAGGCAGTTATAAAGAAAATTATGTTGCACACTTTTCAAGGTTTGACCATGAATCCATGGTAACACATAAAGCACTTTTCGTCTACCAATCAGTCAATTAAATTTATTGCTCAATCCATCCATCCATTACTCAATCAATCAAGCAATTTTTTACTCAATCATCCAATCAATTATTAAATCAATAGTTTTGTTCCTTCATTTGGTTTGTTTTCATTAAAAAGTTGTGGCTAAAGGGCTGATGGGAGGTTTGGGAATAATATGGTGATTTTTGAATGATTATTGAGTGCCATTTGGTATTTTTGAAATCACTCAATATTTTCCAATCTTGTTTAAAGGTAAATGATCAGTAAACCTGATTATTTATTTTTTGCTCTTTACTTACAGGCTGATGACTTTCTGAAAAAGCTGCACTCTGAGTCAGAGTCAGAATCTTTTGTGAGTACATCAATAGTGTATTTTCACCGTTAAAAATTATTCTGGATAATCATCACAACAATATACTTCAAACATGAAACAGTTTCAGATGATGTTGGTACTTGAAAATCATGTATCTTTTGATAAATAGTCAATCATTTACCTACTGAATATCTTTATAAATTATCTGTTTACATTATTCGTTAATCTCACATCACATATTACTCAATGTAATTTTAATTTCTAGTTTGTTGTTTGAAGCATTTATTCAGATATGACATGAGAATAATAATAATAATAATAATAATAATAATAATAATAATAATAATGATAATAATAATGATTTATTAACAGATCCACTGGGTGGCTCTTCCCTGTTAAATTACATGAATTACAATTACAAAATAAATCAAATTAAGTTATTTACAAATTATACAGTAGAAACAGGATTAGTGGAATCCAATTACAATAAAACTAACTAATCCCTTTCTACTCTGTTTCTTAAAAAATTCCTTGAGAGTCTTAAAAAAGTTCTGTAATCTTTACAGTGTCTAATAGTTTCTGGTAGATTATTAAATAGTTTCGACGCATTATCTTGGAAAGTGCCATTTTTGGTCGGGACCACTAATCTAATTGAATTGCTTGAACGCAGTTTCTTGGGGCATTCCTGTTTTATTATTTTAAGATAAATAACTGTTGTTATATCCATAATTATTGTATATTGAAGCAGTTTAATGGATATCAAGGTGTTTTTGTGCACATAAATAGTTTGAGCATTAGACTATGCTTGTACATGCATAGAAATGGTGTGTTACCAATTATCACGAATTGGTCCATACTCAGTTTTTATCAAAACAAATCCTACAAGTCCCTGCAAATTAGAGTTTTATGAAAAGACCAGTACATGTTCACTTTATTATTATTTTTTGACTGTTTAGGATGGGAGCTCTGCAAAGTCTTACCAGCCTGACTCAGATGATGAAGAGTATGATGATGAAGAGGAGACTGGAAGTGATCAGATTGAAGTTTCTGAAAATGAGAGTGATGAAACAAAGGAAGAAGTTGAGGAGAGTGATTGCGATGGAAAGAAAAGCAATGCGTTTATGGAAGACGATGGAGACTTGGTTGCTAAGGTAAGAGAAAACAGTGTCTTTCAGGGAAGAGCCTTGTCTCATATTTTAAGGCTGTTTGATATCCATCCGTCCATCCCTTCATTTACATTGTAGTAGCAAAGACAGGCATTGAAAAGTGGCTTAAAATGTACCCAATAGCCCTCAAACACATGAATCTGGGCACCCAACCCCTTGTAAACCTACACAGATGTTGCTGCTGTGTGCTACTGTTTTTATTCTAGTATTAGACTGTTATATTGCACTTATGTTATCATCGTCATCATAAAAGTTTATTTCTGCTAGATTTTAATTTCATGCAATTTATACTGCAGAAACAGCATATGACAGTTTCCAAGTAAAATTATAATTTATTTTTCTGTAGGATTGCAGCCGTGAAGACACCAACAGGGGCAAGAAAAGTGGAAGTGGCGGCACCCGTAAACGCCGGCGCTGCCCATTAATTTACTGTAAGTCTAAAGTTGTTCACTTACCTCGGCACCTGCAAGACGTCCACGGATGGCCGCGAATACATGCAAGAACTGCATTAGTTCGTTATGGCATGAGAAAGACGTATGCTTTCTCACATCCAAAGAAAGCTCCAAAGAAGAAAAAACAATCTGAAGAAGAGGCTAGTAAAAGCAAAGAATCAAAGGACTATCATTACCATCGTTACTGCCCCTTACAAGGATGTACAGCATTAGTGAAACGGCTACCTCCACATCTGCGTAAGGTGCATAAATTGTCTCCTGATGAAGTGAAAAAGGCCCTTTCCAAGGCAGTTGGAAAGCGTGTTCGGGACTCCCATCGTGTACCTATTCATGAGAGAAGACTCCAATATCGTAACACATTTCAAGATGAATCAGATCAACCTTCAGTGTCTGAACATTGCAGCCAAATAGTACCTTGTATAGTCCTTTCAGACACCATGAGCGAGGAAGAAAGCAATGAGAATGAAGACACATTGGAAACTGTCAGTGGAAATGTTCATGCGCATGAAGTGTTGAAGAACTTTAAGGCGTGGCTTCAGTCAGCAGATGGAGGGCAGCTGGATGCGAAGACAACTGAGCAGCATTACAAGCAATTGTTAAAGCTTTTAAGCATCATCGATGAAAAGATGGAGGTGTCCTCATTATATGACGATCAAGTGATAAATGAGAAGTTCCTAGAAGGGTACGCTAAAAAGCAATACCATCCCAAAACAACACAATCTTACCTGATGAGCCTGCGCCACTTTTATTCATTTTTCCTGACCACTGACTTGGGCGAGAGCACAACAAAGGAGAAGGTCATAGTGCTGAAGGAAAAGGTAGCCAGATGGTCTACTTCATTTCGTCGTAGTAGCGCAAAAAGACACTGGGAGAAAATGGAGGAAGATTTTAATGCGCTTATCTCGCCAGAGCAGATAAAAGAGTTCGAACGAAGTAAGGCCGCCAGAGATGCAATCTGCCTATTAGGAAAATTGACTGGTGCTCAAAACATGGACATATCACAGAGTCAGTACACCTTGCTTAGAGACTTTTTGATTGTCGAAATTGCTATCGACAATGCAAACAGATCTGGGGCTTTAGCCAACATGAAAATGGGCGAATTCAAAAAAATGAAAACAGAGGGAGATGACAGTGTGATCCTTGTAAAAGACCATAAGACAATGTCAACTCATGGACCAGCCCGCACTGTTTTGAGCCAGAAACTAAGTCGGTGGTTACAAATCTTTGTCACAGAAGCTCGCCCCCGCGTTTCAGGGGCCACAAATGACAATGATCGTCATGTATTTCTGTCTTGGAATGGTGAACGTCTGGCCTCGAGCCAAATTAGCAAGGCGATGAAATCCGTTTGGAAAAAGGCGGAAATTGATGGTACCATACATACAACCATACTGCGGAAGTCAGCAGTATCAGGAGTACACAGCACAACCGATAGTAGTGAGACCCACAGTGATCTAGCGGATTTAATGGCTCACAATGTGGGTACTGCTAGGCATTATTACAAGCTAAACGAGAAGTCAAAGTCGTCCGTTAAAGCCTCGAGACAACTGCGATGTGTCATGCGTGGAGAGAAACAACAGAGGGAAAGTGATCCTGATGGACTCCTAGTTGTCTCAACTCCAGAAGAATGTCAGTCAAAAAAGTCAAAGGTCTCATGGTCTCCTACAAAAGTAACTCTTGTTCAAGCCGTTTTTGAAGCAGAAATTGCCCAACAATCTGTCTCCTTAGAGACTGTGAAGTCAAAAATATCTAGTCTTCCCGAGCTCCAGAATGTGAGTCCAAAACGGGTGTTGGACAAAGTCCGTTCACAGTGGCGATACGAAAAAGAGATCACAACAGAGCCTTTAGATCTCCCCTCTGAACAAGAAACAGTGGAACAGCGAGTCCAGAGAATCCTGGACGATCCAGACAACATCAGTGACGTTATTCCTCCGACTGTGACAAGCAGCATGAAAAATGTATATAAATCAACTGAACTGGAAAAAGTAAGAAACACTTTTAAGGAAATGATTGTGAAATCTGCCCCAATCTCGAAACCACGCATTAAAGAGACTCTTGAGAAGGAAAGCTGGGGGAAGGATATGTTAGAGAAGGTGTCAGTGGAAACTATAGTGAATCGAATTAAGTATGAAAGACGTGTTCATAGAAGTTTAAAGAAGGTCTAGGTATAGCTGAGGATTCTGGTAGATGTCCTTCACAGGATTTTTCACAGTGCAAAACTTTAATGCAGACAAACATGCTGTGGTATGGTATGAGCTTGTCGCATGCGACAAGCTTACGACAGGTCTACGACACGCCGCCTAAGCGAGTTGTAGGTTTGATTTCGTGTTGCAGGCCTTTCGTAAGCTTGTCACATACAACCGGCAAAATCGTACCGTGTAAATCACCCTTTCGGTAGGGAACTTCTGAATGTAATGATGTTTCATGGAGATTCCTGGCTTTTTTTAGTGCAAACTCACTACTGAGTTTGAAAAACAAGTGGAAGTCAGAATAGCAGTTATGGGTAGGGGGCATTTAGTTGTCCTTTTTTTGTCAGAGAGTTATTTTTATCGTTGTTGTCGTTAATTTTTGTCTATACTGAAACACAAGAACTAGTTTACTTAAAACCATTTCGGATAGACAAGGAACTTTGTTTAGTGGCACTAGGTTCTGTTTTCAAATTCTTGGCGTTATTGCTAGTGCATTTAGTTGAAAACTAAGTTTAAATGTTGTTTATGTTTCATTTTAAATCAACAGTATTACTTGGAAGACTAGAAGTGAAACCTTCTCTCAAAAGAGGAAAATAGGAAAGTTTTACGGTGCTTCCTTAAGCTTTCTAGTTTGGTTTTTTAAGTTGGAACCATTGTTAGCTTTTACTCCTTCATGCCATCATGTTAGGATCAATAATTAATAAAGTTTTTTTGGTTGTGTTAACAAAATGAAGGTGAACCACGTTGTTTTCTTTGCGATAATAATTACTCAGTCGCAGAGACCACTTGCTGTATTACGTCCTGTCCTTGACAATATGACAATTATTGTTGACAATTGGGGTTGATTGGCTGCATCTTGATGTGCATTAATGTGACAGCGCGATGCTGTTAGTGAGTTTCAAATGTGCTAGTCAATACTTGGCTGTGTAGCCGCGCGATGCGGTTCCAGTCGAGAGCCACAAATTGACCCTTGCTCACCGTAGAGTCTCCAGTAGCTCAGTGGTTAGAGCATCCGACTAGATCACGGAGGGTCGTGGGTTCAAATCCCATCTGGGACTCGGATATTTTTCCGAGTCTACATTTCTCCTTACATTCAATATCATTGTTGTTGTTTCATCGTTAACACATTGGGGTAGTCACCAGCATTATAAGTAGAAGAAATCTTGAAATTGAACAACGGATCCATTGCCATTTGGCACATGTTGTTTTCCCAATGACTAGTAGTAACATAAAGATGGTGGTAAACGGGAACCCATTGTACCGGACACATTGCTGCTCATGATGTTTCATTGTGCGAGCAAACAAGGAAACATTTGCTGTGGACATAAAATGTTTTTGAGAAAAAGTCAGAAACAATTTTGTTTCACGGAAGCAAATTTTGTGTCCGCCATTTTGTTTCGCGCGCGGGCAAACGGAAACATTTGTGTCAGCAACAAAGTGTCCGCCACAGTGTGTCCTACCGTCTGAACTAAACACGACACGCACCACAACGTAACATCCCATACTAATTTATTACTCTGATTTATTATTTATATGCAAATACATCGTCAAAAGTTAACGGGAGGACATTTAAAGGAGTACATTTTTACGTTCTGCAAGTGAGGTTAAGTCTCTTCGTTTCTGTAAAGTTGGCAAATTCAGTATGTTGAGACGGTGTTGCTTCATTTTTCCGGCCCGTACCTGGACCTTGATTTGAGTTATGTAAGGTTCCCGGTTATGTTACCAAAGTTCCTGTTTTTGTTACCAAAGTTCCCGCTTTCGTTACTAAAGTTCCTTATCAGGTTACGAAAGTGCCTTATGTCGTTACTAAAGTTCCCTATCCTAGGTTACAAAAGTGCCCTGTGTTACCAATGTTCCCTATGGTCGTTACAAAAGTTCCCTGAAATGTTACTAAAGTTCCCTTTCCCGGTTACGAAAGTGCCCTTTCCTCTGGCTCTCTCTCTCTCTCTCTCTCTCTCTCTATATATATATATATATAAAGATATAAAGTTAAAAAAGAAGCGAGGACGGACAACTGACTTAAAAGTTTAAAAATTAAAAATTTGATAAAACGTTTCGGTGAAAGACCTTCTTCAGTTATGACAACTTAATTTTGAATAAAAACGAAACTGAAATAAGATTTAGGCGCTAACAATTACATAATTACAAGTGACAACTATCAAAAAAGCATAAGATTACAAAAAAGAACAACAAAAAGTGGTGCTAATTAGTAGACGACAAAAAAGCTAAGTTAACGAAGCAAAAAATTAACAAAACCCGTGGAGGGGCCCTTAAGCAATGTTAATCATAATAAGCTCCCCGGTCAGGGCCTTTGGGTTCACCTAACACCTAAAGGCCTGATGAAATCCAAGAAAAGGGCCTTGATCATGTAGGAACGTACACTATGGAAAAGGAAACTAATTATAACAAATTCTGTTTTTTGAATGAAATTTCTTCCTTTTATTTAAGCCGTGGAATGCTAAAGAGAACAGCTGAGCACTCCAATGAGCCTCTTTTGTAATTATTAAAAGCCTATCGATTTCTTCAGAGTTGTAAAGGGCCTGCACCTGATCGATGCATTGAAATGAAAAATCACCTAGGGTGTGCTATAAGGGTATGCCTTTATAGTGGTGTATGTGTATTGGGTTTCCAACACCAAAGTGGTGACCCCGCCAAGACACGGCTGTGAATTATGAGTGGAGTCAGTCCAAAAAAACAGAAACCTCAATCGTGCAGTGACAAATGGTGGGAAAAGGTGAAAATTTCTCAAAGGAGCTACCTACACAAAGTGCTTTTTTTTCAAGAACGAGATCCAGGAGACTTTTGAATCAGAAAGCACAAGTGACATTAAAGTGGAATATGAAAGAATTGTTTGTTTACGCAATAGGTTCAAGCTGTGTTGAAGCAAACAAGCAATTTTACGAAGTTGTTGAAGTGGAAGTTTGCTTCCAGCTAGATAGTGGTGTGAAAGGTAATGTGATGTCAATGAGCAGTTACCAAAACCGGAAGCATAGACTTCTGAAAGCACTGAAAACCAAGAACAGTGTGTTGATCTCTTTTTCTAAACACAAACTGAAACCTTGCGGAGAAGTTGTGTTGCGGGCGCGATTCAAAGAAACGGTCGCAGAAGTTAAGTTCTTTGTTGTGGAACCGGACGTAGAGTCAGTGCTTCGTGGAAACTTCTGTGTCAAACTTGACCTACTGAAGAGAAGTCACCAGCTAACCAGCAACGAATCACTAGTACGAAGAGTGGAGTTGGATGACTACCCTGAGTTGTTCAATGGGCTCGGATGCTTGCCTGGCACTTATCACATTGAGCTTTCTGTTGATGCAATCCCTGTGGTACATTCGCCAAGGAAGATACCAGTCCCACAGGGCACTCACTGACAGTACATTGAAACAAGGTATGTTCCCATTGAAATGGAAATGGTAGCAGTCGTTTTTGCTTGTCGCAAGTTCCACCAGTACATCTACGACAGAATTGTTGTGGTTGAGACAGATCATAGACCTCTCCAAGCCATCAGTACCGAACCCTTGTTGTCTCAAGTACCACTGAGACTTCAGAAAATGATCCTCACTGTCCGTGGGTATGATAAGGAGGTATGCTACATCCCAGGTTGTAAGCACGTCCTTGTTGACCAGGGTCAGGTCCAGGAATCTTTTTCTTAGGATTGGGTGCACCACTAAGAAATGGGTTCTTCCATAATACCAGTTGTATTAGAAACCCGCAGGTCACCTCAGGAGGGTGCACACCCCCTGCACCATCCCCCTGGATCCACCCCTGCTGACATTCTGAGCCGAGCAGCAGTGCAGAGTGATGACAGTGGAACTTGTGAGGAATTCCAAGAAATTAATATTTTCCTGTCAGTCTCAGACGAGTGATATGAAGAGTTCCAGAGGGAAACCAAGAGAGACCCAGAACCACAAGCACTTCTCTCCATGGTGAAAATGGATGGCTAGACTCAAGCCTGCAATTTCCTGTGGAGGCAAGACCCTATGGGACATACCAAGATGAAGTTGCCACAGCAGCTGGTTCCCTTTTCAAAGGAACACGTTTAAGTTGGCTCAAACCAGTTTCAACACTTTAACGAAACGTTCTTACTAGAAGAATTGACACTACAACAGTTTATCACTTAACGGCAATGTTATGGTACCTTAAATAATTGAAAATTTAAGATAGCCTTGAATCCGTTCCATTGATTTTCTTAAACTTTGCATAGAGTTTCACATGGTACCATAACATTGGTAAGGTAAAGTCTCTGCTTACGAGCCAGAAGGCCCATCAGGCCGGCGCTTATCTCCGGTTTCCTTAGCATGAAGCGACTAGGAGTATTTCTACTCCCCCCTGGATGGGATGCTAGTCCATCGCAGGGTTACCCCCAGCATTTCGCAGGTACCCATTTATACACCTGGGTGGAGAGAGGCACCGTGGGAGTAAAGTGTCTTGCCCAAGAACACAACACAATGTCCCCAGCCAGGACCCGAACCCGGACCACTTGATCCGGAGTCGAGCACTCTAACCATGAGGCCACCGCGCCTCCCACACCATAACATTGGTGTCATGTGATAAATTGTTGTGGTGTCAATCCTTCTAATAACAAGGTCTCTTGAAAGTGTTGAAACTGGTTTGAGCCACCGTGATTGTCCCAAAGCTTCTAAGACCTGAAATGCTATGTCAGATCCACAAGAGCCACTTAGGCATAGTCAAGTGCAGACAAAGGGCCAGAGGAATACTATTGTGGCCTGGAATGTCGGTGAAAATTGAGGAAATGGCCACCCATTGCAGCATTTGTGCCAATAAACAGCCCTCAGAGCCACTAAGGCCTTCTGTACCACCATCACTACCTTTGAAAAAGATAGCAACAGAATTATTTGAGTTTCATGGAACGCATTTTTTACTCTCTGTGTGCTACCATAGCAAATTTATTGAAGTTACACCCATGGAATCTGTAATAACCGGAGCTGTACTGGAGGAGTTGAAAAGGCAGTTTGGTGTGCATGGGCTCTCAGCAGAAGTGGTATCAGATAACAGCCCTCAGTTTAGCAGTGGCGAGCTCCAGGAATTTGCGAAAGATTACGGCACACCACATGTCACTGTATTGCCCAAAAGCCAATGCGGAAGCGGAAAGAGCAGTGCAGACTGTGAAGAAGTTGTGGCTAAAAAAATGATGACAAGTACCTAGCCTTGTTGGACCTTCGAACAACACCACTTCTAGACATTGATCTGTCCCCAGTATGATTACTGATAGATTGTAGACTGAGAAATAAATTGCCTTGACCAAAGGCCTGCTTTAACCAGCACCCAACAACTAGCAGCATATTACCAAGTTCTTGCTAAAGAGTAAAGAGGATCTGAAGAAATATCATGATCGTCATGCCAGCAAGGATATGACAGAGCTTAAGCTTGTTACCAAGGAAAGACCCCCATGGTATAGAAACCAGCCACTGTAGTTAAGCATCACCACACACCAAGATCATACGTGGTCCAAGCTGAAGATGGTTCCAAGTATTGCCGCAACAAGCAACATCTATGAGTCTGCCCTGCACCTGGGCATGGTACTCTAAACAAAGAAATACCTTCCAGGACAGCCCAAACTGCAGTCCAGGATAAGGACACAGATGTGCTTTACAGAGCAGACCAAACTGAAGTCCAGAGCAAGGAGTCCCCTATGGATGCTGAGTCGAACCAACCTACAATCCCCTTTACGTTGCCAAATATCCCAACACAGGAGCAACATGTGCAGCCAGAAACAGCAAAGGAGAACATTAGGGAAGTGGCCGAAAATTAGTAGCTCCAAAGCGGCTTGATCTGTAGAACTTCAGGCTGGTCTAGATTGTTGATTTGTTTTCAAGCAAGGGACTATGACATTTTATTTCATTAATTTTGTTTTCTTTAACCCATGGACTGCACATGACATTTATTTTGTTTCTAAATGTTATTTTTTTCAAAGTATTGTTTCTTTCCAGGAAGGGTAGGATGTGACATAAAGCTTACTATCCTGTCCCTAGTGATTATTGTATTGTATGTCACATGTCTAAGCACATGGAATAAACACACTTGGAGGTCTCAGCCATTGGGAATGTGTTTGATGTTATAACTAGAAGAAAATTGAAAGAAGTGACCAATGAATTACTGCACGAGGAGAAACCACTAGTAAGAGAGTACAATAAAAAATGTAAAGAGAGGGACTTTTAGAGCAGCTATAGGGAAATAACAGATTCATGAAAGGATCAAATCAACATCAAAGCAAATATTACAATAGAATCCTGGACATTGCAAGCTGCAGGGAGTTCTTGAAGAAGCACAAGCTGTGCTACAACTGTACCAGGTTATCACATTTAGCTGTGGATCACAGGGTTGTGGTTGGTGTGGATCCAGGCGCCACACTTCCTTGTGTGATAACCCAGCCACAACTACGTCACCGTCAGGTGGAACTGATGAGACCAAGTGGTCATGTGACAAGTACTTTGAAACACTGGAAGAGCAAACAACTCTACATGCAACAGTATTGACAGAAGTCAATGGAGTGAAAGGCAGGATAATGCTGGACACAGGAGCTAGGAGCTCATATATCAGTTTAGATCTAGCACCTGGACTAAACTGACGCCCCAATGAGTGAAGCAAAGAGTTATTGAGCAGATGTAGGGAACTGTGTGTAAGTAAATTGAACTGTATCACTTCAAGATTAAGTTTGCACCATTGACGACTTTGAAATGGAGGTACAGGGTGTTAATGCTGAGAAACCTTTTTTAACACACCTTCAAACCCCAGGATTGCACACCAGAAGAGTAAAAATCCTCGGATTAAACGAGTTGTCATTAGTAAAGAAATAGCAGACCAAGATAGGCTACCAGTGCACATCATTTTCAGTGCCGCAGATGTTCAGACCATAAAGATGACATGCAGAACCACCCGTCCTTGGACCAAATCCTTATACATGCAGATACAGGTGTGGAGTTTACCATGCTGGGATGGGTGGTGGCAGGAAAGACTCTACTGGCAAACACTGAGACTGAGAAAGAGTTCCTTGCATGCAGAAGTCATAACAAGTTTAATCAGATGTGTTTGCAAGAAGTACTAGACTCTGACTACAGGGAATATTTCATGAAGAGTCACTTCATACATAGCTCAGATTTGATGACTGGAGGATGGAATAATAATAATAATGATATTGATAATTTAATAATCAACTCCTAGAGCGCTATTTACATTCACTGATCAACAGTGCTTTACAACTACAATAAAATTTAAATTAGTAAACCTAATCTTAATAACAGGTATATTAATAAAATTTATTATATGGCTTGTGTTTGTTGCTGATATAACGTGTGCTCTGATTGGCTAATTTGTGACTGAATTGTAGAGGATTATTCTCCCATAATGCCCATGGGCAGATTATGGGCTTGCAAAAACAAAGCAAACGGTAATTAAAAAGCCATATAATAAACTACTTACTAACCGAGCTAGCTCGAGCTGCACTGGGGAATATTGGCCCTCGGTCGTTTTTGTACAGACCTCGCTGCGCTTGTTCGGTACTGCCACGACTTCGGGCCAATATTCCCCAGTACGGCCCTCGCGCTCGGTTAGTAAAAGGTTAAAGAACATTTATAATAGTGACAATAAACTTGATTAGCAATACTAATAAGAGTGAATATCAAACAGGATACGCATTAAAAGCTACATGAAATAAGTAGGTTTTCAGCTTACATTTATAAAATAGCTAAAGACTGAATATCACGTAATTCAGCCGGCAAACTATTCCATAAATATGGAGCGGCAGCAGAGAAAGATCTATCACCTAAAGTGACAAGCATTTTTCCTTGAGGAGGGTCTAACATCAAACTTTGATTTGATCTAAGATAATATATAGACCTAGGCTTAATGTTAATTAATTCTATGATATACTTGCGTGCCAATCCATGAATAGGTTTAAATGTTAAGAATAAGATCTTAAAATGAACACGATGTTGTACTGGTAACCAATTAAGTTCATAAAACGCGGGAGAAATATGCGAGTACTTTCTTAAGTTTAGTACAACTCTAGCATCCTGTAATATGACAATCCCTTGTAAGGAACTTGTAGCAGCACTCATGTTGTCTCAACTAATGAACCATGCCAAGTAAACTCTGGAGAATCAACCCATTGAAGAGTATCTCTGTTGGGTTGATAGCATCTACAGTTCTCTTTTGGGTCAAGGTTCAGGGGACTTGGTCTGTGTTTGCAACAGAACAAACACCTTCCAGGAGAATAGTAATATTACCTTCACTGGCATCATGTCCTGAGAAATGAGAATCTGACTGATCAAGCAGTAGAGGTGTTGGACCAGACAAGCTGAGTGATTTATGGTTCCACTGGCCGGATTTGTTGACTGAGAATGAGGAATTGATCACAGCAACCTGAGGTGACAGAGAACACAGAGACTAGTCAAGAGAAGGTACAGCCTAAGGCAGAGAAACAGTTCCTTGCAACAGAAACAGAGGGAGAGGGGAATGGTCCAGTAGATGCCCTATTGACAAAGTTCTCATCCTACCAGAAACTCTTGAGAGTGACTGCCTATCTAAGTGTTTTATCTGAACTGTAATGGGGGAGACAAGTGAGATGGGCCAGTTGCAACAGAAGAACTGTGGGCAAGTGAGAACTTCTGGATCATCCAAGCAAGAACTGAAGCCTGATGTTCAGCTAAAGAAAGATGGGGAGGGAGTATGAACTGCCACAGAAGCAGTTTTTTTTTTTTTGCTTACGTGTGTTTTGTCAATAAAAAAGTTGAGATTTTCTCAGTGAACTGTGATTGTTCGCTGGAGGACAATAAAAAAATATATAGAGAGGGATACCTTTATTGGTGTATGTGTATTGGTTTTCCAACTTATAAGTAATAATAAATTAAGTTATTTACTGATTCCAAAAACAAAATGTTTTGGATCATAATGAACTACATAAAAAATTGACATTGGCACATTACCTACATGTATGAACATTAAATGCATTAGTAAAGAGACAGAAAAAAAATGATTAAACAGTCAGTTCTAATCTGTGGAAGTGTGTAACAATGACCTGGATTGTCGGAGGTTTGCCATTAGGCTATAGTGGAGAAGTTGATACATTAGTTTCAGTAATTCCTATGTGAAGTTGCCTGTCCTCCTTAAGGAAGCCAACTTTACTCTTTACATGCAGAAACCGGTCGATCCAAGAAACATACAATGTACTTATCATAGTTACATGTAGCAACACCCCTTTGCTTTATTATTGACAGTGCTGCAGCTTCATATAGTCATATCAAGGAAAAAGAGGAGAAGATGGAGAAATATAGTGATCTTTTAAGGGAGGTTGGTCACTTGTAGAATGCTGAGGTGGCTATGGTGTTAGTGTTAATTTGTTCCCTGGAAATAGAGACTCGTGACCTAGCAATGTTCTTAGCTGAATGATGAAATGGTATATGAAATGAATTATATATGAACTGTGGATATGAAATCAAGTGAAGCTATGGTCTTCGCAGTTATGAATGCAATTTTTACAATTGCATAGAGAAGCCTGAAAAATTCAGGACTTCAACGGGGTTTGAACCCGTGACCTCGTGATTCTGGTGCGACGCTCTAAACAACTGAGCTATGAAGCCACTGACGTTGGGAGCTGGTCATTTGTGGGTTCTAATGGTCCTGTGAGGAATGAATCAATGATGAAATGTTATATGAAATGAATCATATATAAATAGCGGTAGCTTAAACACCAATTATTGAATGGCTTGATGCAGAAAACGTTAATCTGATGAATGGGGTATAAATCTGGGTAACCTGTGATTACCTTGGCAATTTTGACTAGAATTTGCATAATTTTGAACTTTATAAACTCTTCTGATTAACTAGTAATCCATATGTAGGAATAATACCGTAATCATGCTTGTAATTTAATCTCTTATCAGACATGAATATATTCATTATACAGTAAAATATTCACATTAAAACCCCAGTTAGTTGGCTTCTATTGTCCTTATGCCTCTTTTAGCTGGCCGCTCACTCCACACCTAAGAATTAAAATGGAAAAGAACATATTTTAGGAAAAGGTGTAAATAGCTGTAGCATGAAGTTGATACAGAAAACATTAATCTGATCGGTAGGGTATAAATATGGGCTTTCTCGTGATTGCCTGG
>OX421448.1:27048345-27055845 GCA_949126865.1 Montipora capitata | reverse complement strand
GTCTAGATGATAGATAATTAAAGCAAAGTATATAGTGTTAAAGTTGGTCGAGTTCACGGACTAAACACTTACAATGGCGGAGGTCAATTTCACTTTGCGAAGTCGAGAGCAGCGCCTTGTGTATCTTTTGACATATAGTAGAGCCGATTTGGAGAAAGTTCCCACTAGGGATGTATTTGCCGAAATGGTTTCGTTGGCTTGGATGAAAATGGCTGGTGTGAAAGTTAAACAGTGGGTTGTAGCGCGTGAATTACACGCTGATGCAGGTGCCTCGGAGAGCCATTCGCATTATCACATGGCATTGAAGCTTGAAAAACACGCTCGTTGGCTGAAGGTATGCAAGTTCTTGGACGACGGCTACGGCATCAAGGTCAATTTTAGTTCCAATCACAACACGTACTATTCAGCGTACAAATACACAACAAAGGAAGATAGAGATTGTGTACACTCAGAGGGCCACCCAGACCTTGAAAACACACCTCCACCGAGAACTGAGAATGCTATTTCCGGTAATAAAAGAAAAGCAGCTCGCAGTTCTAGAGTTTCCAAGAAAAGAAAGCGCCGTATGTCCATGTACGTTTCCTCCTGCTAAATCTTTTGAACCTTTGCTGGTTATATGCAAACCTTCACTTTTTCGGCGCCAAACTCTTGCCTTTGGAGTCATTGCTGCACTCATCGGGTTCGTTTTGTATACAAGGGACACACCATCCAAGTAGAAAGCTACCTCTTTGGTCCAAAAGCGTGGGTTATCTCTTTCCCAGCGTTCCATTTTCCTTGCATAGTGAAGACGCTCTTTTTTGTCACTTTCTTTCAATAGTCCTTTTTTTCGAGACTGTAAGAACCAGAACCCCATCTCATTTAAGCATCGGGAATACGAACGAATACTTGCGTTTTCAAGACTTAATCCACTATAAGAAACCAATCTCCTAACAGTATATGCGAGGCCTTGCCTCCTTAGTTTCAGAAGATTTCTTTTCAACAAGCGCTTCATGCGGTGAGAAATCTTTCTTGGGTGACCGCTTTTCCTTGTCTGACACGGCTTTTTTCTCGTAGAAAATGTTTCTTTGCAAATTCGTTGGGCGGATGAAATTGAAATGTGGCATTTCTCGCCAATTTTAAATATTATGCAAAAAACTCAGGCCACATTCTCGGCGTAGAAATATTGAAAGTGCTCTCTTCTCTGGTGATATTCTGCCTTTAAATGCCATTCTAAAAGGAAGTGATTCAAAATCATTACTTTATACACAAGCAAAAATCTGCTATATAGGTAACTAATTTCTAGGCGTTAACAAACGCATTATTCGAGAAGTTTCATAACTGATGTCACAGTCGTTATGAACGCGTACACGCTACATTACGCGTGCAACTAAGAAAATTCCCTTCTTTCTAGAAAAACTGAAACCTCAGTGAACCTCCTTTTTACTGTGACCGTTTATATGTTGTTCTATTTCTTTCACGTATTTCAAATATTTTACATACTTATAGTAAAAAACTTACACTTGGGTAATTGAAGCAAGGACAGTTATACAGAACGTTTAATATCATGCTTGAGTGAATGCTCCCGGGCCATTTCTTGCTAAATTGATTAAAATAAATCAGTTTTGGGCATTCTTTCAACGTCTTCTAAAAAGGTAAGCTTTCTTTTAACGAATATGAAACATCAAACAACAAAAATGTATTTTTACGTCATTTTTAGTTAACATTTTCCCAATCGCATGGGTTTTGGAGTAACGCTATGGGGTGTCACGTAAGTCTGAAATCCAAATCATAAATCAATGATTTTAAGCAAAATTCGGTAATGTGCATTTTTATTTATGTACTGGAAAGTACATTACAAGAACATTTCCGGAATGAGAAATGGAAGCCACATGTTAAATACTGAGAAAGTTATAAGCCCTCAAAGTCGATTTCCTACTCTCATACAATCATAGACAAAACTGTTGGGAAGGTTACCACTTTTGACGCCTTCTTTGCTTCTCTCCCCAACCCCCTGATTCAATGTTGTGCAAAACTAAATGCTTTTCGTAGGAAATTGTAGTGTTACCTTCCAACAAGCTCTGGTGGGGTTCATTTATATAACCTTCCCAACTACTTTTGTCTAGGATTGTAGGTCCGTACAAAAACGACCGAGGGCCAATATTCCCCAGTAAGGCTCGAGCTAGCTCGGTTAGTAAGTAGTTTATTTTATGGCTTTTTAATTACCTTTTGCTTTGTTTTTGCAAGCCCGTAATCGGCCCGTGGGTATTACAGAGAATAATGCCCTACAATTCAGTCACAATTAGCCAATCAGAGCGCGCATTATATCGGTTACAAACACAAGCCATATAATAAAATACCATGATCATGCTTGTAATTTACTCTCTTATCAGACACTAATATATTCAGTATACAGTACAATATTCACATTAAAACCCCAGTTAGTTGGCTCCTTTTTTCCTTATGCCTCTTTTAGCTGACCACTCACTCCACACCTGAGAAATGGAAAAGAACATATTTTAGGAAAAGGTGTAAATAGCTGTAGCATGAAGTTGATACAGAAAACATTAATCTGAACAGTAGGGTATAAATATGGGCTTTCTCGTGATTGCCTGGGCTCTTGTGAGTGGAGTTTGCATAATTGTAAACATAATGGACTGTTCTCATTAGCTGGTAATCAATAATAATATGTATCATGCTTGTATTAAGATCAAGCTGATGAACAGCAGGAAAAACAATTGGAAGAAGTAGAGGACAAACTAGCTACAGAGAAGTCAGGAGAACCTTCATCTGGCCAATCTACACCACTTGCAGATTCAACGGAAAGTCCATTGGAAAACCGTGCTCTTAAAATGAGGTCTGGAGAGCAGCAGAAAACAGATCAAGGTTGGTTCTCAGGTGGCAACATTTCATCAAACCCTAATCCTAGGGAGGCAGCTGGTTTACATTCAAGGCAAATGTAATACAGTTGATAAGCTATGTAATTTGGGGTTGGTACATTTGGCTGACCCCCAGTCCATGGACTACCCAAATGGACTACCCTAAAAATACTATTTCGAATGAGTACTGTTGATCCATGTGTAAGCAGCATCTCAAATAGTGCTTACTTAAGCCTCAACACCCACTTTAAACAGCATTGTTGAACAGTATTTAAGTCTAACCACCCTTTTTAAAAAGGTTAGCTTAGGTGAAGTAATGGGCCATCACAACAATAATTGAAAGCTAACCTTTTTAAAATGGGTGCTTAGACTTAAATACTGTTGATCAATGCTGTTTAAAATGGGTTTTGAGGCTTAAGTAAGCACTATTTGAGATGCTGCTTACACATGGATCAACAGTACTCATTCGAAATAGTATTTTTAGGGTAGTCCATTTGGGTATTATATAAGTCCATGGACTCAGGGGGTCAGCGAAATGTGACGAGTAGTTTCATTTCAACATTTTGAATATTTGGTGGATTCAAGTTAAGATCCCATTAAAACACCTATTGCTTGCCACCTGTTTTTCCCTATGGCTCTTTTACCTTACCTAAGAGATGAAAGAGACAGATTATTTTCGAGACAAGCTATAAATAGCGGTAGCTTATATAAACACCAGTTCTTGAATGGCTTCATGCAGAAAACGTTAATCTGATGAATGGGGTATAAATCTGGGTAACCTGTGATTACCTTGGCAATTGTGACTAGAATTTGCATAATTATGAACATTATAAAGTATTCTGATTAACTAATAATCCATTATGTAGGAATAGTACCGTAATCATGCTTGTAATTTACTCTCTTATCAGACACTAATATATTCATTATACAGTAAAATATTCACATTAAAACCCCAGTTAGTTGGCTCCTTTTGTCCTTATGCCTCTTTTAGCTGACCACTCACTCCACACCTGAGAAATGGAAAATAACATATTTTAGGAAAAGGTGTAAATAGCTGTAGCATGATGATTCCAAGTTCGAGTGAGGCCTAACACTACTGTGACGTTTTTATACCCAATTATTCCATCAGAGATCAACCCTAGTATTGGAATTGGGCCCACACAAGGACAGAGAAAAACTCTGACCAGGGTGGGATTTGAACCCACGACCTTCGGATTAGATCACCGCCGCTCTACCGACTGAGCTACAAGGCCAGAACGGGAGCAGGCCGTGGGTATGTGAGATGTTATTCACAAGGACAAATTCGGCTCGGCCCAAGCCTAGTTTAGATAATCATTAGAGCGGTAGAGTGGCGGTGATCTCTGATGGAATAATTGGGTATAAAAACGTCACAGTAGTGTTAGGCCTCACTCGAACTTGGAATCATTAACCACAAAATACTACTGAAGGACAACAACTAATTATTTTTATGTTTAATACCATCACTTCAAATTAGACGGGCTTTGGAAAATTGGACCAAAAATATACTAAACGGGCTAGGAAAAAAATCGTGCTCTTTTGTCGGGCTTTAGAAAAATATGAACGGTCCCTAAAAACAGTGTTCAGCCTCCTTAACCTGGAACGCTTTGAGCCTTTCTTCTTCACAAAAAGTAGTTCTGAATCTCAAAAGGTCTTGCGCTCAATCATGCACGAAACGAGACATGTAACTGCCTTCTTTGACATATTAATTTAATCCGTTTCTTCATATCTTGATGTTTTTCAAGGGTTCCCCAGTTAACTCTGAAGAAGCGTTCTTGTTTATTTTACATGCTTGTAGTTCTGTACCCTCCGCTGCACATAACCTCTTGGATGCCACTGGGTCTTAATTAAACATGGTTAGCCTCACTGAGACTCGAAACATAAGACCTGACTCTCCTGAAAAATTGTCTAAATAACAAAAACACAACTTTTACAAAACTGGGTAACAGCCACTCAGTTTTGAATATGAATCGTAATACTTAACTCAGTTAACAGTCATAACCTCCAAAGAGGCTCTAGCCTCATAGGTACATACTGTCACAATAACCAAAACTTTTTGTAGAAGATGCGTGACACTTAAAATGAAAAAACAAGTAGAGTGATATAAAATAAATATCAAAAAGTGACAGTAGTTTTTTAAAAGATCACAGACGTTTAAGGTGTAGAACCCTTCTTCAGTGTGAAGAAACCCATTGAAATACGCAATCAGAAGGAAGCGTGCAGGTGAATGGCGGCGCGCGCGCATGCATCAAGTCATTTTAAAATAAAGTTGAAATTGATGTTAAGTCCATCAGGCTGTGCAGTTCCCAAGTGGAAAATTAACTTCATTTCACGTTGCTTCCGTTGGATATTGGTACCGTGGCAACAACAATAGCGAAAACGTCTTGTGGGAATTTATGCAAACCTTCGTCTATTTTTCTATTGTTTTCGCACCACCATGCCCGTATTATCACGTGAGTGCAATCAAAGAACGCAGGCCTCCACAATCAGTGGGAACATGCACCCTAATCCTCCAAAACATGTTTACGCCTGCAGGGTTTGAATACCATCTTCTTTGCAGGTTCTTCTGTTCTCATTATTACTGAAATAAACGTATTTATATATATAAAGTGCGGGTTATAGACGAAACAAAGACTGAAGTGATCTTCGTGCTAAATTGGACAATTTTAAGCAATTGTCTCTTATAGGCACCTGAAAATTTCAGGTGGCTTTAGCTAGATTGCAATGCTCTACCAACTGAACTGTGAAGCCACTCAGTTGCGGTGAATGGGTTTTGTGCAGTGGGAATGTTAATTTTGTTTATGTTTATGGAGGATGTCTTGCATTCTCAGTAGACAGGTACCCTACTTTATGAGACACTGAAGAGATTGATTAAAAAAGTAACTTCTGTGTTTAGTTGTAATGGTAATTGGTAACACTTGTAAGTTGGTAACATAAGTAAAGGGAGCTGATTCTTCTGACACAGGTGACACTTCAAAGGCCTTAAAGGCTGTGTTGGTAAAGGAGGATAACACCAAGGCCAGCAGCCATGAAATTGAAAGTAATCAGCCTGATGAAAAGAACATCTCCGAGGATGATAAAAATAAAAATGGCAGTGAAGTTGATTCAAACATTGAGGTTTTCGATTCTAATGATGTGGATGTGGCAAATAAGGTTGATAGCATCACCAGCAGCCAATCAAATGCTGAAGAAGAAGATGAAGATGAAGATGAAGAGGAAACTGAATCTGACTCTGAGGTAATTAGCATTGTTAATTTTTTGAAACTGTTAAGCCACTGCAGTATCATCTTGCGAGTGTGAGACGATGTTTGTCAGCATTGAACCACCTATTTAAAGTCAACACCCACATATACTCTTTAAAAAACCTAAAAAAAAAAGAAAGTTCATAACAAGTTACTTGACTCTGAAAATGTGGTATTTTCTTCTGGTTGACATCAGGGGGATTTTTCATATCTTCTACAGGAAGACAAACCAGGCCTAAGAAAGAAACTGCCTTTCTGGCGCAAATCTAAAGGAAAGAGAGCTAGGGAAAAAAAGAAGAAAAGGAAGAAGAGGAAGGAAAAAAAACATCAAGAAGCAGCACAGTAAGTGTCCTTTCTAGTTGTCATGATTCATTTCCTCTAGTTGGATCAATTGATTTTTGTGATCTGCTGAGTTTTTCTGTTTAAGCATGTACATTTCACACGTTGATGACTAGATTTAATATTTTAAGTAATAAGACGTGTTGTATTCCTTAGTGGCATATATAGCATGACCTGCTGAAAAGTGAAACTATTAAGCAAATTCTTATGAACCCATTTTTCTGAATAGAAGCCACTTTAAATATGTTGAGGAGTTCACCTACCTTGTAGGCTACAAGCAGTCCCTCTTTTGCCACTTAGTTAGTCCGGCATGAGAAAATATAGCTACATGTACACAAAATCTGAGGAAGAGCCAGCGAGAAGAGTGACTACCGACAAAGCCAGGGAGTTTGAATTACTTGTTGCGCTCACAATGCAAAAATATGATTGGCTAACCCTGGAGCATTGACTACAAGTTATCAACGCATACTCCACACGCTGGTCGACTTGGTTTTAATTTTACAATAATTGACATCTTGCAGCATTGTTTAGCTTACTTTCCAAAAATAGAAGCCTTGAAACGGGAACAAATTGAAGGGGTGAAATCGCTCCTTTCAGGGTATTGCGATTCTCCCAACAGGTTTAGGGAAAACTAAATTTATGAAGTGTTTCCTTTGACAAATGAGGGTTCCAATGATCTTGCCACTCAACAGCTTGGTCGAAAGACGAACGATGCCGATATGGCATCCATACATGTACATGTACTCGAGGAACGTTTCGGTTCATATTGTGTTCTTCTGAGCAGTGTTTATGGGAGGAATTTCAGATTCTATTGAAATCAAAAGGCCAAAGATCGAAATAATAGTATTGGATGAATCACACACGGTAGAGACTTGGCATTAAAGCACTGATTGTTGTTGATGTATTGAAGCGATGTTTGACGACTGTGTGCTCAATAATTGCTCAATTCTAACTCTGTCTGAAGTGCAACTTTCATGAATACAAATCATTACGCTTGTTATTTTTCAGTTAATCCTAGTCACTCGCGTTCCTCATTTGTCTCTAAA
>OX421448.1:27005845-27025845 GCA_949126865.1 Montipora capitata | reverse complement strand
AAAGCTTTTTTTTAAACGTGACCGCTGACCAGTAGGTAGGTAGGAAGTATGCATAATTATCCCATAATGCTCCACATATCTCAAGAGAACTTCAATTACACTTCAAGGTAAGTACCTCTCGTCTAATTTTCATTTTTGAAGTATCACTTTTGCTTCTACAAATCAGCCTAATACCCCATTTAAGGCAATCAAAAGGTGCACTTGTGAAATTACTTTCAAATTTGTTTCAAAATTCTTATAATTTTACCTGTCTACTGGTTCGTTAAGTTTTTAGAACAAGGGAGTGAAATTATTTCTTAATTTCACTTGTTACGGATTTATTCCACTAACATTGCTATGTAACAAAAGTGTTTTTTTTTCTCATCAAAATTTAGCTGTTTGGCATCAGTACGATGATACCATTTTCAGCTCTCCCAACTGGTTCCAAAGTATACGAAATTTACTCCCATCTATCTTGAAAAGCATGGATGCTGCTGAAGGAAGAAAGATTGCCACTTGGGCAATGTTGCCTTCTTGGGAGGGGTTTGTAGTGGACGAAGGGTGTTCAAGTATAAATGCCTGGGCGGCAGTGGCCGTTATCCAAGATTTAGCTGGTTGCATGACAAAGTCAGTGGTGCAGGAACATCATGAGATTTCAAATGTTCCAGCATCCTACAATTTTAAAGACGTAAGTTATGATAATTCTTTTGCCCTTCATTACTTCTAAGTAGAACTGGTCGCTTTTCAGCCATCTCGGTTATAGAGCCAACATGATTACCGCAGAACCACTTTTTCTTGTTTCCTTAATATCAAGTCTCTCTCACACTGTGCTTGAAGTAATTGTTAACTTTTCCTTTGCTCTTCCTTGCAAAATAATTTTATCAAAACGGAAACAAACTCGGCCCCCCAAAACAACATTGCCATTAATGTTATTTGCATGCAACTTCATACATTCATCCGTTATACATTTCATGTATATGTGCATATTTAATAATCCTAACAGGATGTTAAGAAGCAGCCGACATCGGAAAAGAGATGACAGGGAAACAGTACAAGTAGACAAATTAGCATAGCACTACTTAAATCACAGTACCGTTCTTACAAAAATTTAGATCACTACAAAATATGCCTGATAATTGGTGAGGTACTCCTTTGGAAGGCAGGGACAGTCTCAGTGTTCACAGCATCTACTGGGAGACTATTCCACAACGAAAAATATCAGCCAAAAAAGAAAACTTGTATGCATTGCCGTCGTTTTCATCTAAGCGTGGACACGTGACGGGGAAACATGTTCAAAGTGGCTGCATACGTGACAAGTTTGGCAACCGTAAAGCAAACTTTTGCGAGTGATAGTTCGAAACTACTACAATTTACTAGGAAATATGTTTTTCATCAACAAATATGGGCGCAACTTCAAAACTGGCGCTGCGCTTCTTACCGATTTAAGAAATGAAGTAATCGATATGGCGGCTACACTTTAAGTAAATGAAATAAGTAGAAGGCTGCGTATCCCGGGTTCTACGTTCAACTGCGTATACGTTTGTTAAACAATATCGCGAAACTGGAATATTCACCCATTTCCGAGAAAGCACATCAGAACACCAAGCAAGCTGTCGCTCGCAGATTCGATGTCGTTGGAGACAATTGACCTAAGTAAGGGATCTCAAGAAATAAAATCGGAATTGAGCAACTTTGGTAACCGCAGGGAGATATTAGGGAAGTGCGCTGGCGAAAGGTTCACTCGTGTTGTTCCTAGATTACTTGTCTGATAGAGATCCTTACACGATAAAGTTTTTCGGTGAAACAGGATTTCAATTGCTGGATAGCGGACACCGAGTCTACGGTTACTCTCCTGAGGGCGAACAGTGTTTTGATGTGCGACGCAATTTATCAACCGCAAACATTACTCTCAGCTTTTTTGCCGGTCTAGATCTTGATGGGGTGAAGTACGCAAATAAATACATACATACTTAATTGACCGCTCTCCATAGGGTCTTTTCAGGGCCAATGAAGCACAATGAACGAAACAACAGAACACAACAACAACAACTGTTAAGAATCCCAAACGGCCGAAGGCAAACCAGTTGGCTATTTACAAGTGCAGCCGAGAAGTTGAACCAGGTTTACCAGAAACAAATTCAACGAGTGGTCAGAACGAGCCTTGAGCCTCAAGGCAAGCGTCCTAACCACTGGGCCACACTGCTCAAGGTGCGTCAAATCCTATTGAATTTTTGAGATTTTTTCTCTGAAGCGTCAGAAATGGTTGATCCACATACCATGAGACCAGTTTTGGAGAATGGAGATATTATTGTTGTAGACAACTTTGCTGCCCATCATGGTGATGCCGAAGTGGCTCTTCGCAGTTTTTTAAATGACTTGGGAATGGAACTTGTGTATTTACCGGCTTATTCCCCTGACTTTAACCCCGACGAAGAAGTATTTTCAAAGCTGAAATATCTCTTGAAATACCAATATCAAGATACCGTGTTTGAAAATTTGGAGTCTGCTGTTTGGCTTGCAGTCGGCAATCTAGAAGTGGCTGACATGCACGGATATTACCGACATGCTGGATATTTAATTTAATATTTTATTCGACTTGAGAAATTGTAACTTTGCTGTTCTACTTGTCCATGAGTTTTCCAAGATTTGTCTTTATGAAATATACAGAAAAAAATTCTCGATTGTGCTGGATTTGCTTTAAGCAGCCTAAGGAAAGTATGAATCGTCACAAACGCAATCGGTAATATATAGACAGAAAAAGGGCAGTTACACAGTTTCCTATTTTTGGGTGGGAAATACAAGTAAGTGAAAGGGCTAGTCATGGTCTTGGTGTCTGTAATCCATAGTCTACTTATCACTTTAGTACAGCATTCATTCACAGGTACACAAGTCATGATCACTCATGGTATTTTGCTTTGTACTTTGTTGCAAATAAAGTTTATACAATCGAAATAACATGGGAAACATAATTGACCTGTTCACCAATTTTCAGTCACCTGATTGTAGGAGTGAACCGGAGTATATAAATAACCGAGGAAATGAACTTGAAACATGCTAAAACTGAACTTAAGTACTGAAGATTTGTAATCCTGTACACTACCGACTAAATCCTTTTTGCTTTCACAACCTTTTTGTGCTTTGGATTAACTAGAAGGGTCTAGAGCATAACAGTTGATTGATTTTGTAAATTTACAGCTAAGTTGATAAAAACATTTATGTCCTTTCTCCCTCCCCATATCAGGAATTCATTTGAATATTGGGCTGTATTACCTGAGCTTGTTTACTGGGCACAGAAAAAGATAGTAATCACGAAGTGGAGTGAAATGGCTCAGGGCGAAGGCCCAGAGCCGGTTTAATCAATAAAGTTATCGAATAAATTACAAAAATATTTGGTTCCATGACAAATGTAATGAGCCCAGTAAAGGTGAGGGCACAAAAAACGCTCGCCTTACACAAATTAAATCCGAACCACTACCAGGAAAGCACCGCGGACAGGGAAAGGGGAGGAGGAGGGGTACTGAAACAAACGTGTTCACCAAAGAAAGCAGGAATGAATGGCAGCTTAACAGTAATGTAACACTTCATGAACGTGACACAAGTTAGTGGGGGTTTAATAAAATGAAATCTCCCGTACCCCTGCCCCGTGACCGCCACGTGCCTTCTGGTATTACATAACAATCATTGATACATAACAGATTTCATGCACGATTACCATTTATATGCTAATATTAAGCCACCAAAGGCCAGGGAGAAAACCATTCATCCGATAAACAACTCAAAAATAGACACTCTATATTGTAAGCCATTAATGATACTATGTAGTATTTAAATTTTGTCTTGGAAAGTTTGCTTATGATATACAGGCGATAGTTTACCATACCGGTAAGGAGTTATACCCTTCAGTGTTGGAAAGCTCACTAGAAATTTTGCTTCTGGAAGACGATGGTTCGCTTTCAAATGTCGCTGAAAATTCTCTTCTTGAATTAAGGGTACTTTTTCCTGGACTTTCCTCAAACTTGCTGTGAAATGAGAACGATTTCCCCCAGACTTCACTTCAGGAGTTCGTAGTTTAGTGACCATTTTTTGGATAAGCCGTCGATGAGCTTCTGGAACTTCCACCTCTAAGTTTTGGAAATCCTGCTCGCGCCAATACTTCATCGTCTCAAATCGTCACTCTTGACGTGAATCAACTTTTGCGAAAAGCTGAAGCATACTTTATCAGATCGCTATCCAGTCTTGCCGCCATTCTAGGAAAACGTCGAATGATTGAAGATGAAACTTGTCACGTTTGCAGCCAATTAGAGCATGATTTGCCGTCACGTGTCCACGCATAGGTGAAAACGACGGTGGCAAGAATGTGCCTAACCTTAAGCACATGGTTAGAGCAACTGGCACGCAAAGCTAAGTTGTCAGATGTTGGGAATGTAAGTTTGGCGAAATTGTGTACAGCTTTGAACATCATAGTTCCAGCACTAATTAGATCGTTGTTGATCGAATTCCAATGCATTTAGATGCTGCTCTTCAAAGGGATTCCATACAGCTGCCACACATTTTACACGAAGTCTAACAAGAGAATTGTATGCTCGGGTTTTAACATAGTGGCTGCTTTTCGAAAAATCTCTGTATAGCAGGCCCATTATTTTCATAGGCTTATTTTTTTTTGTCTTCTTACATACTCTGATCCGGCCAGTTTCTTACATCCTGCCAGCAGGTGTTGTATTAGCTCTTTACTCTCCCCTCATAGTCGGCATTTGTCTTGGTCTATTAGTCCTCTTACTTTCTTCCACGCTCTCGTCTCAATCATCTGGACTTAAGCACTGGCAGATCTTATACCGTCATTTCTTTAGGGAGCGAGTCACGGGTCCTTCTAGCGCATGACCTTCTCACATATCCAACACCTTCCAAAGAATCCTTTCTGTGCCTAACAAAGGGTGTGTAATTACCCAGTATACCATTGTCAAGTTTTTTTTTAAAAATCTAATTTTCATTGTTGTTCTACATAAGTTCATTCCGTATATTTTTTGTTTTGCAGCGGTATTTGAATGACTATAGTAACACATATTAAGGTTCATTCAAATGAAGTGACGATCTTTGGTCTAGGAAATGAGATTATTAATTTGTTCAAATGTTGCTGCCATACATACAAAGGGTATATTGTTCTCCTCATTTCGTTATTGTGCATTATTTCTTACCTTCATAGATTCTAAAGGCGTTTTTGAAAGGGAAGATTGATCATGATTCTTCAATTTCATTGGAACCTACGTACAAGAACTTCAACCGCTTAGTATCGGCAGTTGCAATTGCTTATGTCCTTTTTTCTCACAACATATTTCTTGATGGTGATGACTATCGTGGTCTGTTTTTGTCTCTCCGTCTCTTTCGACACCGTGAAGACAAAACCTGCCCAGCTCTTGACGTGCTTCTCAAACACTTCGACCCTGGAGTTTGGCAGTGAGTTGCAATTTTACTGTTCCTATGTACCAGCAAATGTGCAAACTAACATAGATCATTTGCCATGCAGTGTCAAGATAACATGAAACACAGGAAAAGTTTAAATTTAGTATAGCAATTGAACTTGTAAGAACTGAAATAATCTCTTAAAAAATGGAAAATAAATAGGAAATAGGATGCCGGAAAACTGCATATCAATTCAATTCTATTTCAACGATATCTATAAGGATAACTATCTAGTTGAAACCTTTTGTCCTTGTTGTTTGGTTACGTAAGTGATTCGCTGCCTTTTTTTTTTTTTTTTTTGCTTGATCCTCCAGGGTGCTGGGTGAGGCGATACAGGGCATTTGCAGATATGTTGCCAGAACCATGTATGATCTACACGACTGGTTTTTTGCAGTGCCGTTAGTTCACTTTCTCACTCAATCATCAAAACCATTTAGCAATGATGTGTTGCTCATGGAGGAACCTAAACCCAACGATGACACATGGTGGGGTGCTGTTGGATTTGACACGAAAACTCTGCGAGAGAAGCGTTTACCTGACAAGAGGTAGTTTGTAATTTAGTTAACACTTAAGTTTCAGCTTTCCTTTCGGAATTCATGATTTCTCAAGTCTTAAGGAATTATCAAAGGTCAAAGATAAGCCGAAAAATAAACTGCACTCGAAAATAATTTCATGGCAAAAGAGAAAAAAACAAAAATATATTTATTCACTACTTGCAAAAAATAACATGATACAGTTCATTTTGGGGGTTGTCGAGCACATGCCAGTTTTTCAGCAAATGAATTTGTCACATAAAATTTGGACAAATTTTGTCATATAGACTGGCAAATAAAAATTGTCACACAAAAATTGCCACAGAAAATGTGCTCGTGTGGATGCGGCTTTAATTTAGTTTGTTCTATCGTCATGTGTGCTTGTGTACATAGAGAATACTTCATGGAAAGTGCGGGCGTGTGGTATTTACGCACGAGTTGTTTACGTATCAGAAATCGAACGTGTGAGCGCAGCGAACGAGTGAGATTTCTGATACAAAAACAACTCGTGCGTAAATACTGTGCAAAGCACTTTACATGTGATATTGTGTTCATTATATACTCACTGAGATTTAAAGGAGGTTAACTATCAATGGAGTTATTTCAGTAGAGTTATGACTTAGAGTTAGAGTTAACGACTTCCAAAATCCTGAATTCAAGATTTTGGACTGCCAAAATCCTCCTGAATTCAAGATTTTGGAAGTCCAAAATCTTGAATTCCAAAATCTTGAATGCAGGATTTTGGCAGTCCAAAATCCTGAATTCAGGATCTTGGAAACTTAACTCTAACTCTACGACATAACTCTATGAAAAAAAATCTACGAATAGCCGTCCCCGATTTAAAGTCTTGTTTATCGTCTTTAATGGCAAACCGAGACAAAGCTCTGTTATACGACTTCATGTCAAAAACTCATGCAAAAATTATAACATAGGCTTAAATTTGTGCCGGAAATTTGACATTAAAGCAAGCAAAGAATGTGAAAATATTATTTCAAATATATGCTATTTACAAGGTAATTTTTGTGAAATAACTTGTTTGTTCAGACTGGGGCGGAATTGTTGGATCATTAGCCCCTCGACGATCCTACGTTTATGGAATGTTTGTGCTGAAGAGAGAACGCGCCAAGTGAAAAAAGGTGATGGGTTTTCACCCAGGTGTTTTGCAGGTTCAGAGGTGTGAGCAGGATTTGAATGTTCCGCAATTCGCACTGCTAAGTTTCTCACAGTCTCGCCAATGTAATCAACACCACAAGAACAATATCCTTTGTAAACAACTTTGGATCTGTGGGTGTTTTTGTCTTTGTTACAAAGGAGATTGTTCTTGTGGTGTTGATTACATAGGCGAGACTGTGAGAAACTTAGCAGTGCGAATTGCGGAACATTCAAATCCTGCTCACACCTCTGAACCTGCAAAACACCTGCGTAAAAACCCATCACATTTTTTCACTTGGCGCATTCTCTCTGCACAAACATTCCATAAACGTAGGATCGTCGAGGGGCTAATGATCCAACAATTCCGCCCCAGTCTGAACAAACAAGTTATTTCTTATGTTTCCAAACTTTTCCCAAGGGGAATTACATAAGATATATAGGCATTCGACAATTCAAATATTCAATTGAACTGAATGTTTGAATTGTTGAATTTCCAAACTGAAGGTTTGAATAGCTAAATTTAATGTCTGAAATGCCGAATACATATGTATGAATTTTGACACTAAAAACGTGGCATACCATTAACACCTCTTACCAAGTTTCGCGCTACATTATGTCTCGACAGTAATTAAGAGCACGCCACACTAAGATAGACAAATCAATTTTTCTCACTCTCGATTTTGCCCGAGGTTATTGGCTGCAGCCAAATATTTCAGTTTTCAAACTGAGTTACCAATCAACTCATTTCTGTATATTTGTTTATTTTTCAGTTGCCCCTCGACTTGGATAAACATGTTGTCTTCTCTGTTTGAACTGGACCCCCTCTTTAGAAGGACATTTCTTCTAGCCAATTCTTGTCTAGCCTTTGACAAAATCGCCTCCTCAAGACGATTTCCCCCAGTTGAAATATACGCAACCCTTGCCAAAATTATTTCTGAAAAGATCCCATCACTGGATAGTGAGGTACTTTGCTACTTTGCTTTTTGCGTTTTTGAGTACGTGATGGTCCATGTATGAACTAACACGGGGGTCCAAAATAATCTTATGCCTTGCAAAAAATGCAAAATGGTATTAGAGACCCTCTTAGATCCAATTTGTACCATGCAACATTCCATCCGCTGGTGTATAATGCGATCTCATGTACTCAAAACAGGCTAACAAGACCTTTGAATATCAAATGGTCTCTTTTTTATTATGAAAAATAAGGTGCAACATCTAGGGCACGTAGTTCCCGGTGTTGTGGTCTGTCTTCTGTTGTGTATCATGGTTGGGAGGGTAAAAAAAAAAAGGAGCCACAATAATTGGCGCAAGCTGTTGTGGCGCTCTGTCTAGCCTGAATGGCAAAGTTAATAAATTAAATTAAATTATTTGACTTTCATGAGGAAACAACAATGACAAGGCTGAGAAGAACGTATTGGACCACTCAGTTACAAATTATTGACTTTTGTATTTATTCATCTTTGGATGGAAATGGTATTTGGGTGCCCTCTCAAGGTCTACATAATTTTTTCATGTAGATTTTGCGAGTAAGTGAACTTATTTGCCCTTTTAATGGTTTTTGCTGTCCTAATTCATCTTTACCGGCACACACTAAACAGCTTGCCCTTTTAATTTCTGTCATGATGGTCTATTTTTGTGTGACTTGATACCTATTTCTGTGTGGCATAGAGAGAGGGGGTTGCGACAGGCTTATTGGTTACAAGGCAAAATGTCAAGGCTGAGGCTCGGACCACAACCAACGGGTACGTTTCCTGGTAACTGTGTTTTTGATTAACCATTTTCGCGTTTCAAAACTGAAGGAACAGAAAGAAACACCTTGTCGACAATGTCTGAAGTGGAGAGTGATGTTACGTGGCCTTTAAACACACCTTGTCCTTTAGACTTACAACTAGGAATCGTTGTGTTGAAAACTCGAGAAATCATCACCAGTGGCGTGTACCCCGTTGTCGAAAAAAGACTTTTTTTAGTTGGTCAGCATTGTTAGAATGAATAGGGACAGACTTCATGATTGCATAAATACTGAAAAAAGCCAAGGAATAATTATAATTGTGTTATGAAAAAAAATAGGTTGGAACAGCGTCTCACATTCCTTATGTTATGCCATGGGTTCTTGGATTCTCAGTGCATGGTTTTGACCTGGTGGGAGACATCATGGTGGTAATAAGCAACGGTCAAACAAACAACTCGTTAAGACGAGGCCACAACCTTCTTTGCATGCTGCATCCATTGTCTTTTAGAGGGTTTTTCAATTAAGCAGCCTTAACTGAAGTTCTTGCTCCTCTGGGATACAATGAATTTCATGCTTTGAACAGTTGGGAAAAATTGAAAAATTTGCAATAGATTGCTGAGAAGATTGGGCTTGTAGACCGAACTTTTGCCTGGAATGTGGGGAACATAGAATGAGCTCAGACGAGGTTATAATTTGTTTGGCTGGTATGTCGTGGTGCCAATACCAATCTAAAGATTTCGCAAGCAAGGTGGATCACAACTTTGAAGAAATTATTTTTTCTTTGAAATTATTGCTGATTTTTATTCAGAATGAAAAATGAATTTATTTAAACATTAAGTTTTATCCAAAGAATATGGATCAAGCTTCACATAGAGACTCCTCGAATGTAGTTTTCTGAGCGCCGCCATGTTAAGTGCTATTGCCGAGTTATGTATGAACTCCGGAAGTCCTACAATTTTGGACTGCAAATCCTGTCTCCAGAGCTCTTCGTTTTCTCGTGCGAAGGCCCCGCCGGCTAAGAGAAGCGATGGGATCTGGAAACGGGATTGATTAACGATTACCTTTTTTTCTGGTAGGGGTTCTTCCACTGATGGTCAAGTTACGTCAACCCAGGAAGCAATTCTGTGTGTTAAATCCTGCTTATGCATTTTGAGGACGATATCTTTATCTTGTAAATTTAATTTACTGCAAGAGTGCTTGCAAAGCATAGCGATGTGGGTTGCTATATTGGAGGAGATAGTTGAACCTGAGCGAGATGATGGGAACACATTTAAAGAAATGGAAAATGTAGTGGTAGAAACTTTTGACACTGTAAAGAAGTGGATGAAGAAGTCATTACAGAGCTCAATTCCGTGTTACACCACAGATAATACGGACAAAGAGCTAAAGGTATGCTGTTACTGATCTGTTAAACACAGATTTGTCCATGTAAAATTGGGGACTATCTGGATAATCAGACTTCTAATAGCACTTTGGTGTCGTGACAAGAATGGAAAGTGGTATAGAGAGAAGATATATCAGTACGTGAAATCTAAGTGAAGTATTTTAAAGCAAATACCGAACTAAGATTCAACGTGCAGGTGGTAGTTACTGTTCTCTCAATCTCAGCTTTTCCATTTTGCGTGGTTTGCAGACAGGCGCTTCTTTCGGGGAAAATCCGACAAGTGGTGCGTGTTCGGCAAAGCGAGCATTGGTCAAGCAGGCCGATGCTTTGATACATTATCTTACATTTTTCTTTCTATTTGTTTGTATGCATGTATTTTTGTAAAATCCATTCTCTTGTACTTTAGATTCAATAGTATATAAAGGCAAATGATGTTTTTTCTCTAGTTATCTTTCTTACGCTGGAAACCTCGGCTTTTCAATCTGCCTGCAATGGGCAGTCTACTCTGATATACGCATTTGCAGCTACCAAAATGCATTAAACTCTAATCAGTTAAGTCTGTTCTAATAAAAGTGCTACACGGCCAACGTTTGCAAAAGCGTAATCCGTCCTTGTACTCGTACATGTTCATTGCCGTGACTTTAACATCGTCAGTTCCCACAGCCTGCTCCGGTCTGACCTTGTAGCTCAGTCGATAGAGCAGGGGTGATCTAACCCGAAGGTCGTGGGTTCAATTCCCACCCTGGTCAGAGATTATATCTGTCCTTGTGTGGGCCCATTTCCATCAGTAGGGCTAACGCTTACATGGTTTATAGATACTTAGCACTTCACATTACACTCTAATCAGTTAAGGCGCTAATAGCTTGCTAAAGGTATTATAGGGAGTCTAAGAAACTACAATTGCTACTCCAACGACAATGCAGGAAACATTTAAATTGGTTAAAAAGGCAAAATGATCTTGCGACAATGTGTGGAACGCATTTTAGTATATTTTTTTGTTTTCAAAAGGATATCTGAGCGTTAGTTGAAAAATAAAATCATCAAAGGATAATTACTTTCCTAATTATTTCGGGAGGTGTGCACAGTATTTGGTGTACAGAAGAATGAAATTATTAAAGTGCCTATGAAGTAAAAAATATCTGTTGCTCATTTTAAAGACCTTTCCAAACGATGAAGAATGCTGTCTTCTATTTTGGAATACCTTCTTTCTATTCCAAGATGTTCACGTTTTGTTCAAACTGTATCTCGGATTTTGAACCGATAAGTACAGGCAGATGGTTAGACGTGAAACGCATGTGCTGCCCATAATGCCGTACATCTCTGTATAAGCTTACCGAGGGTGAACATATCTTATCACAACAATAAACGACAAAATCAATCGTGCAAATACGGTTGCCTTGGCAACAGAATAGAGGGCGTCATTTTGTGCCTTACCTGACGTAGGTTACTGCTGCCAAGTCTGAACAACACCCATCCTGTATTTTCGGAGATATTTTCAATTTAATTTATTACAGTCATTTGTACAGTTTGTGACGTCATCAATGTTTGAACAAAAACTTGAATATCTCTGGAATGAGAGAAGATATTCCAAAATAGAAAACACCATTCTTCATCATTTTCACAGTTCTTCAAAGTAAGCAAAATGTATTTTTTACTTCATAGGGACTTAAGGTTTCCATGTAACTAGAAAGGTTCTGTTACTTCTTTTTCTTCTTTGATGAAAATTACTCAGTCAATTCGAAAGAACGAGAAGGAGGTGCCATTATCTCCACTGAACCATTTTATCATTTTCGAAATAAATAATTTTGTCCATTAGCAGTTTCACTTGTCACTTAAACAAGGAATGAGCGTTACCTGTTAGCAGGGTGTTGTCTTCTATACCCTTATGTTTGTCCGCAAAACTGCAAATTAATGAGGTTTGAGGAAATTTTGGGTAAAACCTGCAACATATGTTCGGAGAGAAACGAAATTCAACCTTTCCTTCTCAAGAAGATGCAGCGTTCAAGTATTGCTGAAGCAATTTGCATATAAATATAATTTCTGGTGATCACATAGTATTATGAAATTTAGGTCGCTGTGTGTTTCTTGAACAGGTAAAGAGTTGTAAACATAAGCGAACCATAATTCCCTTTTTCATTCGCTAGAGTTCTGGAATCCATGCCAGTCTCAATGATTTAACCATAACCTCTACACTGGGCACATGTAAACATCCCTTATCTTGTCTAATAACGTTACTTTGCACTTAATTCTGTCGTTTCTCTTAATAATAAATGATAGAGTTAACAGCTTGAGTGTAGTTATTAGTGATATTAAGGGTGGAGATAGTATGTACCGCCTGATGTGAAGAAATCCGGATTCAGGAGTCCAGCAAATGTGAGGCTTTGGAATCCTGAATCCAGAGCGTGGAATCCGGAAACAAATGTATGGAATGCAGAATCGACGGATTTCGATGGAATCCAGGATCCATTTCTGTGGAACCCGTGAGTTTCGGAGAATGAGATCCGGAATCCACGACTCAGAATCCGGGATCAACTATTCGGGATCGGGAATCAACGGGCTGGCATCTGGAATCCGAGGGCCACCTGGACTCCATTACATAGAGCGATATGTAGAGATATGGGAGATTCTGAGGCTTTGAGCTGTGAGATATCTTCCAAATAGAGTAAGACTGGCTGTCACACATGTCAAGAGTTTTGTCTAACTTTTTCGCGTTAATCTTAAAATTATCGATGTGACATCGACGCTCATCATAAAGCCTGCCGCACACTTGAGGAAAGAGCTGAGCAAACTGCCTCACGAGGCCGTTTCCTCACGTGTGCGGGGAAATTGTGGTGAGAAATTCGCCTCACGAGGCCGTGAGGATAAAATCAAACATGTTTGATATTTTTGGCCTCGCGAGACATATTCCTCAATGTGTGCGGCTATCGTGAGAATCGAGCTGAGCTTGGTTTAATCAAGCATGCAATAAAAATACATGGCATACTCACGTGACTCCAGCGGTTCAGGATGGTGTCGGAGGAAGAAATTCCGACGTCACTGAAGTCACGTGAGAATGCCATGTATTTTTATTGGATGCTTCATTAACCAAGCTCAACTCGATTCTCACGATGGCCGCACACAATGAGGAATTTGCCTCGCGAGGCGAAAAATATCAAACATGTTTGATTTTTTCCTCACGGCCTCGCGAGGCCAATTTCTCACCAAACGTTCCCCGCACACGGTGAGAAAACGGCTGAGCAAACCGCCTCGCGAGACAGTTTGCCCAGCTCTTTCCTCACCGTTTGCGGCGGGCTTAACGAACTTTCTCAGAAGGAGAAATGGTTTCTCCAGGTCCAAGCAACAAGGCTTGTAAGATTTAATCGAAAGCCTTGATGGCCCTTCCAACCGAACTATAATTAATGACCATAAAATCCAGTGTTAAATAACTCAACGGTTTTTTTAAAAAACCGAATTCAATAGTGTCCAAGGCTTTGCAAAATCCAGTTGCCAGAATATTATTGGAATATTTGGAGTACGGTTTTGTCCTATAATAAAATCTGTTTGATCACTGTCGATTGGAAGGGTGAGCACCTTTTTTGAGGCAATTATATGGTCCAAACGTACCAACGTAATCGAAGGCCAATTTGAAACTGTTCAGGGATCCGAATCTGCTTCTGGGATAAGGGTAATTACCCATCTCCTTTGAGAAATTGAGTCATTCTTTTGGCCCCCCGTAAATGCAGTCTTCTTAAGCTTTCTATGTGCGCCTTAAGAGTTCTTTCTTGAAGCTAAAGGATTTGAAGGAGAGCTCGGAAAGATTTTTGAATAGCACAATAAAGAGTCTACTTGCAGGCTATTTTAAATTGATTTGCGTCTCTTATTAACAATCTCTTTCCTCAGATTTGGACAAATCTGTGGTGTGTTGAATGGGGGAATAAGAGTTGTAACGAGATTTGGAGTAATCGCTTGACAGAGTCATTCAAACTGCGTTTGGAAGAGGTCAGTGTTAAGCTGTTTTTTGGGGTCTTTCTGCGGGTATCGGAAAGCATTGTGTTTTTGGTCACTTGGGATTAGTCTTTATTTGGAGTTGCTTTGTTTTTTGTCTTTTGTTTCTTTTGTTTTACGTAATTTCTGCTCCGACACTTGCCGAAGCTGCCGTTTTTTTAAGCGATTTTTTTTCTTTTTTGTTATTTTATTTGGTGTTGAAAAGTATTTTGCCCGGATATTTTTCTCTTTAGCGAGACTGCAATGATTTGGTCGAAGTTTTCACCAAAGCTAATATGGCTGCTCAAGACAGCTGTGTCCGCAACCTAGTTTCTGACGTTACATTCAAGAAAGTTGACAACCTTTTGCAGGTAACCTACACCTGTGCTTCATCATTCTGTTTTTAAGAAGGGTTATGTCAGTTGCGTTTTTTCTTAAAGTTTGCTTCTGTATGCCTTCATCCAGTGTACACTGAATGTATGTACCAATACTCTTATCCTACTCACTGTCAAACCCAAAATATCCTACACCAAAAATATTCTTTGGCTTTGTTGTAGTAGATTATGCAAAGATAGACACAACAGATTTTACCTTGCATCCACCTCAGCAAAGTCTTAAAGAAACAGTTGAAACGTCAGTAAACAAGAAAAAAAAAACAACGATCATATTCAATACCTTGCAACAGGCATTTCCTTCACCTTAATTTAAGTGGGCACATTTTTCAGTTTTGGAAGACAATCTCCAGAGAGATTGAAATTATACCCAACCTTCGTCATTATTGTGCCAGAATATTCTAATTTAGTTATGGTTCTCTTATTAACTCTATGTAACCTATGTTGCGAAATTTGGGGCAGAACTTACCATTCAACCACTTCTGTATAATTTAATTGTGGGTTAATCGAAAGCTATTTTCTTGTTATAATGATCACTTTGTTTTTTGATCTCTCAACTGCTTAATTCCAGTCCTCCTCGTAAAGGCTTTTTTTATTTCTAGAGGGGAAATGAGAATGAAAAACTGTTCAAGAACCTCTCGGAGCACGGACTTCAATCTCCTCAAGCATCTAAATGTGGGGATCTCCTCACCCTGATGCTGACAAAGTGTTGGCCCAAATCACAAGAAGGCATCCCATGTTCTCCAGTGGCAATTTTCAAGCACGTTCTTGAATGGAGGCTTTGGCTCTGTTTTTTCGAAAGATTTGGTATGATTTTTAATTTGTAAACACTTAAGTTGCTTACTTTGCCTGATTAGTGGGAAGTAATGGGTTGTTGGCGAGCTCTGTGATTAGGGCCTCGGATGTGCATGCATATGTATTGTGTGGAAATGACGCTCAGACTGTAAGTTGTCAACAGGATATCTCCTTTCAGATTATTTGTGATCATGAGAAAGACTCCTTTGAATAAACGTGCCTTCAAGCTTCCTGCTTTAATAATTATTTTCTTCCCTGGCTTTCCCATTCAGTTTTTTTCGCGTTGGGCATAAGGATTAAAATAGGAAAATGAAATATTTTTGTTGTACAGCTTACTACGAGAAAACGATACTAGAAGACAGTTCAACATTTGACTATTTATAATTTGCCATCATTTTGCTTTTCCAGGACCCGAATCGGATTATCGCAAAGTTCTAAAAGAAGATGGTCAAGAGATTCTGTTGTTAGCTCAGTCGTCTCTTGAGGCTGCAGTAGGATATTTGAAGGATGGTTCCATAGAATTGCGAATGTTGGCTATCATCCGCGAAAATTCTGAGCGATTTCTAATCCTTTGTAAGCTAATCATTAAAGATAAAGATGAACATTTGGTTTTGGAAAAACTGCTAGATCAACGCTGTAAAGAGCTATGTGCTTTTCAGGATGAACAAGTTAAAGTTTCTTCCTTTATCAGGATGTGTTCTTCAATCAAACAAGGTAAACGAAACAGGCATTTCTTCACTGTAAAACCGGAGAGTGAGAGTTTCATTAAAAGTTGATTTTCAACAAATGTGTGATGACAGTAGTATACTAAGTGGGGGTTCTGCGGCGGGTGGATCAGTGGATCATGTGGATCGAGCGATTCGATCCACATCCCTAGCCCCTAACCCTTAGCGCCGAAGCCTAACGAACAAGTTAGCCCCAACCTTTCCCAAAAACGGGTTAAAGAGCTATTTTTCAAGTTTTCGCCTCTCTTCTCACATGATGTTACTTCGTTAGAGTAGTCGAAAAGGCAATAACGCTTTTGTTTTCTATGAGACGTCACTTGAATATTTAATAACTTGAACGGGATTGATACACTTGATTGCGCACTTACTAAGAGTCCTTATTGTTTTCTTTGAGAATATAATGATTTAATAACTTGAACAGGATCGTCACAATTGATTGCACATATACAAACAGCACAATGAGCTATGTCCACGCCTGAACATGCCCAATTGGCGTCGCAATGACAACTATTTTCAGGCAGTTAAATTAGTAATCATACCAAGATAAATTCTGACAGCCAGGAAACATTCGTTCACTTCAACGTGAGTGCTAGCAGAGTGTGGATCAAAGAAGAGGTCTTCCTTCGTAAAATGGCTATTATCTGTGAAATTTGTGAGAAAGAGTTCACCCAGATGACAAACGTAACGCGGCACAAGAAGACGATTCATGGCGACTATTCTTTTACTTGTGAACGGTGTGGTGATGGCTTTAATCGAAAAGATGCATTGAAGCGCCACATGAAGAAACATTCTCAAGAGAGAACTCACCAATGTCATTGTTGTTCTCGCAAGTTCTATCGCCATGATAAGTGATTGGAACACCAGAAGGTATGCGAGTTTGAGAAGTTTGAGGAACGCCGAGACGGCGGCAAGCGAAAGTATCCCGAAGGAGAAGAAAATGGAGAGCACAGAGCAAAACAATCGAGATGGGATGACGCAACGGTCAATACGACTACGGAGGGAAATGGTGTACACTCGGGCGAAGATACTGGTTGTTCTGAGAATCCTTGCGCTTTGACGACCGCAATGAAAGACTCCCTGAAAACCTTCAATGTGAAGCCTCGAATTCAATAGAAACACAACTTCAGGGTGTTATTACACGGTAAGTAAAAGTCACTGGTCAATCGCCTAAGCCAAAAAACTAAAAACGAAGAGAGGACTCAAGTGGTTCGTGAGTGTTCAAGTTAAGTTAATCAAACCGAAAGCAGATGGTTCTGACGAGATCCCAGAACCTCATTTTCGCAGTTTTTGCATGACAACCGTGAACGACCATGAAGTTGAAAAACAGGTCGACGAAGCAAGCCAGAAGATTTTAATTCCTTTCTCAACGTATCGGAAGGAAGGAAGTGGTTGGACACTATCTGAAATCCTGCACCTCGATTTGAACGTAGCTCAGTACAAACCATTGAAAGGTTCTAGTTATTTGCCTTTGCCAGATTCGAAGTAAGCTTTTCTAAAGACGCATTCATGAATTGAAGCGAGTCTAGAAAATCCAAGTGGCCAATCGAGAAGGAAATGTACTTTTCCATATTGTTTGGAATGCAATTGATGGTCTTGTTCTTCAACTTTCCCGTGCCTTGCATAATGAGGTGGGAGTCATAGCCTCTGACATTATGAAGAATGACCGGAATTCGACCCGTGAATTGAAAATTCAAATTGCAAGCATTATGGGCGGTCCCTCGAAATTTACCAGTAAGGTGACAGTGATCTCGAACCCAATCAGTACCAAGCTCTTCTCTACAAATATGACAATGAGTGGCTTGTTGAAATTCTGGCTCTTCGGAAGGGGTTAATTGCATCGGCACAATCTCTTTCATGAGAGTGTGAATTCTTTTTTTTTTTTTTTTTTTTTTTTTAGCATTATAATTTTTTTTTATTAATTTATTTGTTTTTTTACTTACAAATCGCTTCCTCTACTTACACGACTACTTACATTATTTACATTAGAATACTTGCGCTATTTACAAAACAATATTTTCACCACTGTACTTACCAATATGAAACTTAAGTTACTTACAAAACAATTTTTACACTACGACAGATAAGGTGACAGCACCCATTTTTTGTTATTCTACTATCACTGAAATACACAGCAGATCAAAACATTTGACTTGACAACTTAGTTAACAACGCAATCACAAACACAACTGCAGGTTCTCGCCCACGCCTCGCATCACTCAATCTGTATTTATTGATTAATAATTTATGTTTTTAAAACAGGACCATTTCTTTTTGAAAACATGCATGGAGTTATTAACTATCGTGAAGTGTGAATTCTTTCTTCTTCTTGCCGTAACGCTTTTAGGAATTTATCCACTGAATCTTCTCCGCGATAGAGTGCGGGAGGTTTACAGTATTTTGGTCTTTTGGAAACAATCACGTAGGAAAAACCACATGCTTGATGTTTCTGCAATTTCGCCGTCGAGAATTGGCTAGGATCTGGTGAGACGGACTGAATCGTGGTGGTCAGGCTCTTGAAATCAGCGTAAATAACAAAGGGAACTCGTAGCTTTTTTGGGAAATCCTTAAACTAGAGAAACATGTTATCCTCATTGGGCAGCTCTATTCTCTGAGGTCCACGCTGACTACACAGTGGCTTGTGGTCTTCAAGTAGCTGTTCCCGCACAAAGCCGTGAAGACAATAAGGGCAGTAATACATTTGAGCTTTGTGCCTTGTTTGACTGGAAAGAATTCGGTTGAGATTTGTGATGAGGCAGTAATGACGTTTCTCCCCTTTGGAAAACAACAGCAAGTTGACTTGCGCGCGAAACTCGCGTTCTTTGGTGAGATACACCGGGAACAAATCTCCTTATTCAAATCCAAACACGTTGACAGCAATCTTGTTTTGCTTCTCAAACTTTGGGATCTTGCTGACAGTTACAGAATACTCAATATCATCCAAGTTGACTTCATCCACATAGGGTCTGTAATGATGAATTCGCTCTGGGTTAACTTTGCGTGGGATGGGATGTAAAGCCGCCAAGACGCTCCACATGAAGCACTTGTTATCCTCGTTTTTAACGGTAATGATGGCTTTCTTATCCTTTAATTTCTTGGGTAAAGGCAAATAACTAGAACCTTTCAATGGTTTGTACTGAGCTACGTTCAAATCGAGGTGCAGGATTTCAGATAGTGTCCAACCACTTCCTTCCTTCCGATACGTTGAGAAAGGAATTAAAATCTTCTGGCTTGCTTCGTCGACCTGTTTTTCAACTTCATGGTCGTTCACGGTTGTCATGCAAAAACTGCGAAAATGAGGTTCTGGGATCTCGTCAGAACCATCTGCTTTCGGTTTGATTAACTTAACTTGAACACTCACGAACCACTTGAGTCCTCTCTTCGTTTTTAGTTTTTTGGCTTAGGCGATTGACCAGTGACTTTTACTTACCGTGTAATAACATCCTGAAGTTGTGTTTCTATTGAATTCGAGGCTTCACATTGAAGGTTTTCAGGGAGTCTTTCATTGCGGTCGTCAAAGCGCAAGGATTCTCATAACAACCAGTATCTTCGCCCGAGTGTACACCATTTCCCTCCGTAGTCGTATTGATCGTTGCGTCATCCCATCTCGATTGTTTTGCTCTGTGCTCTCCATTTTCTTCTCCTTCGGGATACTTTCGCTTGCCGCCGTCTCGGCGTTCCTCAAACTTCTCAAACTCGCATAACTTCTGGTGTTCCAATCACTTATCATGGCGATAGAACTTGCGAGAACAAGAATGACATTGGTGAGTTCTCTCTTGAGAATGTTTCTTCGTGTGGAGCTTCAATGCATCTTTTCGATTAAAGCCATCGCCACACCGTTCACAAGTAAAAGAATCGTCTTCTTGTGCCGCGTTACGTTTGTCATCTGGGTGA
>OX421448.1:26998345-27000845 GCA_949126865.1 Montipora capitata | reverse complement strand
ACGTGGTCTTGTTTCTGTTGCCTTTGTCATAATGTTGCTCTCTTGAGTACATATTTGAATGGACGCCTCTTTTAGGCGGTTCCTGTAGGATTCATTTAGCAATGGTTTTTGCCCTGTGATGCTTTCCATTTGAATCTCTACACTGCTGTGTGATACGTTTTCTTCCAAGAAAATAGTTGGTCTCGAAAATAATGTTTTTAGTTTCTTGGTGTTGAATTTCTCAGCAGTAATGTGAATGCGACCTTATGGCCTCTGGCTTTTGCGCCAATTTTAATTCTAGGCTCGACCGATATATTCATCGGCGGTAGAAGAGAGTGATCTTCTGTTCTTAAATGTTTGACCCGGGCCCGGGTTCATTTTGTTTTTCTTAAAATTCTTTCACTCGTTCTTCTGACCTCTTCAGCGTGTTTTGGTTTTTGGCCATGGTCAGTAGCTGTCCTCTTTGAACCTCTGGAGTTAATTCGTTCTCGTCGATGCTCTTTTGATATTTGATGTCAATGTCTTTAGGTCGCTTCTTTGTCGAGGCATTAAGATAAGCCGACTCTAGATGGAGGTTCTCTGACATATTATTTGGTCAGGCAAGACCGCGGTTTCGATCCTATCATGTGGATCTCATCAGTTGCCGATAGCTTGATTTAAGGTGAAGAGCTTTGTATGCAAAAACCATGTGTGTTTGTCGTTATTTGTACTCGACGGAAGGATCGAACTTGCTAAGTTCTGATTGGCTATAGAATTCTAGCCAATGGAGTTAATGTGTTTTCGATCCATACGAGCGTAGCTTGATGTTGTGTTTCTTTAGAAGGCTGAAACCGGTATTTTCCTTTCTGTATGCTGTTTTCAAGGAGAAGAGTGCTATGTTTTCTTTAACGCTTGTGTATTTAAACTGTTGCTCAGAAAGTGAGCTTAGGTTTCTTCTTGCCTAAGCGTAAAAGTTGCATTTTGATTTAACTCTCGCTCCTTTTCCGTTCCAGTTGTGTGATTTTGATCTGTCACGCACAAGGAACGGGGCCTGTCCATAATAATCATCAAGTGTTAAAAAGAGTTGACAGGCCTACACGACTCCCTTGTACGTGGTCTGGTTTCTTTTGCCTTTGTCATAATTTTGCTCTCTTGAGTACATATTTGAATGGATGCCTCTTTTAGGCGGCTCCTGAAGTATTCATTTAGCAATGGTTTTTGCCCTATGAGGCTTTACATTTGAATCTCTATACTGCTGTGTGATACGTTTTCTTCCAAGAAAATTGTTGGTCTCCAAAGTAATGTTTTTAGTTTCTTGGTGTTGATTTTCTCAGCAGTAATGTGAATGTGACCTTATGGCGTCTCGCTTTTGCGCCAATTTAATTCTAGGCTTGACCGATATATTCATCGGCGGTAGAAGCGAGTGATCTTCTGTTCTTAAATGTTTGACCCGGGCCCGGGTTCATTTTGTTTTCTTTAAATTCTTTCACTCGTTCTTCTGACTTCTTCAGCGCGTTTTGGTTTGCGGCCATGGTCAGTAGCTGTCCTCCTTGAACCTCTGGAGTTAATTCGTTCTCGTGGATGCTCTTTTGATATTTGATGCCGATGTCTTTAGGTCGCTTCTTTGTCGAGGCATTAAGATAACCCGACTCTAGATGGAAGTTCTCTGACATATTATTTGGTCAGGCAAGGCCGCAAGAGCAAAATTAAACCGCTAGTTTGGAAGAGATACATTGACGATGTCTTCTGTGTGTGGCACACAACCGAAGACAATATAGAAAAATTTGTGCAAAGGGCAAACAACTACCACGATACAATCAAATTTACGGCTGAAATATCAGACTCAGAAATAACATTCTTAGACACAAAAGTGTACAAAGGCGAGAGATTCAAAAGAGAATCAACCCTTGATGTGCAAACACATTACAAACGGACAGAGACCTTTCAATACACGGATTTTTATTCGTGTCATCCACCAGGCGTTAAGAAAGGATTCATAAAAGGAGAAGCGCTACGCCTCCTAAGAACAAATTCGTCAGTCGTGACGTTTAATAATAACATGCAGAATTTCAAAACACGTGTAAAGAATAGAGGATACCCAAATAAATTTTCAGAAAAATTCCTATATGAAGTTAACTTCACGGATAGGGAGAGGTCACTTGAAAACAAAGACAACAGACAACAGCACACAAAATATTGCCTTTTGTTACACAATACCACCCGGCTTTACCTAACCTCAAGAATATATTAATGGGGAAATGGCACCTTATTCAAAACCAACTGCACCTTAGAGAAGTATTTAAGGAGCCACCCATACTATCATATCGCAAAGGAAAGTCGTTAAAAGACATTTTAGTCAGACCTAAACTTTCAAGGCACAGATTTTAGAATCACTTGCGAACGGCAGGAGTCGCGCAGGCCCGTCAACACTTTTTCACCACAACATCAAGCTACGCTTGTATGGATCGAAAACACATTAACTCCAATGGCTAGAATTCTATAGCCAATCAGAACTTAGCAAGTTCGATCCTTCCGTCGAGTA
>OX421448.1:26950845-26973345 GCA_949126865.1 Montipora capitata | reverse complement strand
TTACTCAAAGGGTCATCCCTCATCCAATCACCTGAGTGTCACTTTTGTAACCTTCGTTTGACTTTTAAGTTTATTAGCAAGTGCACGGCAAGGAGTTTTGCAAGGTTGTCATGGTGCAGGGCATCAAGTTCCTAAGAGTTCCTATTTTTTGGCCTGCTTCCTATTTTCTCCTATTTTTTCAAGAAATTTCTTTTTTTTCTCATTTGTTAGGGTTTTGCATAGTGCGGGGAAACATTTTGAAATATATGAGATAAAATTCTCAATTTGCTCATTAATCCTGATGGCAATTTTTGTCTCCTGTTTGGGCTCTTCACTTAAGAATGGTTTAAAAGTTTTGTAGAAATCCCTTGGTCTCCTCCTCAATTCATCCGACTTTTGGGTCCAATAAGCTTTAATAGCACGTCTCCTCTCTTTAGTGGCCTCTTTAGTTTCGCCATGTCCTTTTTAACTCCCAGTTTTCTAGAGGTCAGTTTTGGGCATACAATTGTGCATATTTCCTTTTGTTCCTAATTGCCATTTTCTAGTCTTCAGTCATATTTGGTACATCTTTCTGTCTAACTCACATCTATGCTTGTATATTACACACGAGTTTGTTTGTAATGGTTACCTCTGTAAAAAAACGAAATGTATATGGCTGAAAAGTATTTGAACTTTTTAAAATAATATATTATAGAATATTAAAGAGGTGGCATTTTAATTAATAAAACAACTATTGTTCAAAAGCAAATTGGATTGAATTAGATGTACTTGCCTCCTTAATTCCACCTTGCAGCTGCAAAAGCATGCAAATGACCTTCCAGACTCCTTTGCATGCTACCAAAAACACTGAAAAAGTCTGGGCACGAGTTTTAGAAGGTTATCATTCAAGCAGACTTTAAATTGTCCGCGTTCTTTTGACAGAACGGTTTCTTATTTTGAAGAATTTACCAATTTTGTTGTAACAAACCAGAAATTAGTGGCAGATGAGCTTGGTGATTAATTTTTAACTGTTGCAAATGCCATTGGTGGTGCACAGGTAACGAATTTAGTCAACACCCGAGTCTCGAGAGTATTCGGCAAGGTTATCAAGGCCCTCAATTTGAATTAAACGAACTGGTCTGGTGAAATGGAAAACGAACTGAAAATTATGAGATCAAACAAAGCCACAAGGTGGGATGGAATCTCTCCGAAAATTCTAAAGTTAACTGCTAAAGGTGTGGCACCGTCCTTAGCAAGTCTCTATAACACCGTTATTAGAAAGGGAAATTGGCCAAACACGTGGAAAATGGAGGAATGGACCCCTGTTTTCAAGAAAGGAGATAAAATTGACGGGGGAAGTTTACCGATCTATAACAGTACTGAACTCTGTTGATAAAGTTTTCGAATCATTACTTTTCAAGCAAATAATGAAAACTATGAATCCACATCGGTACCGGAAGATGTCCGCTTACAGAAAAACACATAGCTGTGAAACTACATTAATAAGGCTAACAGAGGACTGGAAAATGGCTGCCGATAATAAAGAGTATGTGACTGTTCTATCCACCGACACGAGCAAAGCATTTGATTCGCTGCACCCTGCACCAATGATTCAGAAACTTAAAGCATACGGCTTTTCTGAAACATCACTGAATCTTTTGCGATCCTTTCTTGAGCGTAGAAGAAACAGAGTCAAACTTCAAGAGGCGCACAGCGCATGGAAAGAACAAAAAAGGGGGTGTCTGCAAGGCTCCTCCTTCGGGCCTCTACCCTGGAACTTGTTCCAAAATGATCTTTCGCTACATGGACAGTCTGCTAATCTATTTATGTATGCTGATGATCATAAAAATATACACCAATGATAATGATATACAGAAGCCCGCCCAAACTCTCAGGAGACGAACAGAGGCAGTGTCACAATGGTACAAGGAGAACCTACTGCAAGCCAACCCTCAGAAATACCAAATCGTTACCATTGATCCGCTGGATAGGCTCGTTCAATAAGGTACGAGGAAGCTTAACTTTAAGTCCTTGTTTTGTTATTCTTTTGTTATTCTCAGACTAGTAAAGAGCCTTACACTTTGCACAAAAGTTGTACTTGAATCGAGATCAAACTAACATGAACTAACAACTTGAACCACGAGGTAGATGAAAATGTGAAAGAAACTGCGGATGGGCAGATATGCAAATTATATACTAATATTTATGTTAGCATGACATAGACGTTTGTGTTCACTCTCTACGATCAGTGATGTGAGATGGTGTTTTCCATGAAGGATCAGTGGATGGCGAGAATGATAGTCTTTCGGTGACTGGGAGAGACGTCCACCAACTCTTAATAGACCATCTGCATCAAGAAACGGATTTAACGGTTGTAGAGAATTGGACAAAGGGAGTGGTTTCCCCTTCTGAAGTGCTTCCACTGCTTCTGGAACATCTTAGCTTGTGCTTGTTTGAACAACCAAGTTTTGGCTTTAGGCAATTCAGTAACTGACAAAGGTGCAGAGCTGAATAGATGAGGGCGGGTAATAACACGAAATACCCAAGCAGTAACTCTCAGGAGATGCATGTAGTTAGAGTATCTTTCGATGTCAATCACAGGTTTGGCTTTATTAGATGCAGTAGTTGCTTGAAGTGTGACTTCCTTTCGCTCTTTGAGCTGCAAGCTTGCAATGCCTGAGGAGTAAAGAGTCTCCAATGAAGGGGGGGAGGGGGGGGGGGGCAGAAATCCTGGAATGCTACTTTTGAAGGATCTTCTTTCAACCAACTGGGACCATTCCACCAGAGATTGTGGTGAATGACTTCTCCTGGTGGAATGCCAACATCAGCTGGGTTTTCTTCGCTGATGACAGAGCCCATTTTTCAGGGGAACATTTTCTTGAATTTCTCCGATTCTGTTTGCTTCGAAGGTCTTGAAACGCTGACTTCTACCATAGATCCAATAGGGAACAATGGTACTGCCAGTGAAGGCATAAAGATTGCAGGTTGGATGATGTGATGTGGCCAAGATGGACGGACGTGTGTTTCAGTGCTCTGCGTAATATCTTCCACCTTTCGTAAATTTCTGATGTTTAATTTTTTCCTTCGCTTTTATCTATTTGTTTCGGTCTCTTGTTTCGTGTGTCACATTATGCCTGAGTCTATTGTCAACCTAAGGAAGGAAAATAACGATCTTAAATCTAAAGTTTCTGCATTATCGGAGGAGATTTCAAGACTAAAAGATTTAACTCAACAACAAAACAGCAGTGCCGCCCCTTCTACTCAAGAAGTATCTCACAGTCTTGAGTTCCTTAGCAAGGAATATGATGACCTTATTCGCTTCAAAACCACTGCCAGCAAAGAGTTGCAACGACTCAGTTCACAACTCACTGAGGTCAAGATCAGGGTGGACGCCATTGCTAACGCCATTGATGAATTCCAAGAATATAGCTTCCAATATAATGTTAAAATAGTCGGTGTACCTGAGGTGTGTTCGAACGAAGCGGCTTCAACAACAAGTAAGCTTTGTGTAAAATTGTTTAAAGAAATGGGAGAGAATATTTCAATCGAAGATATTGACACTTCCCATCGTGTCCCGCAAAGAAACAACGCCGGAAATCCAAAGCCTATAGTCTGCAGATTCGTGGGACGGCTGGTTAAGGAATCTCTAATGTCTCATCGGAAAGAAATTAGCAATGTAACCCCAGTTGCGGTTGGTTTACCAGAAGGGTCTTCATTGTCTTCGGCCAGAATTTACGATCATCTTTCACCAAGAAGGCAACCAGTCCTATTCCAGGCTAAAAAGATTAAAGAAGAATTCCACTATCAATATTGCTGGTCAAAGGGTTCCGATATTTGTTTGCGAAAAGACTCCACATCGCGCATAATCAAGCTCAAGAGCATGGCGGACCTCGACGAACTTAAACGTAAACTGGCTACTGAAGGTTAGACTTTACTAAAATGTCTATTGTACACGATAAAAATGTCTTTTCGTAAAGCAAAATAACAGTCCGCGATCGAAATTAAGGCCCTACTCGCGCAACTACCTTATTATAGCTGCAAAGACCTGACTTCTGCTCACCCACAGTTTAATAGTTTAATTGATGATAATCGACCTTCTAGAAAATCGCTAGATTCTTTCAGTAGTCTCTACGACCTTAGTGTATTCCAGCTAAACTCTCTTGATAGAGATATTGATCCTGATATAAATTTTACTTCCAATAGGATTCGCTCAAAATATTATTCTCCACACAGCTTTGCGCAGTTCATTGACAGCAAACAGTTGCAATCAAAAATTTCCTTTTTGCATACAAATATACGTAGCTTAAAGAAAAATTTCGAAGAATTTCAACAACACGTTTTAAGTGAATTGAATTTCCGTTTTACCATTATTGGTGTAACAGAAACTCGTATATGCGATCGTGAATGTAGTTTTAATTTTGTCCCAGAATTACCAGGTTATTGTTTTGAATCAGTCCCGACACCTTCATCTGCCGGTGGTGTTGGCCTGTTCATTGATCAGAATTGTAAATACCGCGTCTTTGAACGAGTCTCCAATTCTTGTTTCAAGCCCTTTGGATTGAACTTCATTTGCCTAACAATAAGAAATCTGTATGTGGTGTTACTTATAGGCAACACAATAACGCTAATGAGTTTCTAGAATATTTGTCAGATTTTCTTGAGCGTCAATGCCGTCAAAATCTGAATATTTATCTCATGGGAGACTTCAACATTGATCTGTTAAAATATGAAACTTGTGGTTACACACAAACTTTACTGCAAACGATGCAAAGTTTTTCAATGTTCCCAGTGGTTGATAAACCGACTAGAGTCTATGGTAATTCAGCAACTTTAATAGACAATATTTTCCTAAATAATCCTGAGAATAATATAGTTTGCGGCAATATCGTGTCCGATACAACAGATCACTTCTCTCAGATGTGTATATTAACGTCGCAATGTAAAACATTCTTTTCAAATAACAAAACAAAGGTTCGTGATTATTCAGCCTTCAATGCAAAATCTTTTATTAACGACTTGCAGAATATTAATTGGAATAATATTTCCAAACTTACTGATGCTAATCAATCGTTCTGTTGGTTTTACAAATGCGTCAATAACATAATTAATAAACACGCCCCTTTAAGAAGTATATCCAATCGTAAACAAAAATTCCTTTCTAAACCATGGCTGACTGCGGGTTTAAGAAAATCAATCAGGGTAAAGAATGCCCTCTTCTATACCTCACATTGGGACAAATACAAATTTTACAGAAATAAAATCACCTCCCTTACGAGATTAAGTAAAGCGAACTATTATCAAAGTTTCTTTGATCTCAACATACGTAATATGCGCCAAACTTGGAAAGGAATTAACGAACTAATTGGAAGCTATAAAAAGAAAAATAAGCATAATCCAACTAACTTTATTCGACCAAATCCGAATGAGGTTCCAACTAATGACCCGAAGGAAATAAGCAATATTCTTAACAAATATTTCGCCACTGTTGGGAGCAAATTGGCTTCTAAAATTCCTCAGACTTTAAATACATTCTTTGATTATCTAGATACACCACTTAATCGCATCTTCTTCTTTGATCCTATTATTCCGGAAGATATTAACTTTGAAATTTCAATTTTACAAGATAACAAGGCCCATGGTCTTTACTCATCTCCGGTTAGGTTGTTAAAAGTGGCAAAAAGTGTCATATCTGTACCTCTTGCCACGATTTTTAATCAGTCTATTTGCTCAGGGATTTTTCCATCTAAATTAAAACGTGCTAAGATTATCCCGATATTTAAGGACGAAGATGACTCAATGCCCGAAAACTATCGACCTATTTCACTGCTCTCGATTTATAGCAGGATTTTTGAAAAACTTATGTACTCCAGACTTACCAAGTTTGTCAAAGATTGCCACATTCTCTATGATCAGCAATACGGTTTTCGAAGTAAACACAGTACTCAGCATGCTATACTTGATATTGTTAACACAATTCTCCAAAATATGGACAACGGTAAATTTTCGTGCGGTGTTTTCATCGATCTCAAGAAAGCTTTTGACACTGTTAATCATGAGATTTTGTTAGCTAAACTTGAAAATTATGGTGTTAGAGGTGTAATCAACTCCTGGTTCAGATCATATCTAACTGATCGAAAGCAAAACACGGAAGTTAATAATGTTGTGTCTGAGGCTGAGACGACCTTGTGCGGCGTGCCACAAGGCTCAGTCCTCGGACCACTCTTGTTCCTTCTGTACATCAATGATATTTACAAGTCCTCTTCGTTATTTTTCTTTTATCTATTCGCTGACGACACCAGTATAATACTTTCAAATAACAACTTAAAGGAACTCGAGTCTCTTGTTAATCGCGAGCTTGGCAACGTCAACGAATGGCTTAAGGCCAACAAACTGTCTCTGAACATAAAGAAATCAAACTTAGTCATCTTTCATCCCCGGCAAAAGAATATGCCCTTCACACCTAGGATTAGAATTCTTGACTCCGTGACTAACACCTACGCAAACCTTGAAATGAAAGATTATGTAAAATATCTTGGCTTGATGATTGATTCAAATCTTTCATGGAAATATCACATAGAATCTATCTGCCACAAAATCAGCAAGTCGATAGGAATTATAGCCAAGATTCGACATTATGTCCCGCGTCGTGTTTTACTTTCAGTGTACAACTCATTAATCGTCCCTTACTTAACTTATGGTATTTGTGCTTGGGGTAATTGTCCCTTGACATTTCAAAGAAAGATTGTAACTTTACAAAAACGGGCCTTACGTCTTATTTACTTCTGTAAGTCTAAAGAACACACCGTACCCTTCTTTGTCAAATCAAATTGCCTTCCCCTACCTAGCCTATTTTTTAGAAATAGTAGGTATTTACTGTATGATATAGACAGACAGTCAGCACCAGCTAGTATACTCAATCAGTTTGTTAAAACAAGTCAGATTCACAATTACAGAACTAGATCTGTCTCTAGCGACTCGTTTTATTTTAAGTTCTCTAGAACTAATAAAATGTATTCCTTTTTCTCGAGAATTAGTGCCCAAATTTGGAACTCTATTCCTTACTCGATTAAACTACTTAAACACTCGTTCTTTCGTAAAAAGATAAAGGAATTATTACTAAATTTCTTGCGGTCAGAAGATGATTATGTCGAAGTCTCCCGTCTTATTAAGCTATCTAATACTTTAAGTTAGCCTCTTGTCATAATCTTAATGCACTTGTTTTGTTTTAGGTTAGTTCATTCTATTTACTGTAGAGTAATGTCTTTACTGTTATTTAGTCCATCTATAGATTACCTTGTACTTGTAGTATGTCCTCAGTTCTCCCCGCCTCGATTAGTTTATAAGCTATTTGCGGGGGGAAAGAAATGTAATTACTTATTTCTAATTTTCAATAAAATTTGTTTGTTTGTTTTGTTTGTTGTTTTTGTTTGTTTGTAGCCAAGATTTCTTGGAGATTCTTCATGAGTTGTGAGAGCAAATGAGCTCCACAAAGTTCAAGTCGAGGTAAAGTAACCTTCTTGATTGGTGCGACACGCGTTTTTGCCATAAAACGTGTAGACTCCGCCGGTCGTGTCAAGACTCCTTAAGTACACAACACCACAGTAGGCCTTCTCGCTGGCAAACCGATTAATTGACGGACGACAATCGTCACGCTGACTGGGATGTAACAGCGTGGAATGCGGATGTTTGAGATTTCAGGGAGCTGTATTCTCCAACTTAGCCACTCTTTCTGAATGTCTGGTGGGAGGGGTTCATCCCATGTCATGCCTCTTTCCCAGAGACGCTGGAAGATTATCGTTGCTACAATAGTGGCGCACGAGATGAGACCAAGGGGATCAGAGCTTTTGCTGAATCAGACAATAATTCACGCTTGGTAATAAGTGATTCTTCAGTGGATAATTCAGTGGAAGAGAATCGGAAGTAATCTTGATTGGAATTGTACTCCATTCCAAGAGTTTTGACAAAGCTGTCAGAATTTCCAAGGACAGAAATCTTCTTTCTGCTTCTAATCTCTAGGGAGATTGAGTTCAAAACTTTGGGCGAGTTTGAGTCCCATTTGTGAAGTTTGAATCCTCCTCTGTTAAAGAGGTCCTGAAGCTGATGATAAAGTAAGATGGCTTCTTGCTTTGTTTCCACTGAGGGAAGGCCAACGTCGACATAGAAGGACTCTTTAACGGCCTTTGCAGCAAGGGGGAGCTCTGATTCATTTTCCTTTGCAAGGCGCAGTAGAGAGTTTGTCGCTAAGAATGCAGCACTTGCAATTCCAAAGGTGACTGTTGTCATTCGATAGTCCACGGTTGGGTCAGTATCTTTATCTCTCCAGAAGAACCGGTGAAAGTCCCTGTCTTCTGGTGCCAAGGTGACGGCACGGTACATCTTTAAAACATCAGTGGTGAGCACATAAGGATGTTTTCGGAAACGAATGACGACACCATTAAGTGGAGGATGGACAGTCGGTCCTACAAGGACCTGATCATTAAGAGAGAGACAGCAGATGTGGTTCTCATTGATCCATCAAATACAACGCATAGGGGGGTCGAAGCTGACTCGTTGTAGACAGCATGATGGGCTAAGCAAAATGAATCTTGGGCAGGTTTGTTGAGATCAGCATCTGGAACTCTCTCTGCATGGCTGATGTGAAGTACTCATCCATGACCTTTGAATAATCTTGAACTTGATCAAAGCGCTGAAGACGACATTCAAGGGATAGGAAGCATCATAATGCCATGAGTTGATTCTCCGAGGGGGGGACCCTGTTCCTTGAATGGGAGCTTGACTACGAAGCGGCCGGTTTCATCACGCTTGTGGCTTCGGTCAAACTCTTGTACAACTAACTTGTCAGTTGGCGATAGAGGTAACTTGGCTTTGGGTGGTTCCTCTAAAGTCCAATATTTATGAAGAGTTTCTTCGCAGCTTGGAGAAGAAGTCGATGCATGTAAGGTTGTTACTTCCATAGGAGACTAACCAGTGTTATGATTTCCAAATAAAACCCAGCCAAACATGGTTTCTTGGACTGCTGGAGTTCCTTTGGGTCCGAGGATAAGACCTGGTTTCAGAATGTCATGGTAAACATCAACGCCAAGAAGAACGTCAATGGACTTAGAAACATTGAACTCTGGGTCTGTTAGCTTGAGAGAAGTAAGGTGTGGCCAGTATCCCCTTGGAAGATAGGTAGGCATTTGGTCAATGAAGGTAGAACGATGGCTTGAACATTAGTCAATGTTGAGGAGGTTTGAGTTGATGTTAAGTCAATGTTAACAACAGCATTACTCTTGGTGGAGCATTGGGTTTCTCCAATTCCATTGATAGTAATTTCTTGCCTTTGCTTACACAACTTCAAGTGTTGGACTAATCTTTCAGTGACAAAGGAGGCAGTAGACGCTGGGTCCAGTAGAGCTGGTGCAACCATTTGATGACCATTGGGTCCACTAAGAATCACGTCTGCTGTCATCATGAGAACAGAATTTGAAGTAATGGCTTCTGGTGCAGTTAATAACTTACAGAGGTAATGCAACTACCACCTGCAGTGTTTTCTGATTCCTTAGTGTTAGTAGGATTAGAGCATCCTGTTTTATTTTCTCCAGTGCATCCTGAGTGACAGGATCATTGGAATCATCCTGGTGAAGGAAGGCGTGATGCCGTTTGCCGCATTTGAGACAACAGTTAGGTGAAGGGCATTTCTTACTTGTATGCTTTGCCTTCAGGCAGTTAAAGCAAAGTCCTTGTTCCATTACGAAGTTCCGCTTGTCAGGAAGTGATTTCGCTTTGAAGGCTTGGCAATACGCTAAGTTGTGTTTTTGTTCACTACAGGCCACACATTTCACTTGGGTGTTTGTAGTATACATTGACACGTTTTGAATGCCATTCTCAGGAGGAGTGAGTTTTGGTGACCTTCTGAACGCAATGTGAGGTTTCCTTTGCCCTGTTTCCTGAGGTGTGAGTTCAGTAGCGGTCGCTCAGAGATCAAGGAACTCAAGAGACTTCTCATAGCCAGGGACATCCTTTTCGGTCTGAGTAGATTTCTGCCATTCTACTATAGTTAGGTTTTCAAGTTTACACTCTCCTAAGGCAGTCATAAATCTTTTAGAAGCCAGTTGTTCCATTGCCTTCAAGGATCGTAAATGATGCTGAAGTGTGTCGTATAGCTTTGTCAATTCTTTACTTGAACCATCTTTCATTGGCTTAATATTAAGTATTGCTCTTACGTGTGCACGGTGGATGACTTGGAGTCTATCAAAGCGATTCTTTAGGGCTGCTACAGCTTCTGGGTATGCTTCAGCGACTGCATTCATTCCTTCAATAGCATCTTTGGCCTTTTTGGTGGTGAGCGATTTCAGTAAATATTGCATCCGTAATTGGTCATCTAGCTTTTTCGAGTTGTGGATTGTAGCTTCAAGTTGCTGCCAATACGACTTCCATTTTGTAGGATTGCCGTTAAATGTAGGAATGCTAAGTGAAGGCAGTTTCACTGTTTTTGGCTCGTTTTCTTCCGAAGGTGTTTTGAATTTGTGCAGTTGCTTATTTATTTCTTTGCGATGCTGGCTGTTTTGCACTTCAATTTTTTGGCTTCGTTTATGTTCACGTTCGATTTCACGCTCCTTGATTTCACGAGCTAGATCGCGACGGCGTTTGGTTATCAGTTGAGCTAAAGTGTCTTGAGTTGTTTTGATCTTGTCGAAGTAATACGATATTGCGTCGTTCCATTTATCGCCGTCTGCATCTTCTAAATCCGGAGAAAGAGAGTCAATGTCTGTTGTGAATTGATAGAGAGATTTTTCGAATTCAGAAAGCTGACTTCTCGTGTCTGTGAGGTCTTCAATTTCCATTTCGTCCAGTTTGTTTGGGCTTCGACTATCTGTGTAGTCGCATTGTTTATGTTCTTGGTGATTCGATTTCATTTTGCTTCGAGCGATTTTTTGGCTTTGCTTTCGTTAGATTTGGTTTCTTGTGGCTTAATCAAAGGGACACTTAGTAAATACAGAAGTTTGCTTACGTTTTCCCGCACTCAATCATCGTGGGCTTCCAGCTCCTCAAAATCCCTTTGAATCAGTTCTTGGTTCGACGGTTCAACCAAGGCGCTCGCTTCCAAATGTTGTTTTTGAAACTGGGCGTCCAAAATGTGAATTTCATCTAAGTCTGACTTATCCTGCTTTTCAGTTACTTGGTCGATCTTCGTGATAAGATTTGTTACCTTGCACTTAGTTAATCCCCTTTGATGTATCAGCGTCTCACGGGACATCGTGTGTTGATTTGCTTCGGGCGATTCCTTGAGGACTGTATACTTCAATTATCCGGCTCGAAGGACCAGAAATAATGGCTAGGCTCGTTCAATAAGGTACGAGGAAGCTTAACTTTAAGTCCTTGTTTTCTGTTTATTCTCAGACTAGTAAAGAGCCTTACAGTTTGCACAAAAGTTGTACGTGAATCGAGATAAACTAACACGAACTAACAACTTGAACCGCGAGGTAGATGAGAATGTGAACAAAACTGTGCATGGGCAGATATGCAAATTATATGCTAATATTTATGTTAATTCAAGCGTGTCTATCCGCAACTTTCTAGGAAAACCCCTGGATGTGCACTGACTATGGAATTCGATGGATACGAAGTCAAATTATCTGATTATCTCAAAATTCTCGGCGTAACCAGTGATCACAAATTGACATTTAGTCAACACATTAGTGATTTTTGCAAGAAAACGAACTGTAAGGTTGGGGTATTATTGAGACTACGTAATCTAATCCCGTGGTCCGCAAAGCTAAAGCTGTACAAATCCAATATTTTGCCCCACCTAACATATTGTGATGTCGTATGGCAATTTTGCAAATCATCCGATAAGAAGAAAATGGAGAGAATTCAAGAGCGCGCACCCAGGGCAGTCTTTAAATCCAAATCGGAGACCTACAGTGAACTTCTAACAAGAGCAGGTCTGCCAAGTCTGTATCAGCAACGGTTACAAAACATCGCCATTTTAATGTATAAATTAAAAAACGGACTTGTGCCCATTTATATAACAGAAATATTCAATACTACCTCGAAACAGTATAATCTGAAGAACGCTGATTTTAATATTCCACGTTTTCGCACCGTACATTATGGAAAGCACTCTTTACGATATTTTGGGCCTCATCTCTGGAACAAATTATAGAGAGAAGCCAAATGTTAAGAGTTTTAAAAACAGTATTAAGAGTAAAGACTTACCACACCTAACAGATAATTGTAAGAACTGTGATATATGCTGCTAGGCCGCTTTAAATTTTAAATTTTATATATATTTGATATCTTTTAAGCTTTTTAAATCTTACCAAGTTCATATATTTCATTTATTTATTTATCTATTTATTTATTTATTTATTTATTTATTTTATACATCATTCATTAAATTGTAAATAATTTTAACTTTAGCTGAGTTATACTTTATTGTGTAAATAGTGTCTCCAATTAGTTTTTCTTAAGCTAAATACTTCTTTCAGTTCAGTTCAGTTCTATACTTATCCAAGTTCAAAAAAGGATAAGATGTAATTGTAGATGCGGTAACTGTGAATAAATGCAATGAAATGCTTGGAGAAAAATTGTTGACTCAAAAACAGCAAGATAAGAGCAAACGTAAGGTTGCCAGTCTGCTAAAAGAGCCAAAAATAATAAGCATTGGACTTTTCTTGGTTACGAATCAATAGTCTGTGTTTTATTGTCACATTTGGTAACTGTGAACTTTGATATTATATTTACTGCATTGCCAAAAAAAGTGTTGCTTATCTTTCTCAGTTTCAAACAACTGTGGACTTTATATTGAGACATCTTATAAAGTACTGTGTGTGATGTAACTTGGTAGGTGAAGGACAAGTCTTGTTTCTATGAAGGATGCATGCCATCTTGTCTGTTAGGTATTACATGTAAATAAGGCATTGGGTTGTGGAACAGAGCTGTTGCTGGCTTTGTTAAGAGGATAGAATTCAAGGAAAGCTTTCTATTTTGTTCCTATTTTGGGATGAGGATTCCTATTCTTTCCTATTTTTTGGCCACTGTTTCCTATTGTCCTATTTTCTGAGTGCTATTTGTCACTTGACGCCCTGATGGTGGCCACTAGAAAGGACTTGTGCTTTGATGTTGACAAGATTTGGCCGCCGTTAACGCTTAACTGGCTTAGTATGCTATCCACATAATCCACACTCTTACTAATTAAGGAATCATTGCTTTTAATTTTGTTTTATAGATTGAACTCTTGTGGCGACGATCCCTGGGAGACCAGGATGGTGGGTTATTCTGTTTGGTCAATGTAGATAACCTTGACTATAGCGTTTCCCAAAGAGCTGCTGACACCTTGAGCTTCCTACTGCAGGAGCCACCGTACAACCGTAATGAAGGTGACTACGTCTTATTTTTTTCCTTATTACAAGTTTTATAACGTTTGTGCCTTTGGAAGGCAGTGTTTAAGGACAAAACATAAGTGTCACAGATTGCAAGGAATTAGATTCTTGTTAAGAGGACGATAAGTGTCAAATGCAAAGGGTAGTGGCATAAGGAAAGGTCTCAGAACAAGGAGCAGGGTATTATACTGAGGACAGGGTATTATACTGAGGACAGGGAATCAGATTGCAAATAGGAGCTTGATGCAAAGGTGAAGGATGAGGATTGTAGTTATCTTGGAGATACATCGATCTCAACGTTTCGAGGAAAATCGGATGAGTAGCAGCGACCAGATCATGAAGGTAATTAGAGGAATATCAAATATATTATATGATGGGAATGAACAACACACATGCCGCAGTGACAAACATGAGATACAAAGGCATCCTTTGAATCTCCTTAAAGTCATAACCAACTATAGTCTTGTGTTAATACATTCTATGGGTGCATTGACCTAAAAGCAATTTTCCAAAGCAGTCATCGCGTTAAGCCCTTCTTCGCATACAAGGACAGACCTAACCATTTTCAACTGTCTAAGGTTGTTTACAAGGCTAGTTGTTAGGATTGTCAGGAATTTTCTATAGGCAAAACAAAACGAACATTGCATGACAGAAAAACTGAACACTTCAAAGCCTTAGTCTTTGGTTATCATATATCGGCACTTGCGGACCACGCCACGTCAACTGGTCACAATTTAAAATGGTATAATTTTCAAATTTATCTGAAGGTCGATCTGATAAACATTGTAAAATTAAAGAGACATTACTGATCAGAGACTGAAAGCCAACCTTGAATTAGTGTACCCTTTGTCAACTTGTATTCACATTTATTTTTCTTTGTAATTAATTAGTTACTTATCTTGCATATTTATGAGTCGCAAATATCATTTAACTTCTGTTGATGTATGTTGAAGCATACGAAACTTTGAGTAAAATTTTTTCAAAGGGTTTCTTTGTATCTCATGTTTGTGACCCCTGCTTGCGTGTTTTTCCTTCTGAAGCTGAGATGGCCAAAGGAAAAGAGTATTTACGATAGGAATGGGCTGCATTGGAATGGAAAGGATCATGGGTCGTGGGTCGTGTAGGATGCAGCAAAGATTTTTGGGAGGAGTTAAATGGATATGAGGTTTGGAGATAAGGTTGAGGAACGTTTTGGATGTGACGATTAAGAAATAATTGGTTTGATCGACGAGTCAAGGGTTACTTTGGATTAGCTCTACGATTATAATGGGCTTCATGTAATTTTGAATAAGTTTCAAAGCGACAAAGGCGAGGCTCAGACGAGAGGTTTGCAATATTTTTCGTAAAAACAAAGGAAAATTCAAGTTATTCCATTGAACCTCAACTCTGTTCTTGTGTTCTTGCACAATTTGAAAATGGCATAGTGCACAACTGGTGGCAATGAGAAGGAGCGTACTGGGAAATGTAAGAGTTGGCGCAACGATAAGTGACAGAGTAATTATGATGTTGATTATGATATTGATTATGATGCTGATGATTATGATGCGGGAAACAGAGTCTGTTGCAATGATGAAAACAGGATGCGATCTTTTCCGACTTAGTGTACCTGTCATAGAAAGTTAAGGTTTCTTTATTTGTATTGTCTTCAATTTACTTGTGAAATTGCTGGACCATCGTTTGTTCGTCCCACTTTTTGCATCCTACAATAAAGGTCTCATCTCTTTTTAGAGCTATGCCTTGTGGTAATCTGTAGCTCAGAAAATGAGGATAGGGCCCACATAGCTGCAGCTCTTGATCAGTACAGGCTGGGAACTGTGCCACACAGTGCTTCCCCTAAAGAAATAAGTCAGTATGTGAAGACACAGTTCAGGGCAAGCGAACGACAACTGGGAAAGTTTCGGGATCGGATCCTGCCTTGGACATGTGCTGCCATGGTAGAAAAAGAGAAGTAAGAAGGCAAAAAATGCACGTTTGTGTTTCTTCTCCTTTGGGTTTTTGTCCAACTTTATCCTTGCTGTACACTGAAAGAGATTTTGGAATGCATGCTAAATAAGCCACTTTCACTCAAGCAATCTTACACTTGGGAATAAATGGTCTTACGGCCTGCTTGAGCCAGTTGTCCAAGGGCATGCTGAATCCGACATTTTCAGGAAAGACAGAAGTCTCCTTTTCGAATCAGTGTGTCAAACCTACAGTAGCTCGTGTAGTATAAGTTTCGCACATTATCGCCAAATGTAAAGAAAAAGGATACTGGGGGAAAGGACACTATAATTAAAGGAATTTCTTATGAAGGAAGACCTCTCAGAGCCTAGGCACAATTCTCTCAAGTTATCCAAACCAAATACCTCTTTTGTCCCAGAATGGAATGTCATATACAAGCTCAAGGGTTCAACAAATATGTTTGCCAGTCTGAAAACACAAGTGTGGAAGATAATCGGAGTTAGCCAAGCAACTTAAGCAGTGACAGCAGGTGCAAATAAGCCTGAGAAAATCCAGGCTTGAAGGGTATACGTATTCGAACACGTGATCATGGGATTGCGCTGCACTTGCTTTACCAACTGAGCTATTAAGTTGTATCAAGCTGGAGGTGGATTAACTGGATTTTTAGAAAACATGAGATGTCACATATTTGATCTGCGGAATGAATGTGAAATGAAAGTTTCATCCCAGCTGGTTTGATAGCTCAGTTGATAGTGCAAGTGTATCGCATTTGCATGGTTATGGGTTCGAATCCTGTTCATGCCTGGGTTTTTTAAGCTTCATTTGCAACTGCCTAAGTTGCTTAAGTAACTGCGATGATCTTCCAAACTTTCATTTCATGTTCATTCCTTAGATCAAATACATAATATTTTATATTGTAAAAATTCAGTTAGTGTGAACTACTTAAGAGGCTACCGTCAATTAAATGAGGTCACTTTCCCACTGATACAGTTCCTTATGGAATAATGAATTGGACCTGTACTTAGCAGAGAAGGAAAAGTAATCCTGTGGAATGAAAGTTTTTTTGTGGATTATTTGTCTTAGTGATTTTTTTCTTAAAAGTGCTGTGCTCAATGAGTTGTAATCTTTTTGTGACAATCATCTTACATGTCCCTTTTTCAATAAGCTCTAGCTGGTTAACAGTGTCACGACAGAACTGTTTCTTTTACTGTCCTCAAATAGATTGTCAGTGAGGGTTTTCTCTTCAGAAAGAGCTGGATCAGGCAAGACTTTGGCCGTTCACAGACTAAGTCAAAAGTTATGTGAACTACCCAATAATGACGTCATAATTCGTGACCTTGCGGACACAGATGCAGATTTACCACTCTGTATCACCATACCAATTTACGGACCTGCTGTCAAGCAGTGCTCCATTGCAGAGTGCTTGTTACCACACGTGATTGCTCCAGACTTGCCCCTTTCCCGGATATTTCATCTTGATGTACACCCATCGGTAAGCAGTTGTCGTATCCATGGGCGCCTTGCATTTTTTTCTCTTAATTAGCATCATGAGCACCAAAAAGATTGAGCGATTTTGTGTTCATAATACACGCAACGAATTTTCGGGAAACAATTCTTGTGATCATAAACTGGGTTTAGTTATTTACACTTTATTTCTATAAACTGCATTCCTCAGCTATTACAAATTTTGTCCAGGTTGAGTTCTAATGTCTAGAATATCTTTTTATCACTTTTCATTTCAGGTTTTACTCGTTGTTTTTCCGGTGTCTATAAAGTGACAAGTGCTTAAATTGTCGAGCAAGTGCGAGTATTACTCAGTTCTCTAATTCGTAGTTGTTTTTCATTAACAACAGCAAACAAAGAACTTTAGGGCTTTCCTGTTTCTATATGGATGCTCCTAGTATACATGCGTGAATGCTATTGCAACTTAATTTAAGTCTAATTGACAATTTAATTTTACTCCTCTTGTCCAGCTATCGAGGAAGTTTTCTAAGAGTATAATATTCCCCAAAATCACAAATGACCTGAATGTCATCCAGAAAATATTTAACGGCAACGGCAAACAAACGGCAGTTGGTTGCCCAAAGAGGAGGGGGAAAGCTGCCCCTGTGTTTCTATGGTGATTGCTTTTGCGACGAAGTACACCTGCCAAGAAGAATTTTGAAAATTCCCATTTTCTTGTTATGAGCCCATTGATTAGTTTGACTTATGTGTTGAAAACCAAATGTGCTTCATTTCCACAGGTTACCACTGGTCTGGATACTCTTTTATTCAATCTCCTCGTGCTGGGTGTTTTAAAGAGTAGTAGTGGCCAAGTCTGGAGGCGAAGGACGTCAGATCTGTATGTTATTGAACTAACTACAGGACCAGCAGAGGACATTATTGAAACAGTCCACAAGGGAGTGCCACTCTTTAAGGCGAGTTCCTATGAAGTTGGTAATTCAACTTTGACCACAAGAATGATTGCAAAATTTGTCAATTTATCCGATTTTGGAATGTCTTCATTTGAACGGTATTTTTGCAGAAAAGAAAAGAGTTTGAGGGAGCTATTTGCTCTTGGGACTGTTAGATTGAAGTGTAGAAATCAACCTGAGGAACTTTTCTTCCAGTATTCCTTTTTTTGCACTGTATTTGCTTTGACCCTTTCGTCTTTCCTTACGGTTAACAAAACAACACAATGATCAAGGAAGAGAAGAGAACTGGTGTTTTACATCTTTTTATTCACGTCTACCCTTTTCCAAGATGACTTGAATATTGACATAAAGGTTTTCTGGAAAGGAATCATTTTTCTTAAAAATGAAAGAATTAAAATGCTTTCTTGCACAAGACGAAGGTGAACCTAATATTCATTGTACTTACTAGAGTGCGAGTTCCAAAAAGAGGGTATCAGAACCTTTTTACACCCTTCTACCCACCATACATTGCGGAACACCAAAGCAGGCTTTGTGGCAACTCACACAAGAGCAGACTGGTGAGAAATAGATGTAGTTTTTTGTATTTATGGTGATAGTACTCGAGAGTGATGGTTCAATATGTAATTCTTTCTCGGCGTTTTTTTCATGTGGGGTACCCTACTGTGACAGCTTGAATAGTCAGAGTGAAAGGAGAAATGTTCCCTGTCGGCAAGACGTTCGTGTGGGCTTTCGCTGTCAGATATGATGTTTAGCTCCTTCAAATGGCTGGGTCCTTACATTCCCAAGTTAATTGCCCTTGTCCATAAATCTTCAGCTTGTTTTCTTTGAAGAAAGAGATAAGGAGAAGATCAGAGATGACAGTACATTCAAAGCTTGCAGCTTGTGGGGCTAAGTAAAGGGGACTTCCAGTCTACGCCAGTATTTACATTTTCTTTCAATAACGAGCAAATTTGCATAAGAAGACATCATTGCTCTTTCAAGATTCATTGATGATTTCCTGGGTGATCAATTAGGGTATGCTGATGAAGCAAACTTGAAAACAATATATTCGCCTGTAGAAAGTAACAACGCAAATGGACACAGCAGCGATAAAAATCCAACTGGAAGGAGGCAACCAATTGACTGTCTGCAAAGAGTGGTTGAGTTCAACTTGGGGCAACTTGGAGAAATCCATTTGGTGGTCAGAGTGGAATTTGAACTTGTTCCAGCACCCTAACCACTGGGCCACGTCGCCTCCAACTTAAAGGGAAACAAGGGTCTAGAAAAAGTTTACCTAAAATGAAAGTTCATACAATAAAATACCTGAAAACAGCAAAAATTTGCTCTGTTGTCATCTTTGTCGTAAGTAATCGGGAAGGAAAAATCGTCATTTTGCTATTACTCGCCGCCATCTTGAATCTCTTTCATGTAAGGGAGGCTGTGACGTCAGAATAGTCAAGGCAGTAAAACATGGCCGCCCAAGACACAAACAGTGACATTGAAACACCTGTTGAAAGCGATAGCGACTCATCGCTCGATCTAGAAATCGAGGCAGATGGGGTTATACGCCCGTTTATGTTTGAGCCACAGCGCGACACCTCCGAAGAAGACGAAAGTGACTCAAACGTGACTCAAGAGCCACCGGAAGCGGTAGAGTCGACCGCCGACGGGGCAATTCAATCGCGTCTTGGCAGACATAACTGGTGCATTTGCACCAATTGTCAGGGCATGCCAACGGAAACTGAAAGTCTTTGTTGCCAGGAGATGGACGTTCTCGGAGATCGCTTGGACCTCGAAGGTACAAATTTAAGTTTCTTTAATAACAATGTTTTAATTCACCTGTTGTAATTACAGATTTTTGATAAGGAATCTATAATATTTACCTCTTTAAAAAACAGTTTGCAAATATTACAAAAACTGAAATGGTGAGCTGTTTGCGGTTTTTGTTTTGCAGGAACGCGATACAAGTGCATAATCGAGCATGAATCATTTCGACCGGTTTGCCTGCAACCAGATGTTTTAAAAACAGCTCTTGTTGGGCTCCATCAAGTTCGGAGCGATCGTCTAGAAGATCCCCCGCCAAATGCGTAAGTTTGTAAACGGTTTACAGATATTTATAACAATGAAGACATGCAATATTAATAATTATCACGCTTACAGCTTGCGTAAGGCTTGTGAAGTATGTTTTAGATAATTGTCCTCCTTGCCAAATAATAAGGAAATCTTGGTTCTCTGATAAAAATCTGTAGGTGTACAGACAAAAGTTTGTTACCATGTTTTTGTCAACATTCTCCAGGATTTCTTTCTTTGTTCGAGTTTTATCTTGTTACAATGCTGTAATTTGCAGCGCCCAATATACTCGTGGCAAGAGTGTTAAAATTTTTAATACCCCTTCACCGGGGAAACATTTTTTTTCAAATAACAGTATCAGTTTGAATATATGCTTTCGTAGGTAGTGAAGTCAACATCAACACAACAACCATAACCTTTTTGTGTTTCCCTTACCTTACACTCCAGTGGGAGATAATTCCGAAACCTTATGAACTAAACTAGTTTTGATATTTTAAGAATGCACGCTATTACATCATAATATTCTTGATTATTTACAGGAGTATGAGATTAGCTGGATACCGTCAGTTTACGTGGTGGACTTACAACAGACTGGGAAAAGGAAACAGACGCGTTATCCCGTCTTGTGTTGTTTGGGCCATCCGAAGAGAGTACCCGAAGGAAAGTGGCATCTATACTGGATATAAGGATGCGGAGGGGAACTATTCATGGCCGGGATAACAATGTATGCAAAACGGTCAATGGGAATAGCTTGTTTTCTATTCTGAGATTAACTTCAACAAAAAAAGCCCTCAATGAAACAGATTATTTAAGCACGAAATGTGAACTGTTATGTTAAGATTCAATGGTTTTGAAACTTTGAACAAGAACAGCTAAATTTTCTTTCCAAATCTAGAAGCGTGGCGGGCGAGCAGCTCCTCTTTGGGTGGACGGGGTACTGGCGCGATGTTTCTTGGCAGGTCAGGAACCTCAACCTCTTCGATGTCCTCCCCTGTGGCTCTCGATTCCAAAACCCGGTGCATCATGTCCCTCACGTGCTGCTTAGACTTCTTCTCGAACACAGGCTTAACCACCCAGTCTTTCATGCCCTTGGGATAAACGTAACGATACTGCTTATCACCACGTGATGTTACCATTTGCTCCCGCCCAGTTCCCGAGTTATGGTCTAAAGCAGCCAACTGCGATCGTGCAGACATTCCTTTGTGATTAAAATGTTGCCTTTTAGGCATGTATTTGTTGTAGAGCGAGTGATAAACCTCAAGGGCTCCAGTATGGATGAACTTGGAGAGAAGTTCCAGGTCGTTGAGAAGCCTCTTTTCCATAACAACCTCCTTCAGAGCTTCGTGTGCAGGTGAACCTGCTTTTAGCCACTTAGTTTTCCGGCGCGCAGTCGCAGAAATGGGATCGTGTGGGCAACGGTTGTAGAGGGTGGATGAGTCCCAACTGTGCTTGTCAGCAACATGGTGCAGTATGCTGGTCCATTTTTCTTTAAGGAGCTCAGCATTCCCTTCGCATGTCATAGACGACCACCAAAGATGATTAGTTACTGATTTAATCCAGGGGGCCAGTTCCTCGCATCCTTTTTTCTTGGCTTTTTTCGCCAGCTTGGACTTTATGTTTTTACAAAGGTGCCAAACGTCGACCTGATGCGCCTTGTAGTCCCAAGAAGCTCCGCCTGTAAAAATTATTAAAACACTGTATTTTATAAATTTATATATATAAAACACCATTTGCGTGACCTGAAGACCAGGCGATATATTTACAAAAAAGCGATATAATTATTCTTCTTGACGTTAATTAAATTTAGACGCTATTTCAGAGACAACATATAAGAATCACTCGGCTGAAAATGCACGGCGCCGGCGATACAAATGTCAGACCATTGTCATTACTGCGATCTTGGCGGCCTGTTTCGCGCCATTTTCTGTTGTGAAATGATCGGAACACACACGACAGTTCTCAGGTCTCGGTAATTCTCCCTCTCGTTTTATTTTTGCGAGCCATTGTTTTCTACGATATTTGTCTTCGGGAAGTTTGTGAAAAGTGATACGTCCTTTAGAATTTTTATAAGTATTACTACATCCAACAGCGAGGCAATGAACCATAATTCCGGCCTTGACACTAACTCTTGCACGTGTGCAAAGGTCAAATCCGGGTCAAAACAAACCTTGACTATTGTTACGTCATACCCTCGTTATCATTCCTCACTTCCAATATGGCGGCCAGTGTTCCAAGATGGCGGCGATTTTGAACGATTTCGAAGCCATATGATTAGAATCCAAGTCAGTTCTACGCCAAATGACAACCATTTTTGAAATGCTGAGCAGGTGGGCTTTCGTTTAAGGTAAACTTTTTCTAGACCCTTGTTTCCCTTTAAGACGTTTTGTTTACTCGGCCGCCTTAACTTAACGTGAGGGAAAAGTTGGAAAATACGTGTGAAAACTTTACTTAGATGACTAGAAAGGAATGTTGTGTTTCTTCTTCTTGTTCTTCTCGTTTTTCTTGTTCTTTTTCTTCTTGTTCTTCTTATTGTTCTTCTTCTTCTTCTTCTGAAATTTCGTTATTCTGGACGTTGGCCAAGGGAAAGAGTCTAGCGTCAAGAAATGGTTCCAATGGCCGCCAAATGAAATAATTATGGCGACCAGAAGGCTGATTTAAAGAGTAAAGCCAGGTGAAGTGGATTACTGATTTCAGGAGGAAATATTGCTTTCCTGTGGGGCAGCGCCTTTAAAAAAACCCTTATATTTATTCATACTGCCTCCACGCCTACA
>OX421448.1:26933345-26945845 GCA_949126865.1 Montipora capitata | reverse complement strand
GGTTTGTGACTCACACGACAGCTTAGCAGACAAACATAAGTACTTAGACAACGTTTTCAGTAAGAACAACTAAAACTGGGACTTCGTTACACGCAATCCTTACCATACAGAACCTAACGCAGCAAACACTGACCTGACACCTACCACTACAGTGACCATACCTTACATCAAAGGAATTTCTGAGGTTATCGCTAGGATCCTACAGCCTTACAACGTGTTGCTCACAGACCCATCACTACCTTACGAAAACTACTGACTAACGTCAAAGACAAAGACCAACCTAAGGACAGACAAAGAGCAGATTATAAGATCAAATGCTTCGACTGCCAGGCCATTTATATTGGTAAGACAGGCAGAATCGACCACTAGACTGACTGAACACAGACGAGCGATGAGGAACGGTGACATCAACAATAATATTGCTGAACACCATATACAGACAAACCACAGAATCGACTGGCACAGCACTAACTACCACCAACCGATCGTACTGGAAAGCTGGTTTACTAACTTAAAACAAACATCAATAAACCGATGCCTACAACTTCCCGCACCCTACAAACGACTCATCGATGACATCAACAGACAAACAGCACACTGATTTACTCTATCACAGTACTGCACAACGTGTTCTACGATACACGTACAGACCTTAGACCTATAGACGGACCGAAACGCACCAATCACTGTTTAGTCTTCCCAGCCAATTGCATGTAGGGTCACCTGACAGTCGACCAGTAACATCACGAATAAGTTGACCAATGACATCTACGACCGGAGTTATTATAGTATCTACTGACTACACTCACCCGGACGATCGAACTTTACTTAATTATATGACTCCTGGGTTTAAACCATTTACGATGTTACACATTACATTACGAAAGTTTGAGGATTGTGTAATACATATGCCTTTATAAAATGGCATTTTACAATTCTTGCTGTATTCATAATGCCATGCAAAATTATTTTCCTAATTGTAGAGGAGAAAAAATTGAGAAACTTTGTGGAGTTATGGGTGTCGAGTGGCCATATGACCCAGAGAATTCATACGAGCTCACTACGGACAACTTGATGAAAATCCTGGCCATACACATGCGTTTTAGGTGAGATGAATTGTTTGTAGTTGTTGTTGTTGTTTTCTTTCCTTCAGGAGTGGCATGAGTCATGAATGAATTGTCTAGAAAAGAGATCGTACTTTAAAGTTTACCTATCCTGAAATAGTTCCCTCGCTGGGATAAATCTTCCCATCTATAACAACCACACTTTGCAGTTTTTCCTTCGAGATTTATGATCCGCACTAATAACGTAAAGTTAATAAAGATGACCGGTTTGCTCAAATGATGGTAGAGGTGACTAAAAAGTCAAGGTACAACTCCCTCTTTTCATCATCTTTACAAACAGTTTGCTCTAACAAGTCTTTGAGGTACTCAGCCCTGGGGAGGTTTGTTCGAAATTTGGTTAAGGCTAACCCTACGGCTACTTACCAGTGCCTCGAGCAACTCAGCCATAGTCGTTATTTTACCCTTGACCTAGTATGCGAAAGGCAGTGTTTGTTTGTTGCTGACATCAAACGGCCTCACTTTCCGGTTTTCAGTCTGTATTGAAAAGCAGGGTGGGTGGAAGTCTTTCACTAGACAGACAAATGTCTGATGGTTTCGCTGCGACACTCTGAGGAATAGTGGAAAAATATGATTCCTGGCGTTTGACAGAAATGGAGATGCATCAAGCCATACGTTGTTTTATCAGTGGTGAATATGAATAATACGTGTGAATGATATTTGACTCGAAGTAGCCATTACCACGTTATCCCTCCTTGGAATACTGGGAAATCATCTGGTCAGTTTCAGGTGCTCTTCTCATTACCAATAAGTTCAACCACTTAAATGACGGTTTTGTTGGGCAATTTTCAAACGTATTTTTAGATCACTGAGTTGGAGGGATTTGTATTTTGTAAGGTGTGGTATTCCTGTGATCGTCATGGGTGAAACTGGTTGTGGAAAAACCTGCCTCATTCGGTACATGTGTGGCTTGCAATCAGGGCCTGGAGGACCAAAGAACATGTTGCTCATGAAGGTGCGAGATACAAAATAAATTTGGATGCTCATTCTTTAGTGACTAATGATTTTGTAATGTACTAAGTATGTATATGTGACGTTGTAATTAAGTTCGCTTATCAAACAAATGTTGGGAGAAATGAACCTGGCTTGTTTCTAGTATGGAATAGCATTTCGAGAAGTGCATCAAATGTTTAGGTTATAGAGAACTTATGATGACCAAACAAACAAGTTGGAGTTGAACTTCTGACCCTCCAAGATTTAAATGGATGCTGTAACCACTAAGCTACTGCTGGATACTGTGATGTAATGGTTTTCTGTTGACTTTGACGAGAACTGTATCACGCTGTCCGAGGCTAGTCTGCATGGTCTAGCCTGTGCTAAGAGAATTCATAGTATGAACAAAGACAACCGTGGATCTGGCATAAAAGCAAAAGGAAGTACTACATTATACAGACAGAAAGGTGAGTGAAACAGAGTGTGCAAGAGCTAGTCCTACTAACACAAGCTTCTGCTTGTTTTTGATAGGTCCATGGAGGCACAACATACGAAGATATTGCGAAAAGGGTAGAAAAAGCCGAGGAAATGGCGACACTGAATGAAGGGCGTAACATCGACACTGTGTTGTTTTTCGATGAAGCTAACACGACTGATGCACTTGGAATGATCAAAGAGGTCATGGTGGATCGCAGGGTCAACGGAAGAAAAATCAGTGCCAAGAGGTTACAATTCATTGCAGCGTGTAACCCATACAGAAAGTAAGTATGACATGAATTGTGTAGCATTATCTTGGAACTTCAGCGAAAAACGTTGGGAAAGCTTCTGCAAAAAGACTAGGGGGGACAGCGTGCGAATGTGGCCCCGTCGCCAACACCCGTTTTGCTCACCTCTTTCTCTTACAGACATACTGAAGAAATGATTCATAAACTGGAATCAGCTGGCTTAGGCTACCATGTCGCTACTCAACATACGCGAGATCGGCTAGGTAAGACGGTTATCCGGCATAGTTGGCATACTAATGATGGTTTTCAATACACACTTAAATGAATACCTGGCCCCAGTTGTTCAAAAGGTGGATAACGTTATCCATCAGATAAATCACTGTCTATTGGGTAGCGAAATTGGTCTTGCTAGTGTTTATCCACTGGATAGTGGTTTATCCGGCGGATAGCGCCATCCATCGTTTGAACAACTGGCATCTGGAGGGAGAAAGTTGGCTGCCAGTTTATGGGACAAAGTAGACGTTTCCAGGATGTCGCCATTTGACTGCAACTACCAGAATCCTGCAAGTCCTGTTTTCGTCTGCTTGATAGTGCGATAATCTGTCATTTAAACCCTACTACTTGATTTACAAAATTTGAATTATTACAGTCAAGCTATGTCACGCGTGCCCAGTTGTTTTGAAATTTGAACCGGGTATTTAAATGTGCCTGCCAGTTTTGAACTTTGCTCTCGAGATTCTGAGTTCCCGTGGAATATTTCCCTGATATATAAAAATAGTAAGCTATGAACTTTCGTTTTATTATAAAATAAACGGTGTTTGAAAAGCGATAGCTATTTCAAGCGTTTGATGAATTATTGTTCAGTTATTGTGCATTCTTCCTAGCAACTTAAAATCTTCAAGGTTCCATTCCAAAGAGGAATTCGCATGTTCATTTCAGTTTTGTGGATACTGGTCACGGGTGACATAGCTTGACTATGAGCAAAAAACCTTGGTAGTTGAAATCAAGTGATGCTGTCATAAAATTGTGTGGTTCCGACGTTACCAAATCTTACATTGATAGAACCAACGCTAGAGTGGACAGGCTGAGTGTTGGGGGTGTTGGGTGGTATTTCCTGTGGCCTTTGTGTAAGTCCACGTTTGATTTCAGGACAGCTACGGGACAATACAATCTATTTTACTGACCAACAAACCCAAAAATTAAACGTCTTTTTTTTGTTATGTGTGAATCATGCAGCTTATTTGTTCACTCTTTCTGTGCCACTGCGATTATATTATTCTTTTAGGTCGCATTCCTCTTCGTCATCTTGTTTACAGAGTACATTCTCTGCCAGAGAGCATGCGTCCTCTTGTGTGGGACTTTGGTCAACTGAAACCCGAAATTGAAAAGTTATACACGAGTCAAATTGTCAACAGATTTGTAAGTTAAATTCTTGCAAAGTTTCCCTGTAGGACTTGATGCCCTAAAGTTCCTTAGAAAAAAGCACTGCAATAAACGTATATCGTTATAAATAAGACGACATTGCAAAATTTAGTCTTTCCTACCTTAGTGTTTTACTCTGTGTTAAACAACCTGTAGTCCTAAGTTCTAAATTCGTCATGAACGTTCTCGATTCTTTTGGATCTCCTCGCCTACGTGCATTTCCTTAATTTGTTTATTTCTTAAATTGTTTTTCTTTAGTGCCGCACACTGATTAGTAGACATATAAATTGTTTTGGCAAAGTACATCCTTGTTGCATTTCAGTATACAAGAATTCAATTAAAATGAGAATTTTGATGGTTCTTGTGTAAATAAAAAGACTTCGTATCCAATGATCATGTTATTCTTAGGACATCCGAAATCTAATTTGATGTACGCATTCTTAAGTACCCAGGCATAATTAAAACCGTGGCTACCTTTGTCTCCACTTCCTTTTTTCCAGGTTCTTCAAGAAAATCAAATTCCAGGTGACCTGCAATTGGTGAAGGCTCTAACAGAAATTCTTACCGCTTCACAGCGTTACATGAGAGAACAAACGGTAGGTTGTCGTCAATGTTTAAAAAAAAGCGCTGAAATTTCACCGAGATAGAGTTGTTCAGCTTCTTTATGGGATTCCGCAAAATTCATGTTCAGGGCAGAGGTCTGAACAAAACTTTAACCTACTTCTGCCTTTTCAATGTTCCCCCTACAAGCTTGTGACGTCGTTGCAAAGGATTCCACTGTGATGTTAGGCTTTGTGATTATCATTTGCTGAAAAATCCTATGCAACTTTCACAGCCAACTATATGCAAAACCCAGGTATTGTGACTGATTCACACACATTGCCCGCGCTAAGAATGGCCAGCATGTGTTACCTGCAAATCGTCATTTGGCCACATGATGTTCATTGTGTTTTGTGATCGGCCTTAGTTACAATTTCGATTTTGGTTTCTTTCTTTTATGAGCTTTTCAGTTCGGGTCATTACCTCTTGTAACGTTGTTGTCAAGTAATAATTTCAAGAATTATCTTTTAACCAGAACTTTGCACTTAATTTTTTACTTGCCTCTCTCACTTTAAGACAGTTTATCTATCATTCTAAATGACGGCGTTACACCTTTGTCTCAAGAAATCTCCAAACAAAGTCCCTTCTTGAAAACAAGGAACATGATTCTCTTTGCTAAAATGTAGCCACCATTATTTTTTTTATCCTAAGGATGAGTGCAGCTTCGTTAGCCTTCGTGATGTTGAACGTGCAATGAAGGTAATGGTCTGGTTCTACAACCATTGTAATGTTCTCAACTCCTTGGTGGATGAAACAATCATGGACATGGATGTGGAAAGTGACGATGGGGATGATGATGCCGGTGTGAACGAACAGGGCGAAACGGAAGGAGATCAGTTGGATCAGGTAAAAATTCCTGTTTGGTTCTGTGTTTTTTTTTTCTCTACATTGATTTAAGCCTAGAATTTCACCCTTTTTTAGCCTATTGACCATGTCACACGTGCCCTTGTACTTTCTCTGGGAGTGTGCTACCAAGCAAGACTTCAAGACAGGGAACCGTTTCGTCGTGCTATAGCTCCAAGTTTTTCTCACCCTTGTTTGCTTCCTGGTGGACACAGGCGCATCCAGCACGAAATTACAAGGTACTTCTAGAAGATTTTTATGGACAGTAGCACAGCTTCTTGCGGTACGTCGCTAAATTTCATATAATCAGCCAGCCTTGTAAGCTGTTGAGTCGTATGAGTGACTCTGTCTTTGACTTATGTTTTGTTAGATGCCAGAAAGCGGTATTGAATGTTCTGGAATTAGGTGAAAATATCGCACGTAACACAGCCTTAAGCGAAAATGTATTCATGATGGTGGTGTGCATTGAGCTGAGGATTCCACTGTTCGTGGTTGGTAAGCCAGGTAGTTCCAAATCTCTGGCCAAGACTGTTGTGGCTGCAAATATGGAAGGAGATGCATCAAAATCCGATCTCTTCAAGACTTTTAAGCAGGTAAATGTGGGATGGATCTTTTACTTTGCAGTCAAAATACTTTGCAAAACCCCTCCATTCTGCTTCGAATGACTACCAGGCAAGCTCCGACTTGCCCCCAGTCCCCTCTTATGCAATTTGCACTCCCTACCTAGGATATTGAGTTAAAATTGCGCTGGATTAAGAGAATTGTAGGAAGGGAAGGAAGAAATACGTTTGTATTTTCTGACCTTATTTTCCCATGATAAACACATTTCCTGCAGGAACTAGCTAGTGTCACAGTCTGATAACCAAGAGAGGGATTTGTGAATGTGTGGTCGACGTTACTTAACAATTATTCCATGAGCACGCGTTGGATATGAGATGGTAAATAGCCAACGAGACGCTTTGCGCCGAGTTGGCTATAACCAGTCTCACTCATATCCAACAAGCGCGAATGGAATAATTGTATTATTAAATTCCTTAAACTCCAAAAGTTTGGAAGTGCGAAATACGAGCGGCGAAAAAAGCGAGAAAATACGAGCGAAATCGAAGAAACTTGATGAAGATGCGATGATGTGTAATACCTTGCGGCAAGAGATTATCAAGGTAAGAGAGTGAATCCCCTATATAGGCCTTATACCCAAGGTAATCCCTGTTAAGTTATTTTTAGACATGGTGCCCAGTTCTTCCGAGGATGTTACAAGCGCGATGCGTGGACTGCCCAAGCGACTTTCTCGCAACTACCTGAGAGAAATGGCGGGAAATTTGGTGAAAAGTTAGAATATGCTTCGTGGCAGAGATGTTTTCTGCATTTTCAGCTGTCTTTTTGGCTCTTTGGCTGTTCATTATTTTGCCGTTTATCCGGTTTTAGGGAATTTAATAAGCAAACCTCAACGGCAACGAGTACAATGGCTGTGTAAGCGTGGGTTATAATTCTTTGTTCATTTCTTTGCCGTTCTTTACAAAACAACATCGTGAAATGACCACATTCTGTATATTCGAAAAAACGTGAGGTACGACGGCCAATTTTTAGATTTTTTTTTTGAATTTTGACGCTGTCTCACATATTCTGTTTGGGGTATTTCTGAATGAATCTAGCTTCGTAGGTTGAATATAAGTCGTTTTTTAATTAACCTGCAATCAGGCGCATTTTTCATGGTGATAAGTAGGGAGGGAGGTCATGATCGCAGGTTATATTTTAATCGACGTTGACTCCGCGTTGTCGCCATTGTCCCTTAAACTGCTTTTTGCTGCCTTGGTGGCGATGGTCTGTGTGCACTTTCGACCATCTGTTTCTACTCATTTCTCTGCCGTTCATTCAGTCGTTATTGTTTGTGCAAGGTAAATCTGTCTATTATTTAAACTCCTATTAAAGTTTCGAAATGTATTAAAACATAGCGAGAGCCGAAGCTCCTTTGCTTGTAATTAAAATATCAAAGAAGACATCCTCACATCGTTGGAGGTTTTCCTTCGCTTTCAAACGAGAAGAAATGAAACACAAACAAATCGTCCTCCAAAACATCCACGCGAGGCGCGAGTAACATCCGTGGAAGAACTGGGTACTATGTCTAAAAATAAGTTAAGAGGGATTGCCTTTGGTAGAAAGCCTATATGGGGGATTCACTCTCTTGCCTTCATAATCTCTTGCTTGTGGTCAGACAGACGCAGGCTCATCACAAAAACATTTCTTGCCTTTTCGCGTACTTCTAAACGTCGGAATTGATCCAAACTTTCCACAAAAAGGTTTTTTTTTTTTTTTGCTTCATCCAGAGAGAAATTTCGCTTTCCAAACTAAGGTATATGAGCTGATAACCGAGATTGAGCAAACCAATCAGAGCGCGATAAAAAGGCCTTAACCGAGGCCCAGTGGTTAGGACGCTTGCCTTGCTTAAATTGTTTAAAATGATTGCGTCCTTTCATATATAATTCAAGTGAATTGCCTCCGGCCAGTTGGAGTTCTTAACAGTTGTTGTTCTTGTTGTTCTGTTCGGTCGTTTCTTTGATTGTGTTTCATTGGCCGTGAACAGCCCCTATGGGGAGTAGTCAACTAAGTATGTACTGTATGTATTGCATTGTATTTTATTATCCAACTGCGTGTGTTATTGTACCAAAAACGCACAAAACGAGTACAAATATTCCACGATATTGTACAGTTATTGTACACTTGGTTATTGTACAGTAGAGAACCGGTTTGACTTGTTTAGATGCTGACGTTGCCCCGCGATCAGTCACACGTCGTCGGTTGTTTACAATTCATTCGTTGTTTGTATGTTGGCTCGCCCTAGCGGGCTCGTCAAAATACAGCGCAACTCGTAAAAATACTCAGTGATACTACACACCAAAACATCTAATAAGATATATGTATTGTATTGACGAGTTCACGCTCTTCATTGCATCATGGGTAATCAGGGCAACATGGCGGGAGATTCAAAGGTTTGTATGGAAATTTTAAAGCAAAATATACTGTACATGACTCTACTTAATAGACTTTCGCCTTCATAAACCAGACAAATAAGTTCATCTTCATAACTGAGATTAACTAGACTTGCTATCCGTTCTTTGGAATTCCTAAATATTGCATTTTTTGTCTCCATACATTCTCTCTAAGTTTGTGCCTTTGGAATTACAGGAAATGTATGGCAGAAACTCTTTTTAATAAAATAATTTCTACAATAGCCATTCTCTCCAAAGTTATTCTGTCGCACCTTCTGTTTTGCAAAACAAAAAACCCAAAATGACATCATGAATACTTTTCATCGTTTTGAACTTCCTGACAAACCTTTGAATTTCTCTCCATCTTGCCCTGATTACCCATGATGCACTCAAGAGCGTAAATTCGTATATTGTAATATGTGAAAGATTTGCATGTGTCAGAGAGGAAGCTTCAGAAATTCCAATTGACAGGTGCTTGAATTGTTTAGAATGATTGCGTCCTTTCATGTATAATTCTCTCTAGTCGTCACATTGTTCTCTTTCTTAAAATCGCTAATAACAATTATAGGGATGACGTTTCCTTTCTGTAGTAACTATGAAAGGAGTATGGAGGATGGGCTTTAAATTACATTCACAGAAATGTTCCTCTCGCTTTCAGGTCTTCAACCGTACAATTTCAGTCTTTGACAATTGTGTGTTTACATGCTAGGAAAACAAGAAGGTCATTTCATAATTTCGAAGTGTCTTAGCTTTAAATTGTTTGCGTTTTGACCTCACGTGACGCCGTGATATAGCTAGCTTATTTAGTTTGTTTTTAGCTTTTTGATTTTTCTTTGATTTTTGTTTTGTTTCGTTTTACTTTTTCATGGGCTTTGCGTTCCCTTTTCGAATTGGCTGTATTTTGATCCTGTCATCTGAATTTATCTGAAACTTGCAGGTTCATATGGTGTCGTACCAATGCAGCCCCCTCTCGACAGCAGAAGGAATCAAAGCAACCTTTCGGCAATGCAGCCAACTTCAAAAAGCCAACAATCCGGACAAATTCGTTTCAGTTGTGGTATTAGACGAGGTTGGTTTGGCAGAAGACTCTCCTTTGATGCCACTGAAAACCCTTCATCCACTTCTTGAGGACGGTGTAAGCGCAACCGATGACATTATAGAGGTGGAAGAGCAAAAGGGCGAAAGAGTAGCCTTTATAGGAATATCAAACTGGGCTCTTGATCCCGCAAAAATGAACCGAGGCATTATGCTCTCACGTGGCATACCAGATACAGACGAACTGGTTGACAGTGCAATGTAAGTTAACTCTGCCTTGGTTTCCCTTGGTCTTCTTCCAATTCTAATAATATGGCCTTGGTAGAAGTACAGATGTCTTGAGGGACTTCAGTATCCTCTTGTGTCTAAAAGTTGTTTGAAATCAGAGTCTTAAGTAAGGATCGAATATGTGCTGTGATGCAACACCGCCTTGTCGCTCACATCTTGTGATGAACATGGTGACACAATTTATTTTATAACCAGTCAAGGTCAGATGAATCTTTTGTGTAGAGAAATGAACTGTCAAACTAAATGATCCAATTAAAATTTTTCATCCAATTTTTTTTGTCAGGGGCATTTGTTCAACAGGCGAACGGGTTCAGAGCTTTGTTGAACCGTTGATGGATTCGCTTGCCCAGGGCTACGAAAAGCTTTATGAAAGACAGAGGAAGTCTGAAGCTCTTCGCGAGTCTAAAAAGGATGAGTTCTTTGGGCTGCGAGATTTCTACAGGTAGAAGTGCGTGAAATTGTTATGATGTCCAGCGATGTTGTGTATTATCCAGCCAGAGACCTTTCAATTGCTTTTCTCTTTTAAACCCGCCTTTGAGGATTTTTTTTTTTTTTGCATTTTCGTCCATTAGCTTAGTGAAGATGGTCTACAAAAGGGCGGAAGACCTTGGCCGTGAACCTGGGTGGAAGGATATCGAACATGCCATCAGGCGAAACTTCGGGGGATTGGATGAGATTGACCCCGTGAAAATCTTCAAGGAGCAATTTCCACAAGAAAGGAGACAAACTGTATGAATCTCAATTACTCAATTTTTACTTCACCCCAAAGGGACAATATCTGCAGTCAGCCATTCCTCAAGGGGACAGGGAAGTGAGGGCAAGGGGATTGTCTGGCACGTTTTAACTGTAAATTCCGTCCGGTCCCAAATACTTAACCTGTCAGTATTATCCTCATTCTCTGCATTAAATTCTTAAGCGTATCTAACTGCACACAAGCAATTGGGGAGACTGTAAAATTAGCAAATCATATGAAATCATAGCACTGGGATTTACACCTCATTGAGCAGAGTAGGGAAGCAGCAAACTCAGCCAACATATGACATTAAAATCCAATAATGGTACCCAGGCCACATTGTTGGAAGGCAAGTGCTCTCATCATTGTCCCAACGCTCCTGCCATTTCCCTGTTGCCTGGCTGCTTAGACATTCAGAAATGAGTTGTGTTGTCTCGAACCATTAAAGTAAAATCGATGTACATGCACCTTTAATAACGTGTGTTGAAAAGCAGAGAAGAGTTAAGTTGTCTCGAAGGATTAAAGTCTAGCTCTCATTAAAAACATGTGTTTCTTAGAGGGTATTGTTTTTATATCAGTAAAAGAAAGATAAGGTCTTTGGAAAATCATAACTTGCGGTAATTGTCCTGTTTTGTAGAGGAGGAAAGATCACGATGCGTTCTCTGCAGTGAACTTGATCAAAGCTAGTCTCGATCGTCAGACTTCCAGTGGGTAAGATTCAGTGTAAAATTAATAATTTCAATCGTGTGCCTCTTTCTTAGAAAAGTTATTTGCCATGCAACTGCTACCTGGGTATTTGTGTGGCCATAAGACTTGTAATGCTGTCCTTATTGAAAGGGATTGTCAGGCAGTTAAATTACCCTTACATTCAGTTGGAAACCGATTTTTTGTTTTTTTGGTTTTTTTTACGGTCAGGAATTACAGTGACTCTGTGGCGCATTAATATCTTTTTTGCGTCGATTTTAACAGGGAAAGCCGATACTTGTTGGTGCTGACAGAAAATTACGCTGCCTTGCCAATTGTCCAGCAGAAATTGCACAAGAAAGGAGATGAACCTATTGTTATTTTTGGAAGCAGTTTCCCAAAAGATCAGGAATACACACAGGTGCCGGCACAACTAAGAAATGAGAAGTGCTCTCGGTATTTTAATTGATTGAATATTCAGGAGAGCAAAAATAGATGTACTAGCCTTTTCCTTTTCCATCAATATTTTAGGTCTGCCGGGACATAAATCGAATCAAAGTGTGCATGGAGACGGGTCGAACAGTGATTTTATTGAACCTCGAAAGCCTCTACGAAAGTCTTTATGATGCCCTGAATCAGGTGAGAATCTCTTGAGAATCTCAGTGAGTAGAAGAGTAATTACAGAATTGCAATACAAATTAGTGTCTCTGATCAAGTTAGTGTCCATTTGGTGCTCACGGCGCTTGCACTGCAATTTACAAAATGCACTTTGTTTTGGAAGCAAGCAATTTAAGGAGATTCTGTTCCAGTGCTTTGATGAACACGTGTAGTACGACGACAATATCCTTGCATAAAGTTGAAGGCATGTCAATCCCAGTTAAGGTGATTTCTCAGAATTGAACTATTTTCTTGAAACTTCCCCGGAAGGTTCCCTACTAATCCTTGTTTTGAGAACTACAATAAAAATGATAAGTCACCGTGCTTGCTTAAGAGATATAATGGGCTAATCTTACCCCATTGATGCCTGTACTGATACTAATCATACGCGTTATTTCATCAGCTCAGGGTACATTTTGCCGTAGCTAAACGAGAGGGTAACACTTGAACAAACATCTGATAGGTAGAAAGT
>OX421448.1:26920845-26925845 GCA_949126865.1 Montipora capitata | reverse complement strand
CTTAAGTCTGCAGCAATTTCACACAGAACAACAGTTTTGCTCTTCTGTGAGGTTAGTCATACGATCTGAATGCAGCTAGCTTTTGAAAAATCACAACCCTGATCCCCGATGGATATAGCAGTGGAGCCTCTCACTGGTATTCATCCACTTAATCCCTATTTCCATAGATTGGAAATTAAAATGACATCAAGATTATTGTCCTCTTAGCTAGAGCTGAGAGGTTTCTTATATACTACTCTGATGTTTTCTCCTGTCACCCAAATGAAAAAGTTTAAGTACCAATGGCTCAAATTTGATTCATCCGTATTAGCTCCAAAACTTTTTAATGGTCTATAATAGTTTGCCTGCTCATGCCCAAACAACCCAGCTATAAAATGGGAAAATGTAATTTGTAGCGCTCGCAAAAACCTGGCTGGACTATTTTTGCGGGGTACCTATCTAAACACAAACGATAAAGAAAAGTGTGATTAGCATGTGGAATAAAGTGAGTACTGAATTGTTATCCATTTTTCAATCAATTGTTTTTTCGCTTGAATTTTTTCTTTTAAGGGACTTCATCGCCAAACTTGGTGGAAGAGAAGGCTTGCTTATTGTTCAGTGTGATGCTGGTGATGTGAGCGGTAACCTGATACCTTGTGCTCGTCACCTGTTAGTGGAGCAAAGGACAATTGCAGTGGAAGATTTTGCAAACATTTTGGGATATGACCCTTCGTCTGTGCACATTGTCATGATAGTACAGCTTCCCCGTGTTGTCGGAGGCTGTCAAACATTTGCAGGTTTCCAAGGGGGACGATGGATATCGGTGCATATCGACGAACTCCGTCCTCCAACTGGTCAAATCCCAGCTATTGAATTTATGGTTGACAGATCAGTTAGCGAGCTGTTTGATGTGGCACCCAGCACCACACGATGTGAAATGGAAGTTGAAGACCAAGAGGAGGAAGGGACCGACATTGAAATGGAGCCTTCTGATTTTGCTCATAGTGACGTCGTGCTGGATAAAGTAGACATTGTCAGTCTGTTGAGAAGTTGTGTTCAAGCAGCCGTTGCACGAATTGATGACGAATCTTGGCGTTCATCACGGTCAACACGTAGAATTGAAGTCATGCTGAATTTTCTTCCAGATGACAGATCCAATGGAACTGGTAGGTATAGAAATTAATAAGAATTATTATTTTAAAAAGAAGAGTAACCTTTCCCTTTGTGAATGATCGAGTAGGGGCACGTTTTTAATTTTTGTCCTTTGGAGCTGTCTCACATCAACAACCATGTTGCGTATATTTTCATAACTCTCATCAATTTTCATTATTTCAATCTATTAAGTCATATTTAGAAACGGTCTTAACCTGGCGTTTCCAATATTTCGTGATGTTTTGTAGATTTGTCATTTGCGACCATCTTGGCCCGACGAATCCACAAGCTTCTTCAAGAGAAAGATGACCGTGCTGGATCCAATGCGAGTGACTGGCTTCGCTCAGAAGCTTTAAGTGGTATAGGAATTCATGAGAATGGCACATTTAGGAAAGCGTTATGGCAAAGAGTGTATTCATCAGTGATTCCAATCCTATCTGAAATCATTGCTTTTGTGGACCGTGACTCCAACTTAGAACTTTTAATGGGAGAAGGGGACTGGTTGTCACATCTGTGGATAGCTTTCTTCCAAGATCAAGCCGCGGTTGAGCTCCATTATGACAACTTTTTATCTCTTGAAAGCAGCATCATACGAGAGCGTGTTCCAGTGACCACGTCAGGGCGTGAAAGGCATATGTTTGACGTGCAGTTTCCTTTCTCTTGGTTAGTAAAAGAACGAATTGACACCATGTGGAGAGAGGCTGCAAGCATTGCAGGTAAATCACCCTTTTTCCTTTACAGGTGGCTTGATAGTTCAAATACTGTAGGGACAATTTGGACAATGCTACAAGATTTGTAAGATGTGTAAAATTGATTTAGAGAAGGCCAAAAGGTAATTTCTACAGCAATTTCATGCCATTGTCGAAGGATAGACGAATGGAAATGCAAGCAAATAGTGAGAGAAATCTTAATTGGCGTTTTGCAAGAGGAGAAACCGAAAGCGCCACTATCAAGGGAAGATTGTAATCCAGCAATCTCTTGTTCCATTTTTTTTTTTTTTAATGGATTTCGAATTACAGTTGATAAATGTTTGTGTTGTATTGTTTTGGTTTTAGAACGATCACGTACCCCAGTTCAGCAATGCCTGCACGATCTTATCAGTAATTCTGAGATTGGCCCTTTGATTGAAGATGCTCAACAGGAAGGTTATGGTGAAGCTGCAGTGCTGCGCTATCTACATGACTTTGTTCACATGGTGCACAAGCCTACAGTTCTAGAGGGAGAAGTAGAGGTTTGATATGACATTCGAAGAATAGATATTTAAGTCGTTTGTAACTTGTATGAGACGCAGTTCCTTGTTAGGAGCATTTTGATCCCAATTTCAGGGGACGCAATTCAAGATTCGATCTCCAAATGGATACATCCTCAGATAATCAGTGGTTATTTCTATGGCAAAAATGTGGGTCCCTTCACTTTGAACGTCCTTTAAATTCTGGGTTGCCTGCTTAATCTGTCCCATCTACCTTAGTTCATTTTGCGTTAGTATCACATCACACTCACACTAGCCTGTAAAACCTCCATCAATTTGCTCTGACGAAGGCCTAACTCTCGAAACGTAACCTCGTGGACACTGTGATCAATTTACTTTTATCAACCCAGTTGGTACTTCCAAATTCTCATTTCTCATAGACCCATCAATGCAGAGCCACAGTTTCTTTACAATCTGGCTCCAATATCCCCATTTGCCTGATATGTGTAATAAGTGTAGCGGGCATCTCTCGTTTCTTTTTTTTTTTTGCCTTAAGTCTCCCTAATTGTGCTCATTCGCTTTGTAATAGCGGAATACTACAATTTTCGATTTCAAACAACTACATCTTCCACTGTAGTTGTTTGAAATCGACAGCTTTTTATCATTAATCAAGAAATGAGGCAGTTCCACATACGTTATTCAACCGATATTCCAATTAAGTTAGTTTGAGAACTAAAAAGCCAAACAAGAGGCAAACAAAAGCTGCTAAACTGTTGATTTGACAATGATTGTTTATGCTTCTCTCGCCCCCCCCCCCCCCCCCTCCCCCCCCCCTACCCTTTTAACACCACAACTTCTTACAAAGTAGTGCTGCATATCCTGAAGCTTGTTTTACTGGGCCTAAAGACAGTAATCACACACAACCAAGGTTGGAGTTCATTGGCTATGAACAAAGGCCCATAGCCGCTATAATGAAATCTTAATAATTTCCAACTAAACTTAAAGTTCCACTGGAATCTTTTTCTGGCCCAGAAAAGGTGTGGGCCCAAAACACGCCCAAAGTGAATACCAAGAGGAAAGGGAAGGGACGGGAGGGATGAAGAAAACACGTCTTACCACTATGAGTAGCAGAAGTGAATGCCTCGATTGCATAAAATAAATCAAAGTGCATCACACCCTCACTGGGGAGTATAATCTCATTGAATTATCCATGACCCCTCACCATTCACCCGGATGTTGTTACGCCATCAGTGAGAGTAACACAACATAACATCGACAAAATAAAAGCGGGGAAAGGCATAAAAATTCTATTCGCAGGCAAATATATCATTTTAATGTATAAGAAAGAATAACAAGGGATACATGATTGTTTGGTTAATGGAAGTTTCGAAATTGTATGGTTGTTTACAAGCTTGTTTATGGGACAATTCTGTTTCTTTTCGGCTTGTAGTTGATTTGCCAAGTCATTGTAACAGCGGCTCGTGAACTTCATGGCGATTCCCACTCTTTGGAAGAATTTTCTCTCAGCATCCCTCTTATCCATGTGGTGTATGAAGTCATCTATAAACGTTTAGCAAATCTCAGTCGTCTGATTGAGGCTCAGCCAGACATCATGATCCGCCTCTCGCAAGTGATTCCTCAAGGGGAATCAGAAATGGTAGGACTTTCTAAAGCAAACAGAATAAATAAGCAAATGTCTCATTAATGTCGGAAGTACCGACTATTTGATTCTGGAAAATAAGTCGACATTTCTGTCTTGGAAAGGTGTTTTTGCTGCTGTTACTCCTGGCGTTAGAGCTTTACAACAAAGTTTTGGAATTTCTCATTTGGGGTATAGCTAAATGTTGCTTGCTCTTCCCTTTTCAGTTCATTCTCACTTTAGTTACAATTCTAAGGCAGAACTTTTTTTCTCTTAATTTTCGCGACATTCTTTCATTTCATTTCATTGTGGAAGTGTGCTGAAAAATGGGTGCTCAAAAATTAAGTGATTACGCAAGAAAGTCGTTTGGTTCAGTATAGGCTATAAATGTGTTCGCAGAATCCATCTATTTAATATTCTCGCTGTCTTGCTCATCATGTGTCATCTTCTACATGATCCTTGAGAATTTATTTGAAAACTCAGCTCAACTTGAAGCAAAATAGGTGTACTACAGATTTTTATCTGATGATCAAGGATGCTGCAACAGATGTTATTTTGAGAGGTGTGGTTTTTTTTTTAAGTTTTTAGAAAGCATCCTTAGGGAAAAAAAACTCGCTGACCAGGAAAACCGTACAAGAGCCATACCTTGTAATTAGGTATTAAGTGCCAGTGGCCTTGTTGGCCCGCGCTGATACCATGAAATCGCGTCACCAAAAAAAAGAGCGGTAAGGTACAGAAAATCTGTCAGCACATGCTCCCCCTTAACATCGTCAAAATATCTGAAACATGTTCCAGGTTCATGATGCAGTTGCACTTCAGTTGTGTCTATCAAAGCTTGAACCAAATGAAGAGGAATTTGATGATCCGCAGACTCGCTTAGTGTGGTGCAATAGAGTTCTGGCCATCAGACCAAGTGCAAACAACTTACTTAATAACAGTGCACAGTATGGTCTGAAAACAGCGCACGTTCTTCATGAATGCAGGTCTGTACATTTCTGATCAAAAATGGTTGGTTGCCCAGTACGGCCCCTTTTTCTTACA
>OX421448.1:26900845-26915845 GCA_949126865.1 Montipora capitata | reverse complement strand
GGCTCATACCCCTTGTAACAAGTTGAAATGGAATTATGTATGGTAAATTTCAAAAGGGAATGCTAAACGTCACGCAATGTTCCGAAAGTATCACTTTATTTCAAGGTATGTCAAATCGAAAACACTGCACAAATCGTCTTGAAATTATCATTATTTAGTACGATGTCCTTTCTCTCAATAATAAGCGTTTGTGGCGTGAACTTAACTTCGCTGGACGTTCGACATTCAAATTTTGGCCGTTGTAATTGACGTTCTCGGTAGTGATTACTTGCGTTACAATTTCTCATTTTTTTAGAATGCGGTACATAGAAGCCCGTGAGATATCACTTTCCCTGACAATATCATTCACTTTCCGCCCTTCGCAAATAGATGGCAAGCGTATACATGCCCTTATCTCGTTAGAAATGTTCTGTGTGAAAACCATGTTCGACACTGAAATGTCTGCAATCACACCAGTGACTGTTACATCACCGTAATAAAGAAAAAGGTGATTTATATATGTTCTGATTCCTATATGACATGACAACGCATAAAGACGCTATTGAAATGTGTATATTTCATATATTAATGCAAAAAAAAGCTTATCAGAAGCCGTCGTTACACTTCATACAAAGTTTTTTCATACAGACAATCGGCGTCAAAATTGTTGAGACACTCTTATCCTTTAGAGTCGATTTCAAGCTCGGTGCGAAAATGGCCCCCTCCCCCGCACCCCCAGGACAATGTTGTGTTTTTCTGTTTTCTACGAGCCTTGTCAACAACGGTACAACATTGATTAGGGTGGGGGAGGGAGGGGTATCGCGGAAACGTACTTTTTGGACAAGTTTTCTTTGCAAACAATGAATGTTTCGTTGCCAGTGTGCTCTGTTGGCAACTGTCTCAACTAATTTTGTCGCCGATTGAAGTGTGGTGTTATGTACAACACTGAAACCAAATGGAAAATTCTCTGGTAACTTATGGGTTTAACAAAGACAGAGAAGGTATCGAACACCTTAAGTGGATTGTCTGGCTATTTATATTTATTTGTACTCAACTCTGCACAGTCTTCCGGTAACAATTGGATATTTGAAATTTCAGTAATTCTTGTTACGTATGCCTTCGGCATTCCACATCTCAAAACCGGTCTGCTGTCTTTTTTCTGTTGGTAGTCACAAATGTGCATACCCCACGGATATTGAAGAAATCTCCGATCGGGTGAAATCACTTTTATACCCTTCCGCATTTCCAAACTTCCCTGCCCCGAGGAGAACTCATATACTTTCCCAACCTTCACGATTACCTGCGAGCGCGTTAGACCACTCGGCCACCGTGACACACTTCCATTATCGAGATGAAAGCAAAGATTTGTTCTGGGATCTTTCCGCCCGCCATGATTGATTCAGTATTAAACTATTCGATAAAGTGGACAGATGGTTTTCCTTTGAGAAAGGCAAGCTGTAAAGGTAAGGAAAATTTTCTACGTTATTTCTAGATCTTGCTTCGTACTTGTGTGTTCCACTGTGAACATTATTTTGCATAGAACGAATACTTCATTAGAGGTATTTTGCATAGAACGAATACTCCAATATTTCTTGGGAACCAGTTTGTTCGCCGCTTTGACGTAGAAAGAAAATAAGAAAAAAGCTTTCAACGGCCAAACAAGATAAAAAATGAAATCAAGTTTAAAAAAACGATTTAGCTATCGCCGTCACGGGGACTTCGCTCCTGTCCCCCATCCAAGTACTAACTTTATTCGGGGGAATTTAACTCCAGCTGACACTTGGACTAGCATCAACGATTGTGGATCTTTGTGTTAAATTCGCACATATATCTTGTCGAACTTTATAACACTTGAAAGAAAAAGAAAGCAAACTAACAAAAACCTGGTATCTTGCCGACATTTTGTCACAGACGCATCCTTTGTTTCGTGAGTTGTCAGTATTAAACACGCAAGGTAACTTGATCACAGGCGGCCGTTAAAATCGATGTTACTTTCGTTTTTGCGATTTTACTTGTACGACCAAAAGTACGATAGAAAAATAAACTCTGATTGAACTTAAAAAAAATCTCCCGAAATGTTTTTCGCTATGGCAAATTGTTCTATTCTCGATCGACACTTCCTAAAAGTTTCTTCTGCTCTCCTTAAAAGCTACACATTAATATTTATTTACTTTTGCGTCAATATTTGTTTTGCATAAAGCAGGCTAGCAAAATCTGTACCTTGCGTAGTTCGCATTTTTTAGCGTTAAAATAGAATTTTTGGTCGTATGTTCCTGACAGCAAGTCGCATATTTTGACGTCCCCCATCCAGACACTAACCTCGCCGGAAAGGGAGTAACTTTAGTGACATTGGTCTTGGAAAGCTGTCAGAAGCTCAGAGTACACGCTTAAGCTTGTGGTGAAAAAGAAGTTGTAAATGATCAACATGTCAGCCTTGAAGCCAAATGTTTCTCAATTTCCTTTTATTTTCTTCAATCGTCCTGGGTTTAGTATTTTACTGAAGCACATGTCTTCTCAGGGGGTATCTAGCAAAGATGTCTACCATGGCACCGTAATGATCTACGATACCAAACAATAGCGTGTACTATTAGAGCTACATATTAGCAAGGACAACTTGAATCTCCTTGAAAACAAAACACAGCTCAGTTGACAGTTATGGAAAAAAGTACCGTCAAGTTACTGCAGTACCACACGTACGCAATGGGTTGCTACTTTTAAAAAAATCCCGTATCTCCTCAATTCCACCTTCCCCCCCCCCCTCCTTCCAGGCCCCAAAAATCCCTTTTTTTACCTAAATATCCCGTATCCTGATCGCTTCTCGGCCTTTTGGCTAAGATTAGGGGCTACGGTCAAGTACCATTGTACTACGTACGGTACTTTTTTCAGTGTCGTAAGGGGCAAACATGGAACAGTTTCGCCTGTTTGTCTGTTCTCCCCAGAAGCGATCACTAGGGTTTTTTGGTTTCGTTTTTGATAGTTTTTTGTTCAGCTCGTATGTAGAATCATGACGTACTTTTGTAGTTTCTGAGAACTATTTACTACTTGTAGCTTTTGTTGACTTTTGAATCGATGATAGAGAGAGTTTTGGCGATACCATCCCGGACTGGACTACTGGATTTAAGCTTTTTTTCTTAACGAGATTTCAAGTTATTGTGGAACTTTTGGTACCAAGTTACTCTAATACTGAAATCAAGTTTATGGAATTGTAAAATTAAACCTTGGACTGGACTGTAGAACACGCAATTACGGAATTTTAGATTTTTGAGCATTGAAAGAAATAGAGTACAGATGTTGTCTTCTTGTCTTCGCCACGGCAGATTTAAGCAGTTTCCAAGGAACCAAACCAGGATTATGGAACCGGACTTCGAATACAGGGCCCGGTTGTTCGAAAGCCGATTACCTTAATCCAGCATTAGCGTAAACTTTGGTTTCATGTTTTCAAATTTTTGGTGACAGATTGACTTCTTCTAATGTAAAGTTTTACCGTATATCAGCCTTGAACAGCATTTGGGAGTAGAGAATAAAACTCGTTTTAAAACTCGGTCTTTGAACAACTGGCCCAGGATGATAATTTATTGAACTGTGATTTGTACTGAAGCTTTTCGGATGATTTAAGGCTGATCTTGTAATTTTTGGATGAACGGAGTTAAGGAAGCAAGTAAAACTGTAGGATTTGAATAAAGTCTCCTTCCAAAAAATAAATAAATAAATAAATAATCCCGTATCCTGATAACCTGCTAATAGGACTTCGTTGTTTGCATTTGCAAATTTAGTAACATTAATAATGAGTTTTTACAACAAACAACTTCAAGTTATATTACAGATTTATCTTTCTGGTAATCTCTCGCCATTTTCCGAAGTTTACCTGTACTTGACGTTGACTGTCACTGGACAATTTGTGTTAACTGTTTGCGCATTCCACGGATACGCCCTTGTAGGCGTCTTGTTACATTTATTTTGCGCTCAACTCTGCACAGTCTTCAGGTAAAAAAAATAGGTCCGCAATGCGTACTTGTGAGGGATTTCAGAGAAATAAACGTTGATGATTAGCATTACAGTAAATGTAATACATTTTGTCATGTTATAGTGATAAATGTCGAGTAAAGATTTCTTAGAATCCCCAAGTTGCAGACGAGGAAACGGTTAGGGGAGAAACATGTTTGGACTTCTAGTTTCAAGGAAATTAGGGGTGCTTACCATTTGTCAAAATAAACCGGTTGGGATGACCGGTGAATAATGGTAACAGTTTTTCCTAAATCAGCAAACCAGCCCAACGAGATGGCACTTACCATTTGCAAATTGTTTTCGGTTGAGGAGAGACTGGAAACTAGAAAATTTAGCAAATGTTAAGGACATTTCCACTGTTCCATTCGATGGGAAATGCCATTTACTGTGGTTTGTGTATTTCCCAGTCAGCAAACAAAGCTTGACGAGGCCCAAGTTATCACAGGGGAAGGAGGGGGGGTGATTGACAGAGTTAAGAGTCACTGAAGAAAACATTTTGCAGGTTAGGGCTTGTAACGCATTACAAGTGGGTGCATTTGAGCATGTAAATTTCTCAGCCACCAAATATTTTGCAATTAACCGCCAAAATGTGTTAGAGTCAAGGTGGTGGACAAAACACTGACCCCCAGTCCTTGGACTACCCAAATGGACTACCCTAAAATGGACTAACTCTTAAAAATACCATTTCGAGTGAGTGCTATTGAAAGAACTGAATTTATTATAATACTTACATTGCACATACCTTGATGATTTTCATCCATACGGCCATGGTTTCACTTCACGTACCGTACATGAAGTAATCAGCCATCACAATAATAATCGAAAGCTAATCTTTTTAAAATGGGTGCTTAGACTTAAATACTGTTGAACAATGCTGTTTAAAATGGGTGTTGATGCTTAAGTAAGCACTATTTGAGATGCTGCTTACACATAGATCAACAGTGCTCATTCAAAAAAGTATTTTTAGGGTAGGCCACTTGGGTAGTCCATCGGCGTAGTCCATGGACTGGGGGTCAGTGTTTTGTCCACCATCTAGAGTCAACGCGCTTTAGGCATGAAAACACTACTTCAGAGACTCATGAAATATTTGCGTTCGACAAAAAGATAAATGCCGTCTACTTTTATTCATCAGTGGAAATATTGGAATCAGTCGCTAGTAGCAGAAGAGAATTTGTCTAGATAAAGCTGAATAAATCAGCAGGCAAGTGCAATTGTCAGCTAAGAGTATTCGTGCTTCCAGCTTACAAACCTGTACGTAAACTATACTTTTACAAATTAATTAGCTTTTCTGTTTTAACATTACCAGTAAATGCGAAAATTTTTGACAGGAAGTTTGAAGGCATTAGTTTTTTAACTTGCGAATCTACAGAAACTGCCGCCGTAACGCAACGTGTCAGCAAATCGTAGTTAAAAGAGGAAACTTCAAATTACTAATCGTAACTACTGTTGTCATTATGTTACATCTGTCCGATATAAAATTGAAGGCATGACTCCTTGCAATATAGCTCGCACAACTCGCTTAATACAAACGTTTGAAAGGAAGACGACTTTCCTTACTTTGTAAATTAATCGCACCGAGAAAACAAGTCGAAATTCGCCAAATAACAACAGCCGAGAAGAGTAATCAGAGTAATGGCCGCCACATACGAACATTCATTCTCATTCCCAGGGTCCTCTATCTTCCTAATAGAGACCACACTTGGCTCTCGTATACAAATAAAGCCAGTTACACCGCCGGTGCTGACAAAGTGTGGAGAAATCCCACACAATAATTGGAAATGTGACAGCCAAGAATGATTTGATAGAAACCTTGTTGTCTATTTTGTGCTTCATTTTTCAAGGAAAAGGTTCTTCACGAAAGGGTTTGATCCTGAAATTTTGTTTTGTTCCATATGGTAATTTGACATGATTGGGTCTCTTGTTTTCACGCACGCAATGAAATAGGAAGGGTTTTTTGTCTCTAATAGCAAATATGTTTCAATAAATTTTTCGCTTGAAAAGGTTTGTGTGAGATTTCCAGCCCTTGTGAATTTATCATGTTGTGTAATTTTCGAGCTTAGCAAATTTGCATACGTGGGTTGAAATGTGATACAGGAGGATTTTTGTGGTGGTGCACTGTAAGCAGCGCTTGCATAAGTCACGAAAATAAACAGGTCTGTTGAAAACGTGCTTGAGTTTCAACAAAATGAGCCCCAAAATCAGCAAAAAATTGTGACACTGATGAATAATAAAGTAGCTGCTATTTCCAAAACGATGGCATTACCTGGTGATAAATAATCTCGTCTCAGGGAGTAAATGTTTGACTTTGCAGAACAATTGTCTACGTCAAGAGTTGGGTGATTGTGATCTTTGTGTTGACTTTATTCACTTATCCATCATTTGAGACAGATGCTTCACTGTTTCGTGAGTAAACACGCCGCGCTAACTTGATCACGGCCCCCGCTGAATTCGATGTCGCTTTCGATTTTTCGATTTTTGGATTTACTTGTGCAGCCAACGTACAATAAAAAAATTGAACGTAGCAAAAATCTCTCAAACTGTTTTTCGCTGATAGTAACTTTTTATATTCGCGGTTCAAAATTAATGTTGTTACCATGTCGTAAATTTTGTGGCTGATGGCAAAATATTTTATTCTCGATCGACCTTCCTGAAAACTTCCTTCTGCTCTTCCTAAAAACTGTGTATCAATATTTATTTATTTACTTATGCATCAATATTTGTTTTGCATAAAGCATAAAGCAGGCTAACAAAATCTATACCTTGCTTAGTTCGCATATTTGAGCGTTAAAATAGAATTTTCGGTCCTATGTTTCTGTACAAAGTGGTATATTTTTGAGGTCACCAATCCAGATACTAACCCCGCCTGATAGGGATAAACTTCAGTGAACTTTTGTATCACAAAGCTGTCAGACGCTCAGAGTGCAAGCTTAAACTTGTAGTAAAAAGAAGTTGTGAGAGAAACTTGAAAATGATCAACATGTCAGCCTCGAAGCCAATGTTTATGGATTCCGTTTTATTTTCTTCAGTCTTTCTGGGTTTAATACTTTGCTAATAACCACTTGTCTTCTCAGGTGGCTATTTTTCCTAAGACTTCTACCATGGCAATACAATGCTATACAATACCAAAATAACATCGTGTTCTATTAAGAGCTACATATTACGCAAAGACAACTTGAATCTCCTGGAAGAAAAAACGCAGCTCAGTTGACAATATGGAATAAAGCGCTGTGTTACTGCACTACCACACGTGCGCAATCCGTGCCTAATTTTTCTAAAGATGACAGGATTTTTTTCTTTCTGACAAATGATTAATAGGCCGGTATCCAGGTTTTTAACCTCAGAAAGAGATCTGTGTATGAACGTGTGAGCCAAAGGGTCTCTGCTCGCACGACTTCTGGGCGACCCCTTGAATGGTCTTTATGACCCCCGACTTGAAAAAATTAACTGGAACGCTGCAGTTCAATAGGCCTTGTGCAACAAACGATCACATGGTACAAAATCCGCCAAGCTCATTATTATTCCCCCACTGGGACATTAAAACAAAGGCAAGTCAAGCTTGACTGGTTCAGGTCTCTTTGTTTTAATGTCCCAGTGGGGGAATAATAATGAGCTTGCCCGCCAGCATGGCGGATTTTGTGCCATGTGATCGTTTGTTGCAAAAGGCCTATACCACCCAACTCAGTCTCTTCCGTTTTGAGTAACAGTTACACAGGCAACCCAGTGTACGCTCATTGAGCGTCTAGTTTCCCATTATTTGCAGGCGATTGCTCGGGGATCAAGCTGAATTTTTCATCGGTCAGTGTTCATCCTCACCAAACTACTGAATGCCACCATATCAGCTAGCTTCCCCCTTGCCTTGGAGTGAATTTGCACTAAGAAATCAGTACATTATCTTTTCGTTATTGGTTTTGGTTTTTAACTCGTTTCTACAGTTACGGTGTAACTACTTGCCCCGTATGCCTGGAAGGATTGGCTGAGAAGGATCCTGTCAAAATGCCATGTAGTCACGTGATATGCCTTTCCTGTATTTCCCACTGGATTGCACAAGAACGCAAGTGTCCGCTTTGCAAACTGGAAGTTCCTGAACATTTCAAAATCGCGTCCACAAAAGATATAAGGTATTAATGATAATATAATGTGTTAAAAAACGTTGTATCTGATCTGATTTTAAAAATTTGGTTATATATGGATAAGAAATAGTCTTAAACTGAATTTTCGGTTGCAACTGCATCCTTCTTTAGAGTAAAAATGTGCAGTTCTAAGTGTGAGTTTGTCATTTACATAAAATCATTGTTTCCCCTGGAGAATCGTGGCACTCTACAAAAGACAAGAATGCAGTGAGTGAACGGAAGGCATTCCCTTCTGTTTACAAAACTTTGATGAAACCCCAGGGGAAACAATGATTTTATATAAATGACAAACAGAACTGCACTATTTTTACTCTGAAGAAGGCTGAAGTTGCAACCGAAAATTCAGTTTAAGACTATTTTTTTATCTATACATAACCAAGTTTTTAAAATCAGAACAGAGAGAGAAGTATTAGATAGAGAAAAAGTGCTTCATCAAAACGATTGTGTGTCTGCAAACGCTCTTCAAATTTATCACCCTCTTTTCCATTCACTGCAACAAACAAGACATTTTTCAGAAAAAAAATGTGAAACAAGATTGAAGATAACCAGTAGACCTCGAATTTAGAATTACACTAAATGATTAACCTGCTTCTTGTTCACAGACAAGCTGTCCAAGAACACTATGACTTCCGTCGTCGGTGTAACTCCTTTTTCATGGAGCTTGTTTCATTATTCTGTTTTGGTGCTGAGTCTGGCGTTATTGACGCAGATCTTTTCTCCATGTTTATGAGTTATGTGCTACAAGCCAGTTCCAAGACTAAGGCCTTTTCTCCATTCCCTGAGCACGGCATTGATGCAACTCCAGTGGTGAGGTCTTTTCTTCTGCAACAACTCCTGAGGAACAGGTTTGGTTTTTTTCCCAGTCTCATATGAACTCTTTTTATGATTGTTTCTTAAAAACTTTGCAAGGTACTTCGAAAAAAACTATGAAATACAGTAGCATAACAAAGTGACAGTGCTAATTAAACCTGAGGATTCCAATCGACATGAGATCCCTTTCACGAGTGACACATTGTTGCAACTTTTCTCATTTCTAGAAATGAAACTTGCTGCACCTTCTCACTATTTTTTCCGTCACTTGACATACATATCTCCTTCTCGGCAGCTTGCTTATGGTTCCTTCCAGAGGAAACTTTAGCGGCAGGTTTCGAATAACAGTGAAATTTGTGCAATTAACCCATATGTACTTGTGCAAATGTGTAGTAAGATATTCCCCTTTTATTACTAAGTAATTTGCAGTGGAAAAGCTTTCAGGATTAAGTGACAAATTTGATTAGTTAAAATGGAACAACTTCCATTGTACAAAGCGGATCGAAAGTGTTCTTGGAATTCCAAAAGGAAGCTAGCAATATCCAGTTGCCAAATCCTGACTTTCGACGATAGAGACCACGTAAAGAAATTTTTGTAATGTACAACCATCTTTTGTTTTGATAACTTGTTGATCATTAAATTTAGTTTACGACACTGACCAATCATTTATTCACGTGTGCTGTTTTTAATGTCGGAATTACTTTGTAGGAGTAGAAGCTTTAAATCTTATGTTATCATCTCACACGTTGCAAAGCCACAGTTTTGCTGCGCTTTCAATGTTAATGCATAACTACACTCATAAGTCGCACTGTTGAACCAATCCGAGACTTTGGGTTGCACCATCGTGATTTTTTGCCTGCATTTTTCATTTTTGCATTTAGCGATGACGAAGTCAAAGAGCACTTGTCGCATTATTTGTCAGAAACTGGAAGACTCAGGCCAGACGTTGGTCATCTGCTCCAAGTTTGTCAGCTGTTTGTTCACTGTTGGGAGGTGAGATGTTTTTCATGATCAGCAAAAAAACAAACAAAGCAACAAGTTCATTAGCAGCAAAATGCAGCTGTAAAGGCAAGCAGCCTTCAAAATAATTGAATCTGGTAATCCGCTTATCTTTTAGAGAAAGCGGTTTGGTTTTCCAAGGAGTGCCCCAATGAGACCATTTTGGATTTGACTTATTCCTCTCTCTGAAAGCTAATCTTACTTCAACGTTTTTTCTTATTAAAGTAACATTTATATCAAAAGTAAAGTCACTTTTCATCGAATCACCCTGCCGCAGTGAAACGGCAACAAATCATAGTCCATATAGATGGACTGGTCATGAAACTCTGGAAACTTCAAAAGCGAGAACAGTGACGTCACACCTCATGGTACCTAACTCCATTAGCTAAGGCCTAGGGTCAGAGACTACTTATAGCATGAATAATAATAATAATAATAATAATAATAATAAAATTATTATTATTATTATTATTATCATTATTAATGACAATGATAATAATAATAATAATAATAATAATAATAATAATAATAATAGCCCATTAGATAGGTAAAGTTAACAGCAGTAGAAAGATGGCTGCATTGCCTTGGGTGTCCCTTGTGCATTTTCCATTTTTCCCCTTCTATTCATCAAGACGTCTATTGGTTAGCTGACTTTAAATGGGTACTGATTTCCGTGGTTTGTCATGGAAACTCTTTTGTTCTTGAAATAAATCCAAGCACCAGAGGATAAAATTGTCCCAAGGGAAAACAGGGGGATAAATAATGTACACTTGGAGAAATTATGTTCTCCTCGGTAAATTGTCAACATGTCAGCATATCCTGTGGTAAAAAGCTGTTGGTGTCGTTATAGGTGAGTGTTACTTGACACAGTACTGTTCCCTTTTACTTTTTTGGAACTTGAAGTAAGCTTTGCCTTTATTATTATTTCTTTTTTCAGGATTCTCTCATCAGTCAATATGCTAATTTATCGGACAATCTTCTAGTAATGATAAAACTAACACGGCAGCTTTGCCACGACTGTACACCACATTTGACATCAAGTACAATTCAAACGGTACGCGAAGTTGATGTTGTTGTGTTGGAAAGTGTGGCCAAGGCGCGACACATCCTAGGGCTCGCTGCCCAGTTTATGTACAAAGCCATCGTGGAAGACACAGCTATTTGGAACGACTTTGAGATTAGGAGCGAATTGCAGACACTTTTTGAAGCAATAAGAAGAATGTGCTTAAAGAGTTTGAGCCCTTCTCCGCGACTGTACCTATTAAAGCAGCTTGCCCGAAGGTTTGGTGTTGAAGCCATCCACGCGGTGTGTGAAATAAAGGACCTTGACTGGATTGTGCCTCCTGAGAGCAGAGATCAGCAGGTGAAATATTACTAATGGTAAAATAGGTAGTCGTTGGAGCAAGACTTGGGAGCATCGCTAGAATTTCATTATGTTTGACGGCTAAAGGTGAGGCCGGTGGCAGGTCACCCCAGCCACCCTCCCTCTCCTCCTCCTCCCCCCACACCCTCTTCTTTCCTTAATCGGTGTCTCTGCGGCTCTCTCCTCCGTACACCTGGGTGAAGAAAGAGACACTTTGAAGCAGAGTTTTTTTAATAACAGGGTGGCAGACCACCTACGCTATTTGGTCGCTTTGAGTAGCCTAATCAGTTTTTCTGAAAGTCTTTAATTATTAAAACTGGACGTTCCTTTCAGTCCGGTTTATTTTGCCTTAATGCCAAATTGCATACCTTCCTTCAAAACAGCGGTGAGAAAGAACCTTTTCTCTTACAGCAAGAGGATCTTGTTCCTGATAGATTCATCATTTATGGAAAACACTACAAAACCATTCGAGAGGCCATGGCGAAGACAGTGCTAAGTGGGTCAAACAGGGAGTTGACCGCAACACTGCAGGTACAAGAAGTTTAGAGCAATACAGTTGAATCTTGGTTACTACGAACATCTTTTTATCTGGACAATTTTGTCTTTACTGTGAGGAAAGCTCATTTCCTGTCAATTAATACGCATACCCCATAATGCAGGCAACAGAGATTTTTTCCAGTCCAGCGATATTGACAATACTCAAACTAACTATATTCTTATTTCTCGCAGCATGGATCCTTTGATAAATGCATGGCTTTTTCATCATTTACTTTGGGTGTTAATGTGACAGCTCGATTCAGTTAATCGAATGACGTATTGATTTTACTATGTGACAGCAAGGTGCACTTCAAATCAAAGCCCACAAATCAATCATTCAAACCTACGGAACGACTCCAGTACCTCAGTTGAGCTAGGAGTGGGAAATTCGTATCATATGTTCATGACATCATGTGTTCTCCTTCCGTACTATGACACAAAGTTCAAATGTGATTTCAGACCGTTGCTGTGCCTCCAGTGGTTAAAGAGGTCATGGTGCTATTGTCTGAATATCGTGAAGTGACCACGTGTTACCGCTTCACCACCACCGAACGCCGTCTCTCTGCAAGGGTAAGTCTGCCAGAGAACTCTATTGTGGTATATTCGGCTTCTTAGTGTGAAGGATGTCAACCAGAAAAGTCAACATAACGATACGAGTGGAATTTGAATTTGACGACCGATTAGCACTTTTATATTCCTTTACTTTTTACAAAGTGGCCAATTTAAAACTAAAATATTTAGTGTTATCACCCTTCAGGGCTTAAGGGTTAATGGGACATCCGGAAGTAGAGGCAGTGTTTTACGTAAGCCTTTTGAGCTTTCTTCTTTAGTTGACGAAGAAAAAGGCACTTGCGGTTGCCGTTGCACCAGGCTCTAAAAAGAAAAAAATAGATTGGAGAGCGAAGTGAGCCGAACGGGGAAATGGGAAAGAGGGGGGATGAGGGGGTGCCCTTTGTGTAACTAGAACCCTGGCTATTCCGTGGCAATGGTCGAAGACGTCTTTTCTTAAGTAAGAAGGGCACCTGTGAATCTCACTGGTTGTTGAGTTGCAGTGTTTCCAATTGGTTGTTGCGAAGTCCCCTACAAAGTATAGCCGGAGCGCATGAAATTGTAACAAGAAAAAATACGTCATATAAATTTAACATTTTAATGTTCTCATCATTTCATTTTAACTCCATATATTCGCGTTTAACTGTACATTTTTAAATACATTTTTCACAAATTGGTATGATGGAAAAGTTTAACAAAACAACCGCAAATTGCTATAGTTCTCTGAATTTCGCACCGTGTAGGTTTTCAGCACCGGTGTCAGTCAGTCCCCGGGTCCTTGGTGAAGACAATAAGAGACAAAATACCCCTCCTTAGTTGGTATTCAATACCTTCATGATTACCTGGGCTGTCCTCAAGAGACGTGCGCTCTGTACGTATTTTACGTCAAGAGCCACGTTCGACAAACTGCAACTTTTTTCAGTAACATTTCAAAGCGCCCATAACAATTGGCACGGCCTATTAGACTAGAGATGTCCTGTTTGCGGTGCTCTGTCAAGCCAAATGATATTAGACAGAGAGCACATATCGCAGATTATTTACTATTCCCAATATTGCATACTTTTAAAGGATGGGGATGTTTGGCCTTGTCATTATGCCATCCAACTTTCTTGGGGATAGATTCGAGTGCCCAGTGACAACTGGTACAAATTTTGTTGTCTTCCTTTCACAGCCTTGTGAACTCCACTCTCCGCCCAGAAGAATTGTAATTGTTGTCAGACTCTCTTCTGGATTAATATTATTACTATTATTAGTATCATTATCATTTATATTATTATTGTTATTTTTGTTGTTGTATCAAGCGGTTTTTGATTCTCACTTAGTATTCCCTTTCAGTTGTGTAAACGTGAACCTTATCCTCGGTTTCACATGACGTCAGCTGCCATACCAAAGAAACGGCAGACATGTTGGTGTCTCGACCCAATCCTCGGGGAATTGAACTCTATTATTGTCCAAACATGTTGTTTTGTTTTCTTTTTAAAACTTGACTGTTGATCACGTGTGTGCAAAACAACAATACACGGTCACATTTATAGATTGGAACTGTGTTTAACTTATTCAAATAAACACGAATTTGAATTAAATTTGGGAACAACGTAGTCCAACCCAGTTGGTGGCCAAAGCGACATTTGCATCTGGAGTATCCGTTGCAAATTCACCGCCCTGATCTGTGTCACGTGGCCACTTCCCTTCTCATTTTTCTATTTTCATGTTGTCACCTTCTTTTGCATTTTTGTGAAAAACCAAATGCAGTTCTCAGTTAATCGTGTTAAATGTCTTTGACTTCACCGTTTTAGGCTCACCAAACCCTAGAAGAATTCATACAAGGTGGAACAGATTTGTCAAACAGAGTAAGTAAATCATTTTCTTGTGTTTTGCTTTTACTTTTGAGGTGCAGGGTTGGCGCAGTGGTGAGAGCACTCGCCTCCCACCAATGTGGCCCGTGTTCGATTCCCAGACTCGGCGTCATATGTGGGTTGAGTTTGTTGGTTCTCTACTCTGCACCAAGAGGTTTTCTCCGGATACTCCGGTTTCCTCTCTCCTCAAAAATCAACATTTCACTTGATTTGCATTACTTGTTTATTTCAGTTTGCAGTGTCCCCAATTAGTGCTCCAGCGCTAGAACGATTAGACACTTAAATAAAGTTCCTTTCCTTTCCTTTCCCTACTTACTTTCCCACCTCCTTTCCCAACTCCTTACTTTCACCTTATTGTCACTTATATTTATAGTGGGTTGTGAAAGAGTTTGCGGAAAATCATGCTCAGCAACAAAATATTTACTATTCATAGTATTCGTTATTTTTTCTTTATGCTCGCAGACCCGACCATTTGCCTTTCATCTTCTGAATAACACCCTGGGAGCTCCTGGTTTCCCCAGCACCAGAACCGCACCTGGTCGCTCAGCCATGGAACAGAACTTGTGCGAAATTGTCATTCATACTGTAATGGTGCTCCAGTGTATTGATCATGTGACCGTGTGTGAGCCACTGCGACTGATGATGGAAAATCCTGCCGCTTTAAGGGTACAGTTATTTCCTCAAGGCTTCTACCAAGTTGATGATTTAAGCCCAATCGAGTATCTTTGTTATCTTTGTTAACAGCTTATGTGGTTCCGTGTTCAGGTCATAT
>OX421448.1:26893345-26895845 GCA_949126865.1 Montipora capitata | reverse complement strand
GTATGTGTCATAAGTATAGTATGCATTAAATGAGACTTATGTTGCTTAGTGTAAGGTTCTCTGTGCAGTAGATGTAATTAATATGAAAACAAATAAACGGTATTAAAATACAAAAAAAAAAAAAAAAAGTTTCTTTACACTTCCTGGTGCATACTGTGTCTTGCCTTGAACACCTCGTGGACTTTTCCACTCTACGCTTTTTTATTCATGGCTTTCTGGGTCCTGTGTACAACACCCGTATTCAAGGGCCATATATGGTTGTACTTTTGCTGTTTGAGGGCCGTGCGTTACATTCCCTTTACGAAGCCTGCTTATTGTCTTTGTGTAGATCTACTGGCTATTCCACAGTTTTATTGCTGAGACCATTCACTAAAAGATGGCTGTAACTGGTAGTTTTTATCTTTTGAAGTCCTACTTTCTTTTGTTTTTGGATACCTTGCTTCAGCGGTTAAAAGCCCAGCATTGTGCAATTGTTGAAAAAGAAAAGCCCTTGAGACACCTCCAAAGCCCACATACTAAGGCTTATGCACTCTGGTATTCTTTTGTTTTGTGTACATTTTTGTAACGAGTAGGCTCATCAATGTCACGTGTTTAAATAAAGTTTTTCAGTTTCAGTTCAGTGTGGCAATGTCTTTGGTTAGACATCTCTGGTTTCCTTTTCTTTGCAGTGTGGTCGTCCTGTGGAAGTTAGAGTTTGTCCTGAATGCAAAGTCAACATCGGTGGGACTAGACACAATCTTTCTCAAGGAAATACTGTTGCTCAGAGGTATGTGCTATTTCTTACTCAAACTGGATCAAGTTGCAAACGTATTCACTCGGCGACATTTTTCAGATATTCTTACTTTTTCGCCATGTTCTTTTTTTTTTTTTCAGGGCTGATCGCACCATGAGAGGTCACGTGCTCGGTGATCCCACTGCAAGGTCTAAGAGTCTTGCTTCTGAGCGAAACCTTTCATCTGTCGTTGTTGGTATCACAAGAATCCTCATGCATTGCGCTATGATTGAAGGAGCCTGTCGCCAACCGCAGGTATGCTAAAGAAGTTCACGAGGCAAAATTGCAATTTGGCAATTCTAAACGGCTTTGATTTGATAAGAGAAGGGATTTGAATTGTCAAACATTTCTCGCACTGCTGTAAGGGCAATTGACTGACTGAGGAATAGCTGACACTACGCTAGGTGAATACCATTGTGGAAAACAGGAATGAATTTTAAAGTGAATCAAAATGTCTTTATTGTTCCTAGCGTATCCTTTCAGGTTTCTGCATCCGTGAAAAGTACTTGAACCTTCAAGGAAGAGTTTCCAGATGAGTGTAAATGCTCTGAGCGATTCATTGTTTCTGTTTAGTATTATGAATCCCGAAATGTTCATATTAACTGTTATATAGGAAAATGCAGTTAACTCTGGCAGTGAAACTGTTTTCACTCTGAGCTGTTAAATGGGCTAAAATTTTAGTTTCAACTGTTGTGCTGAATCCACCATCATCAAAGCCCAGTTAACACCATTCTTACGCCCTTTAACTGAGTACGATTTTCGCATAAACCTGAGAATATCTTGATTGTCCTTTATTAGGATTTGGCCTCCCTCATCAATCCCAGAGTTCCTCCTGAAGCATTAGCACTCTTTTTGTGGGATCACCTGCAAATGGATGTGGAACTTCTTGCCACGAGCCTGGGGAGGAGTGTGGACGATACCATCCTGTGCATCCACATGATCCTTACATATATGACTTCGCATGTCTCAGATCGTAAGTTGCCAATTATTGCAAAAAAGAAGTTTTGCCAGTAACGAATTTACTTCTTACTTCTGCTGACTGACTGACTGGTCCTGGATTTGCGAGGATGGGCCGAGCTAAAGACTTGTGTCTAAGATCTGAGGAATGTAAACTAAATTGAACATCTAAAAACGACATAGGGAAATCTTTTTTGACAAGCAATCTCCCCTATATGCAGAAGGTTTTTCTCTTTAATTTTGAGAGTGACAACTGCATTTTCTCACTAAGGTGAAGGATTGCAGAAAACCACCGTACGTCTCATTTGTGCTTCATTGAAAAGGCAAATTAGCATATTGTATCATTTTTCATTCCTTTGAAAAGTGAATTAATTTTCCGCAATCCCGTACCTCGCTCCCTTCTAATAAAAAAATTGGGTGTTAAATCAGTGCGCCGTACCCAAAGAGCTTTTCTCTTTAATGTCAAGTCCTTTTCTCGATGTCCGCATCTGAATACGTACCTGAGTGATGCAGTTCTGGTAAGAGCTCACAGATAACCTTTGCTAGCCGTAGAGTGGCCAGTAACTTAGTGGTTAGAACATCCAGCTAGATATTGGAGAGTTTTGGGTTCAAATCCCATCTGCGACTCGGATTTTTTTCTCAGTTTCATTGGCTGTCACATATTCTCTGTGTCTTTCATAGTTCATGTATTTCTAACAGTTTGCAGAGTCGAAGGGTGGCTCTTATCTCTGATGCTAAGTGTGACTGTGTGATGCATTTATGAGCCATAAT
>OX421448.1:26873345-26883345 GCA_949126865.1 Montipora capitata | reverse complement strand
ACACATCGTCTTGGCCAGAAATTTTTGACATTTGAGCCTGCATAATAACAGTGGCTTTTCCCAATCGATTATAAAAATGGTCTACGAAATTACAAAGCTTTGTATGAGAAGCGATGGAATTACGGAAAATACAAGAACAATTGCAGTCGTTTTTTAGTTTGCCAAAATCGAGCATTATTCAACGACATTTCAGCGCCATATTAATTCCATAACTTTCCCTCGGAACGATATCAATTTGCAACCTCAGATCCAGTCAAGGCCTTACAAATCACTGACAAAAGAATCGGCAGATGACCTGCTTGATAAGAAATGGAAAAAAATCTTTAGACGCTACGTAATTCGCCCAACTCGAGTCATAAAATACAGATAAAACCCTATCTGGAAAATAAAACTGATCTTCGCTTATAAATTTACCTTTCCTTTCGGCTGTTAAAAACCGTACCCAATGAAATAAGTCCCGAGAAGAAAGGTTGACATGTCACGCAGTTCCGTTCCTTGGTAAAGAAGGCAACAATTTCTCTGTCTTTGCGCTATGTTCTCGCACGAAAAATCTGCATATGTGGTACCAAAAAGCAAAAGCCAGGCTTTTTAAGCCTGCAGTTTAAAGTTAAGCCGGCGATCGTTCTTCAAAGCAGTCTTAAGCCTCCGCACAAGAGCGTCTCGCGGGAATTGCGCGCGAGAAGTTAATTTTCATGTTTCTTGTGCTATTGCAAGTATTTATATTTTTGCTGGCGTTTAAAATAGTTTATTTAGAAGATACCAATTCTCAAAGTACAAGCCGACTCGAGGATCATACATGACGAATAAGAAAGATCACAAGACTTCCTTAATAATTCTTTCCGTATCATAAAATCTCCCTCTGTTTCGAGCGAGTTGCTGTGTCATACTTGCTTTATGTGCGAGCTCAAATGTCCAGATTTTTTGGCCATGGTTCGTCTTTATTAACAAATCACCATGAATTTGTGTGAACTGTGACTTTGTTCTCTTCGTAGGCCCAGCAGTGTTGTCAGTTACGTCATGTGATCGCCCTGTGGCGCTTGCTTTCCCTGGAGAGAGCGAAAATTCTGATAACACGAGGCCAGGTAAGGAGCTTAAGTGTTCCAAATCCTGTATATATCGGAATTTAGAAAATGAATTGACTAAGAATTTAAACGCTAAAAGATTTTTAAAATGCATTTAAAAAAGGCAACGACGTTTGGGCTCTACGTTACGCCATTATCACGTTAAAAAGTGAAAAAGTGTAAGGTGTAAACAATACGTAAAATATTTTCGGGTCTTATTGGTATAATTTCCAAGGTAAGAAACACCATAGGAAAAAAGAAAAAGAAGAAATGTACGAAAGTGTCACGTAACAGTTTGGCAGGAATGGAGTAGGCTTGCGTGTTAAGAGAAGGCTTGATGTCCTTTATACAAAACACCTCGTAGACTAATAAAACCTTTCAAAAGGTGGCCAGTCTTTGTTCTGTTGTTGCCATGCTGTGTTTCAAGGTGTTTCCCGATGGTTGAATAACAGTGTTCACTTATGCGTTGATGTAAGTGTCGGGTAGTGAACCCGACATAATTTGCATCGCACAAATCACATTGGAATAAGTATAGAACGCATTGAGTGTTGACGATCGGGGGCTTGTTTTCCTTGGCACTCAGAGTTTGTGACAGTTTTCTGCTTGTGAAGACAGGTTTTACGTTAACATCGATCTTTGTTCCCAGAGAATAGATATCTTTGCGTACGCGATCGGCTGATCGCTGATCTTTAAAAGGCAATACTGTGTAAACAGATGGGTCTGCTGAAGGCACGGTGTGTATTTCATTATCTGGTTCCTGGATGAACTTATATATGGTGGAATCGACAAATGTTTTCGGATAGCAAAGCTTTGAAAACATGGTGCGTAACTTGTTACATTCTTTTACAAAGCCCTCTTTGGTGGAACATAGACAGTACGCACGGTTAACCATCGTGTTGTCTAGGCCTTTCTTGTATCTGCTGTCGACGTGGCTTTGGAAATGGATTAGCAGTCCTGTGTCGGTTGGTTGTCTGTAGACTTCAGTTGTTAGAGTGCCACCACATCTTGTCAAGCTGCCAAACTGTTTACGTGACACTTTCGTACATTTACTCCTTTTCTTTTTTCCTTATTGTGTTTCTTACCTTGGGAATTCTACCCATAGGACCCGCAAATATTTTACGTATTGTTTCACATTTTATATATTCGTATTGCACCTTATACTTTTTCACTTTTGAACTTGATAATGGCGTAACGTAGCGCCGAAACGTCATTTGCTTTTTTAAATGTGTTTTAAAAATCTTTTAAGGGATGGGCGAGTTTTCATAGTTAAAAATCCATATTTTTGTGTGACACCTTCCACTGAAGAACTGGAATTTTCAAATTGCATGTTTATGTGGTAAATTCGAAAAGCGTCTTGTTTCGTTCACTGGAGGCAGTGTGGCCCAGTGGTCAGGGCGCTTGCCTTGAGATCCGGAGATCCCGGGTTCAAGACCCGCTCTGACCGCTCGTTGAATTTAATCTTGGTAGTCCCTGGTTCAACTTTCCAGCCGCACTTGTAAATAGCCAACTGGTTTGCCTCCAGCCAGTTGGGATTCTTTACAGTTGTTGTTCTGTTCTGTCGTTTCGTTGTGTTTCATTGGCCCTGAAAAGCCCCTATGGGGAGCGGTCAATTAAGTATGTATGTATGTGTGTATGTATGTCAGAAGCCACGTGTTCCTGAATGTACGTCGCAATAGGCCATTTCCGAGTTCATGTCTGCCTCCTCTTCAAAGCGAGTCTAACTGCGAAGTTTTTCTTATGAAAATTAGTTTTCATTCATATGGAAAGTAAAACTAATTACGATCACAAGAACGTCGCACTTGGACTCGCTTTGAAGAGGAGGCAGACATGAACTTGGAAATGGCCAATTCCCTTGTTTACCGAGAAGACTAAGACTAAGGCGGTTATTGCGTTACAATGGCGGCAAATAGGAACGTATTCGGCAGTGATTAACTTACGATTCGTCCAGATTGCATACCTTTTTTCGTAGAGATGCTCTAGATGACGAAAGGTTTCAAGTAGGAAAATGGAAAAAAATAAGTTATGGTCGATCCACGGACCGGAGCGTATGGAGCAATTCATGAACTTTACCCACCAAGCAGTCAACACCAGCAAAAATCTTCTTGCTTTAATCCATGTGTACATTGTAAACCAATATGGGTTGAGTTTGCTGGTTCTCGACTCTGCTCCGAGAGGTTTTATCCTGCTACTCCGGTTTTCCCCGCTCCTCAAAAACCAGCATTTGATTTGATTTGCGTTAATTTGTTGATCTCAGTTAACAGTGTCCCCAATTGGTTCTCCAGCGCTAGGAGATTAGACACCTAAATAAAGTTCCAATCCTTTTCACATTGTGTTCATTAAGATATTTTACTCATTCAGACTCCTCCACCGTTTTGTTTTGGTGCGCGGATAAAAAACATTTTTGATTCATGTTTACAATACAGATGATGTTTGCGTCATTTTATAGGATCCCTTTGAACAGATTCCAGACAATTACAAGCATGTTATCCCTTCGAAACAAATGATGAAATTCAGCAATAAGATGATGAGGGTTGATTTGGATCGTTTTGTTTGCGAAGTACTGGAACTCATTCTGCTCAATCTTAGGGTTGAGCCTAGACCTGGGGAGGAGGAAATGAGGTATTTACTTGCAGTTAGTGCATACCTTATTGTAATGGGTGATCGGTCGTAAGAATTGAAGGTTGTCGTGTTGTGAGAACAACACTTGTTCTGTGAGACTGTCAGGGAAAACAGAATAAGATGATACATGGTCAAGCAATAGTCTCCCCCCGATTGTCTTGTAGACACCTGACAGCTTTAGGAGGATTGTTAATGGATCTTTTAGGTTTTGATTTCGAGTGTCGAAAATAAATTGATGATGATTGAACAGTAAATTCGTGGTTGCTGCGGACTGGCACCACTGAGCAGATTGATTGATAAAAAATTCGCGTCTCATTCTGAGAAATCTATGGCTAGTTTCCGCTTTTGTCGACGGGCATGTTTTTCAACTAAAACGAAGAAAATGTTTGAACAATGGCAAAGTTTTATTCCCAGAGATTAATTTGGGACTCTAACACGGTCGAAGTGTAGGATCCCCACAGATTCCGAAGGAATAAACGGATTTTAACACGCTACTAATCTTCCCTCCATGATATTTACCTCACCGCTTCTCGGCTGGCTAAACATCCATCACCAGCCACCGACACGAGTTGCTCGCCCCAGTTGCTCGGAGGTGAATAGCAAAGGATATTCGTAGTCTGAGTAGCCAATCAGAGCGCGCCTTCAAACTATCCACTGTTTAAGTATATACTAAATAGATTTAACAACGTTCATAATCTTCATGTGCTCACTCTTTTATTCTACACATGCGTATCTCTTTTACACAACTTATAAGGAGGGTGGGGAGGGTACATTAGAACGGGGATACTACATGAAGCATCACACTGCCCCCTTTAAGACTACACTTTTTGACTGTATACATTTGATATATAGGAGGCTCAAGTCTCTATACTGCGACTTGCAAGTCAAAAAAGAGCGAACCTTGAACTAGGCTCACCACTTACAATCAGTCAAGTTTAAGACATCAGCATTCGCACAGGTAACCCAGTACTAATTCAAGCATATCATCTCTTTTCTTAGCTTGTGTGACTATATACAATGGCATCTCGACAACAAAGGACACGATCCAATTCAAGGACTGCACGAATTGCCGCAAAATGTGCAGCTTAAAAACGTGATCTCTGCGTGGCGAACATCTGTTGAGTTGTGTGACGATTATCACGACAAAAGGGAGTCTGCATCGGCTTAAGGCTATTATTATTATCCGTCACTTCCTGTTGTTAACCTTTTTTTTCTGGGTCAATTCCTGTGGTTACGCTGACGTTATTTGAACATCAGTTACTTTCAAACGAGTAGCAGCATCTGCTGCCTTTTTATGATGTCTTTAAGTAGTCTTTTTAACTCTGCGCTTCTTTGCCCAGATTAGAAATGGGGCATCTTAATAGTCTTAAATTGAATTTTTGAGGAAGGCGAGAGAGATTTGCGGAATTGCAATTTTACTTTTGGGGAGTTAGTTGTTGTTCTTTTTTCAAGAACGGCATCGAGTATCCGTCTCTATCCCTCGAGATAAGAAGATGATTCATTTAAGAATTTTACCAAATTTGCACAAATAAGAAAAAAGCCAAAAAATTACAAAATGCAACATTATAGACTCGTGCAAGAGATGAGCAATCACTGGGAAAAAGCTTTTAAAAGTAAGAACAAATCATAGCTTACACTAAAAAAATTGACGTCATGTTCGTTGTTACAAATTCGTCTATAGGGTAGAAATGAGAAAGTACCTCAATGTTTTGTGTGGTTGTTTTGTTGAATGCCTCCATTAAACTTGGAAATGTATCCTTTGTGTCTCTAATCAGCGTAATACTAGCCCAATCAGTAAATAACTGTAATATTATTTCGCCATCTTGTAAAGAACTGGCTGTTTTTTAGTTTTTTTTGAATTATCGAACCACGTGATCAGATTACCTTGTGTGAGCTTCACTTCAGAGGGATAAGGACTCCCACTGACCTCAAGGTATCGCAGGGACAAATCACCCGAGGTGGACATGATTTCGAACTTCTTCGTTAAAGTACCGCCTCGGTTGATAACGGCGCATTCTAAGGTCCCAATAGCGTATGGGGTATAGAAAGAGACCTTATACGGGCAAGAAAACTTGGGGTCAAATATCAGTGTGGCATTAGGTGCCGAAAACAACTGGCCTGAGATAGCAAAAGGGATATGCCACAACACCATATGAAACGTGTAGTGGGAGGTGAACCATGGAAGACCGTCTAATCCGTAACCAGCTCCTGAGTAGAGGCCGTGAAAATTCCATTGATCGTTCAGGTTGGAGCGCACGTGTTCGATGGCTGTCTGTGCTTGAAGTAAGGCTTTCTGAGGATCCATACCTAAAATTACCAAGGAATCGTGGGCATGAGTACCAGAAAACCATAGCAAGACGTGTTTAGGATAAAGACATATCAAGTACGGAAATTTCATGGTCTGTCTGCGAATACAACCGCACCTCATCCAAGAAAAAAAGAATACTGGGAAACGAATGATAACAACGACCTTGGGAAATAACAGGAAGCCTCGGTTACGAAACGGTGTTGACCTCTATGACGTTTTCCTTGGGTATGCCATAAACGCTCTGGTTTTCCAACCTCACGAATTTCTCGAATTTGAAAAATCTTGCAACCGACATCCAGGGTATGCCGACGGAAACGAAATTGTTCTTTTTCTGTTGTTGTTGTTTTTTTTTTTTCAATTTGTGAGTCATTGTGTTTATTACATTCCTTAATAGTTAACATCTGTCATTCCTTGGCCTACCTAAGTGAATCTGCAGTGCTGTCCAGTCAGGACTTCCTCCCATCCAAATAGATTCATGTTTTGTTATAAGTTCCTCCAGTTCTTTGACAGAGATGTCCTTGGGACACGACCCAACGCTTTTGTTAACCGGGTGGTCAGTGGCCATAACTCGAAGGCCAAACGGTGTATCATTAATTTCAAGTTCTTTTGACAAATGCGACATTATCCTGTAAAAGGTAAATATAATGTTTATAGTCGTATAGTTTTCAATAGACTATTTTACCGATACGGCGGCCATTTTGATACAAATCAATTTGCCCCATGAGCATCCCATAATGTCTTTCGAAACAATAGAAATCTAAATGGCCGCCTTATTTGTAAAAAGGTCTATTGCCAATCATCTCCATAAACATCTCCGCTGCAATTATCCCGAGAATACGGAGTTTCTTTAAAAGTTTGTTTCTTGCAAAGTCGCGCAATGTTGGGAATGTCCCTTGTAATTTGATCTTCAATCAATCAAGGCGCAGTGGGTTCAATGTCCAGTTGACGTCACGAGCCAATCTGCATTCGGACAGTTCATCACAACAGCTATGCAATGTAGTTTATGACGTCAAACCCATCCCCCTACCTTGCTTGGTGCACAGCCAAACTGTGCCAAACCATTTATCCCTCTTTAATAGCCACTTTTGAAAAAACATATCAGTGAGATTAAGCGTATCTTCCACAAACACTTTGTTGTTTCCCCTCGTATGTTAATGGCTTGAAGTTTAATCCCTTTATTTCGAACCTGCTGTGATTTATCAGAGCGGAGACTAGACACGATCATCTTTACCCGAAATCAGATTCTGTGGGTGGATTCCTGACCTTTCTGGATAATCCAAGTAAGTATATTCATCTTGCGAATGAGACAGAAAGTGTTCATTCGAATACAAACAAAACATATTTAAAATGCAGGGCCCTTTAACATAAAACACATAAGAGTTGATCTCTGCAAACAGTTTTCATTGGTCATGCTTTAAAAATTATAATTTGGGAATAAAATCCTTACCTGTTTGGATCATCCAAATGTCCTAGTCCCAGCGTATAGGCCCACACTTGTGCATACAGTGAATCACTCATAAGCCACGACGGAGAACCAAGCCTTTTATCCCACCAAGCGTGATAGTATCCATCTTCTTTGCTCCATAATTCTTCCGAGATTTTATCCAACGCGATTACCAGCGCATTTGTAACTTTCTCCAATAATTCTGTGTCACCCACAATTGTCGACAGCTCTTGTGACACGCGCAAAGCCAAAACATACATGAAACTGTTGAATGTTGTGTGATCGTATATATTGATATGCAGAATATCGTAAGTGCATTGCTGTCTGTGAGGCAACCCTGTTCCATTTGTTCCGGTGTCAATAATCCAGCCGATAGCCCTTACCACATGTGGCCACATGTCTTCAAAAAACTCCTTGTTATTGGTCCATTGGTATATGTGGTACGTTTCTATAATAAACACTGTAGTGACGTCACCCATGATTCGCTGAATTGCTGGAGCACTAGGAAAGAAGGTGAGAGCGCTAAATTCCCTGTATCAATACATGCTAACTAACTGAAATACCTGAAACGCACTTGCTTTTCCTACCGATAGGATTCTTTTAGCCTGCAGTGCAGGCGCATTTTGATGGTGATCGAATGGGATAATGCCGCCATCTTGGAGAGTAAAAGTGATGGAGAGCTGGGGAGAGTGACGAGTGATAAAATTTTCCTGGGACGAGGACTTACACTCCGCGTTTAAAATGGAAGACTCCTGTTTGAAACATTTAAAGCTTCAACAAGCCTTTGCTGTCAAAACAAAGCCGGCTCTGCAAGATAGGGTTCTTTAACATAAGGCATCAGGGTGTTATGAAACTCATTTTTTAAAACGTTTTTGGCTAAACCGCGCAAAGACGTTTCATCTGTCTTAAACACAAAACAGGTTTTACAGTGTGCGCTCGAAAACAGACTCACCTGTCCATTTTTGATGTCGGGGACATGCAACCAGTCTCTAGTGTTTCCAAAATATGACCATCTGGCCTCTGATACTTTGCCCAGGCTCTCATGACATTCTCGACCAAATCGGGATAAAACAAAACATAAGGAATCTCTCGCTGAAAGTCATTGTGTACGGAGTCAATATCAATGCAATCTAAGGCTTCATACTGTCGCCATCGTCCATCACGAAAGTACATTCCACTACGCCAGAAACTTAATCCGTTGACCAAGACATCCTGCAACCAAACAGGCAGAGTCTGGACCGAGCTACTATTACTATTGACTATCATTGAGGCATGCCACGCGGTTATGCTTTCCAGAGTGGAGGGTAGTTCACTTGAGAAGTACAAAGATACTTCCTCGCTGGACTGGAAAAGGTTGCCATAGTAATTACCAAGAATCTCCCCTTAAAAGACAAAATCAAAATTAAAGAGTTGAGGATCCATTTCATATTTATCAGTTCACCGCGCTTAAATATTCGACAGTAATTATCAAGCAAATCAGCAATAATTCCTAACTTTTGAGTTGGATGAACAATAGAAAAATCAATCACCGTACTCAAAACTGAGGCCCGTTTCTCGAACGTCCCGTAAACGTTTCGGGCTCGAGAAGCGATTTACGAAACTGCCATACGCTTGTTTGGGCAAGCAGTTCTTTTGACATGTTTTGAAAGTCACTAAAAGGAAACTATTTGTTGTGTTTGATGACTTAATATCCCTCCGTTCATGAGATACAGAGGAATTGTGACACCCGAAAAGAGCCCGAAATGTTTCGGGACTTTCGAGAAACGGACCCCTGACCCGTACCCGTGAAATCTCTATTAGGATAAAACCAGCCAAGCACCAGTGTAAGTGTTTGTTCTTCCCCAGAGTTAATGGAGCTCCTTACGGATGCAGCACCATAGAATCCATTTTCTTGTGATTTCTGTGATAATGGCAGGTAACCGTGTTCAGTAAACTGCTTCCAGATTTCTGCAAAACTGTCGCTCACCATAAAAGAAGACCTGGCTCCCATCTCAGTTAAAATAGTAGTGTTACCACTTTGAGGATAGCTTCCAGGCCTGTTAAGGGTCAACATTGAATCATGAGTTGTCCACGTGCTCTTTTGACCGGACGTAATGCCCGGTTTCCAGGCGTGAAGGGGCACATCATTAAACAGAAGACATGTTTGGTTTTCTGTAACCACTTGCCATGACATACATTCCAGTCTATGAACACAAAGGTTTGCACACTGAGTGGAATTCAGGTCTTTAAAGCTGGCATACGGCTTCCCAAGTCTTTGTGTGTCCGGTTGAATGCCCAACGGTAAGTTCAATAAAAATGAAACTTGCACGGTATTCTTGGTAGGATTTTTTATTCGCAAAGAAAAAGCAACAGCTGGAGTTGTAGACGACTTGGAATCGCGTGGTTTCAACGGTGAGATAGCAAAAAGATCCAGTTCGAGGTCATCAAAGGGTTGATCGTTTACCGTTAATTTGGAGACTGGGAAAGAACCAGAATATGCCATGGAGCTGACTCCTATTTAGGATGAAAAATGTCAATCATTTAGGTTCTGACGTCAAATGCAGGTTTAATTATAAAGTAGTACTATTT
>OX421448.1:26858345-26860845 GCA_949126865.1 Montipora capitata | reverse complement strand
AAAGCCAAACCTAAAATGAAAATTTGCCCTGAGTACGATCAAGAATAAGGGTATAACTCTACGTAGAATTGACGAAAAAAATGCCATCGAGAAAAAGAATACCCGAGGAAACAAAAGTAAGAGTTAGAGTTCTCAAGCCCACTACTGATCTAACTCTGGAAGCATTTCTGGGGAGTTAATCGATAAAACTGTAGGGTCCATGTAGGGTCGCATCGCCGAGATTAAACGAAGCAATGGCAAAATACTCAAGCATTAAAGTAGCGCTTTTAAAGCTTTGTAGAGCACTTGAATGGACGCTTTTCAACGGTTAAACGGTTAACAAGCAATGGAAAAAAGTGTCAATCTGTTCTGTCACCTTTCTGGCCAGACGACAAAATCGTGAAAAATGGACAAAATTCGTTGCTGATAGGCCACAAATCGTGCCCATCAACACTTTTGTGAACGTAAATCATGCTCTATTTTTCAGCGTGGAAAAATTAGAAGATAGATCAGGTAAATAGCGGCAACAAATTTAAGGGAGCGCAAATGCAGTTCTTAAAAATTCAACAAGTTTACATATTCGGTATGGTTGGCGCACGGATGCAAAGTCTAAAGCGTAGAATGTGGCTAGGTTGGATAGTTGGATGGGGTAGATAATCTGTGGTAGAAAGTTCGAATCCCCCTTACATCCGATTTCTTTCCTTTTGTTTTTCTTTTTTTTCCCCAATAGTTTTATTCCCTTTTTTGTTTGCAATTTATGATCTCATTTTATAGGCCTCCTGCTTTAAACGTAAATATAGCTTATGAAAATAATTACAGTCAACTCTCAGGTATTCGAGGTGTAAAATTTTTATTCATCCAGCACTTTTTCTGAAATGAATCACTTAATAAATCAATGAATGAATAAACTGAATAAACAATTAAGCACATAAAGTAACGATGTCCAAGAAATTCTTATGAGTATGTTTCACATCCTAGGGTTTCAATATTTCCTACGTTGCAGTAATATTATATATACAATAATAACGATTCTCTAATTAAAGGACAAATACAGTAATTGAAATAATTTCACCGTATTGACTTCTTCACCGAGAACGATTGTTTGTTCGGGAAAAAGGCTGAGATCAGCTTGTCAAAAAGTCAGTAGCTTCGCACTTTGGATGGCTCTAATTTCGGGGGATGGAAGTTGAATACATCATATATAATTGGACCTCGGTTATTCACTATTCTTTGAGTGTTTTATGTCATGAAAGCTTTCAGATTCACTTTCACTGATCGATAAATGCCGCTAAAGTAACACCACTTATCGTTATGTTCTGACAAACTTATCTCGAATTTTCGAGCAGAAATACCCCAACCATTCCGCTCTTTGAAATTTCCCGCGCAATTATTACCGAAGCCGTCAATTCGTGTTTCGCGGCATTTTTTACAATTTAACGCCGATCGTGACATGCTTTTAAACACGTATTATTTGTTCTTAATTAGACACAAAAGGTACATTAATAGCTAACGTGAAATGCCACTTGTATTTTGTTTTTTTCAGTGTCGCCTTGCTCAGTTTATTTTTTGAATGGGAGATGTGCTCTCGGATGATGTAACTTTTGAGCGAACGAGAGCAGATTTCGTGTCGTGATTACCCCATATACTACGGTTAACGCCAAGCAGGGGCTCATAGACCTGTACTATTCAATAGTACTATTCTACTGTACTATTCATAGACCTGTACTATTACCAGGGCATCAACAATGGTGTCCCTTGTAAAATGCTAGTTTAAAGGGTTTGATAGAGTTATTTCCCATTTCATAGGGCACTGTGGTTGCCAGATTGACTTTCAAACTTATCATGGAAACGTAAATCAATAAACGTGAATAGACACTGAAAAGTCAGTCCCTTGACTTGTTGATAGAAAGTTAATTTAAATGCATATTGAAACTTCAGTTGAGGAATTGTTTTTTTCATCCCCACTTTATGAACCTAAAATACATTGCTGCAATTTGTTTATTGCTTGTTCATTCAATGTCTTCATCGCATCAAATTATTTAATTTTTAGCCTTAGGTATTGTGTCAGATCTCCATAGAGACACTATCTTTATCTAAAAACTTAACTGGTTGCTTTTTGGAGCCCTTTTGTGGCATATTTAGATAGGCAAGAAATGTTCCACATTTTATGGTAAATGGTTCTGCATAGTTTTAAGGAATATTGCAGCCAAATCTAATTGAATATGAGACATTTTGTGAATTTAAAGACTAGTAATATTGTTTGCACTTGTTTTAAAAGACTTAGGGTTGGCACTCAAAAGTGTTCCTTCAACAATCTTATTCTTTGAAGATTGCCTTGGGAGAATTGGATTAAGGCTAGTTTTTTCTTCTAGCTTCTTTCCCCAGTGCCCTCTGAGAATGAAGTTGATTTGGTTTTGCCCAATGTTGAAAGATGAAACAATGCCTAAACCAGCTGCAAGGAATACCTCATGGTGCTTTTTTACAAACACGGGCATGAGGGTGCTCGTAAGCATCTGAGCAT
>OX421448.1:26848345-26850845 GCA_949126865.1 Montipora capitata | reverse complement strand
AGTTTTGTGATGGAAACGATTTATTTGTTTAGGGTGTTTTCAACACTCGCTTGTGCTTTGTTTTTACGAGACGTCTTGGTCGCCGTACATTTTGCTTTCCATAAACCAAGTAACAGCGTCCATGTTTGTGTGCAGAAGTAATCATTCGGGAACGTCTTTTCTTTAAGTTTAAAATCACGGTCGTTGATCTCGTAAGCGAAGACCAAGAACTCATTTCACTCCGTTCTCAAGATGACAAAGAAATGTACTGAAATGTAAAACACACCGAACAGCGAACCAAGATATTTTTGCCCCTGAAACGTATTATTTAGTAGCGTCTCTTTACCGTCGCTGTCATCATTGTTAAAGCCCCTAATGATTCATTCCAAACATTTTATTTCTTTGTATTGGCTCTTATCATCCCCGGATAATCCTTACATGCCAACAAAACGATGTCAGTCCTTCAAGAGCGTTTAAACCATTAGAAGCAGATGGTGTTACTTGAATTAACTTTTTTTCTGTGTTTCTATTTACAGAATCGGCGAAAGATGAACTCGCTTTTCTGATACCGAGTTTCAACAAAGTGTGGAATCATGTGCGACAAAGTCTTGACCAGCAGGGTATGTTTTAATTTGACTCTTAAGTTCTAAATGCGAGGAGGTGTTTTTTTCCTTTTGTCGATGATGACTTGAGGATAGTTGGAAAGGAGCACTCGACCCAAAAACACTGAGAATTGCGATAACCAGAACCTCAGTCACTTCAACCTGAGACACTTGCAGTGAAACACAATCTTAATTATCCTGATTTGCAACTGAATTTCAATGTGTTCGAAGAGTCAGCGAGTGTATTAGCCCGCACAGTTTATGTCAACATTATGTCACTGGAATCTCTCTTACACGAAGTGCCAAAACGTTGAAAAATCTGGTTTATTATAACACGGTTTAGTTGTATCGGGGTCCAGATTCCAGATTCCATCGTATCTCTTAGCCGGCGGTGCCTTCGCACGTGAAAACGATGGGCTCTGGAAACAACGGAAATTCAAGTATTTTCATTTGTTCGCTAGCGAACCATAAAATCTTGAACTGGAAGTAAAAATGGCTGATGTGGTGCGATGGGTTCAGCTGGTGCGATATGATCGGAGTGTCTGTTAAAAACTATATTACATATAGTTTTAATTTTAATAATGTCCTCCCGTCCTCAGCATCTACGTTCGCTGTTTTCATACATACATACATACATACATACATACATACATACATACATACATACATACCGGTACTTAATTGACCACTCCCCATAGGGGCTTTTTATGGCCAATGAAACACAATGAACGAAACGAGAGAACACAACAAGAACAACTGTTAAGAATCCCAACTGGCCGGAAGCAAACCAGTGTGCTATGTACAAGTGCGGCTCAGAAGTTGAACCAGGGACTACCAGGAACAATTTCAACGTGTGGTCAGAACGAGTCTTGAACCCGGGAACTCCGGATCAGAAGACAAGCGCCCTAACCACTGGGCCGCACTGCCTCCTATATATCAACAATGTTTTGAGACATTTGCATAGAGGGTTTAGATTACGGCCGTTGTCTTGTTCCTGTTCGACACGAAGGGACACATTTTCTAAGTTGAGGCCACTTAAAAGCTTCACATAAAGACTCTTCGAATGTAATTCTTCTGAGCGCCGCCATGTTTAGTAATATTGACGATTCGAGAAGTCTCTAAAGCCCGTCGTTTTCTCGTGCGAAGGCCCCAACAGCTGAGAGAAACGACGGGATTTGGGAAGGAGAATTTGATTGGTCAAGCTATGAGAATTTTAAATTGAGTGTGCTTAATCTGACTCGCGCTACTAGAAATAGTTACCATTCATAGGCGCCTTGGGCTTCTTAAAATATACAAACCCTTGGTGGTTCCCTGATCAAATTTTATTTTTTTGAATTTGCTTCAAATTCTCACTACAGGATGAAAGGTTCGCGTTCAGCAGAGATATTCAGCTGGACTTCGTTTTTGCTGCTGTGAAAGTCAAAGTACCTCAGGTATGAGATCATTTTAAGAATGCGAAGGCTTTTTCCCATGGATTAATGAACATGTAATCTAACTAAACTGTATACATTTTGCTTCCGCACAGATTCCGTTAAGTTCAGCTGTCAGCCGTCAAATCATAACCGATTTCCGGTCTCTCACAGACATCTGTGACGTGTTATCATCTCTAGACATTGCCATTGGTTTCCTTTCTTCCACCGGTGGGAAACCCGATATGTTACTGAATGAGTACCTGGGAAGGGTACTACGTATGCCTCAACAAAACAGTCTTCGAAGTCTGAAGGTAGGGATGACTTTTAACCTGCGCATTTAATCCCAAACTTCCCCTCGGCTGATGAATTGTCTCGACACTGGATCTCAAAACTATGTTAACTAAATACTAAGTGACCCATGTTTTAAGCCTTGATTTAAAAAAGACGCCTGTTTATTCTAACTGGAATTTTCCTATTTAATGGTCCGCCATTACTAACTTTAAAATC
>OX421448.1:26835845-26838345 GCA_949126865.1 Montipora capitata | reverse complement strand
TTCCGAAGGAATAAAGGGATTTTAACACACTAATAATCTTCCCTCCATGATATTTACCTCGCCGCTTCTCGGCTGGCTAAATATCCACCATTATTAAATTCTCAACCTCGGATAATGCAATCCTCGTGCTCTGATTGGTTCACTCAATCTCGGTTATCAGCTCATATACCTTAGTTTGACCTTATATGGTAAATGATTGCGCTTAGCGTTGCTAAACTAAAAACGTTTACGCCAGAAAGCGAAATTTCTTTCGGTATAAAGCAAAAGAAAAACGTTTTTGTGGAAAGTTTGGATCACTTTCGAAGCTTAGAGATACGCGAAAAGGTAAGAAATGTTTTTGTGATGAGCCTGCGTCTGTCTGACCACGAGGTATTACACAACATCGCATCTTCATTTCGATTTCCCTAGGATTTTTTCGCTTTTTTCGCTCGTATTTCGTACTTCTAAACTTTTGGAGTTTAAGGAATTTAATAAAACAATTATTCCATTCGCGCTTGTTGGATATGAGAGTGGTTATAGCCAACTCGGCGCTACGCGCCTCGTTGGCTATTTACCATCTCATATCCAACGCGCGCTCATGGAATAATTGTTAACTAGCCACCGACACGAGTTGCTCGCCCCAGTTTCTCGGAGGTGAATGGAAAAAAATATTCGGAGTCTGAATGGCCAATCAGAGCGCGCTTTCAAAGCTTTCCACTGTTTAAATTTTTCTAAATAGATTTAACCACGTTCATTATCTTCATGTGCTCACTCTTTTATTCTACACATGCGCATCTCTTTTACACAACTTATAAGGAGAGTGGGAGGGTACATTAGAAAGGGAATACTACATGAAGCATCACACTGCCCCCTTTAAGACTACACCTTTTGACTGATACATTTGCTGTGGGAGGCTTAAGTCTCCACACTGCGACTTGCAACTCAAAAACGAGCGAACCTTGAACTAGGCTCACCACTTACAATCAATCAAGTTTAAGACATCAGCATTCGCACAGGTAACCCAGTACTAATTCAAGCATATCATCTCTTTTCTTAGCTTGTGTGACTATATACAATGGCATCTCGACAGCAAAGGACACGATCCAATTCAAGGACTCGACGAATTGAGGCAAAATGTGCAGCTTAAGAACGTGATCTCTGCGTGGCGAACATCAGTTGAGTTGTGTGACAATTACCACGACAAAAGGGAGGCTGCATCGGCTTAAGGCTGTTATTATAATACGTCACTTCCTGTTGTTAACCTTTTTTTCTGGGTCAATTCCTGTGGTTACGCTGACGTTATTTGAACATCAGTTACTTTCAAACGAGTAGCAGCATCTGCTGCCTTTTTATGATGTCTTTAAGTAGTCTTTTTAACTCTGCGCTTCTTTGCCCAGATTAGAAATGGGGCATCTTAATATTCTTAAATTGAGTTTTTGAGGAAGGCGAGAGAGATTTGTGGAATTGCAATTTTACTTTTGGGGAGTTAGTTGTTGTTCTTTTTTCAAGAACGGCATCGAGTATCCGTCTCTATCCCTCGAGATAAGAAGATGATTCATTTAAGAATTTTACCAAATTTGCACAAATAAGAAAAAAGCCAAAAAATTACAAAATGCAACATTATAGACTCATGCAAAAGATAAGCAATCACTGGGAAAAAGCTTTTTTAAAGTAAGAACAAATCATAGCTTACACCAAAAAAATTGACATCATGTTCGTTGTTACAAATTCGTCTATAGGGTAGAAATGAGAAAGTACCTGAATGTTTTGTGTGGTTGTTTTGTTGAATGCCCCCATTAAACTTGGAAATGTATCCGTTGTGTCTCTAATCAGCGTAATACTAGCCCAATAAGTAAATAACTGTAATATTATTTCGCCATCTTCTAAAGAATTGGCTGTTTTTTAGTATTTATTGAATTAGCGAACCACGTGATCAGATTACCTTGTCTGAGCTTCACTTCAGAGGGATAAGGAATCCCACTGACCTCAAGGTATCGCAGGGACAAATCACCCGAGGTGGACATGATTTCGAACTTCTTCGTTAAAGTACCGCCTCGGTTGATAACGGCGCATTCTAAGGTCCCAATAGCGTATGGGGTATAGAAAGAGACCTTATACGGGCAAGAAAACTTGGGGTCAAATTTCAGTGTGGCATTTGGTGCCGAAAACAACTGGCCTGAGATAGCAAAAGGGATATGCCACAACACCATATGAAACGTGTAGTGGGAGGTGAGCCAGGGAAGACCGTCTAATCCGTAACCAGCTCCTGAGTAGAGGCCGTGAAAATTCCATTGGTCGTTCAGGTTGGAGCGCACGTGTTCGATGGCTGTCTGTGCTTGAAGTAAGGCTTTCTGAGGATCCATACCTAAAATTACCAAGGAATCGTGGGCATGAGTACCAGAAAACCATAGCAAGACGTGTTTAGGATAAAAACATATCAAGTACGGAAATTTCATGGTCTGTCTGCGAATACAACCGCACCTCATCCAAGAAAAAAAGAATACTGGGAAACGAATGATAA
>OX421448.1:26823345-26830845 GCA_949126865.1 Montipora capitata | reverse complement strand
CAACGGTAAGTTCAATAAAAATGAAACTTGCACGGTATTCTTGGTAGGATTTTTTATTCGCAAAGAAAAAGCAACAGCTGGAGTTGTAGACGACTTGGAATCGCGTGGTTTCAACGGTGAGATAGCAAAAAGATCCAGTTCGAGGTCATCAAAGGGTTGATCGTTTACCGTTAATTTGGAGACTGGGAAAGAACCAGAATATGCCATGGAGCTGACTCCTATTTAGGATGAAAAATGTCAATCATTTAGGTTCTGACGTCAAATGCAGGTTTAATTATAAAGTAGTACTATTTCTGACCTCTGCCATTGACAAAAGCCATCAATAGAAATATCTCGTGTTTCTAATATTTAAGAATTGAGTTAACTTGAAAGATATCACTGGGCGCAACGATACTAAAATACGAAATGGGTTTGTGCAGTTCGCGAATTCACGAGCCCTTCCCTTACCAGGGTATCCCTTGGGTGGGTGGGTACGCAGAAGTTTTGCGATGCTTGAGGTCTCAGTTTGAACACGGACGCCAAACACAGCAAGATCCAGAGCTACGTAGTTAAGTTTGGCCGAGCCTGCAGGAGATTGGTTCTCTACAGTCCACTCGTGAATGGAGCCATCTGCGCGGAGTTCAAAGGATCCTGTACCTAAAAGAAAAGGAAAATAACGAGAAGACATAATAATTTTGAGGGATAATTATTATGATTAAAAAGTCTTTAAAAATTGTTGGATCTGACCTAAAAAAGTATAAAAAACTAAATTTTCGGCAACGTTCTGTTTGCCTTCATCAGAGTAAAATGGCGAGATGAATAATTAAAAGAGCTTTTAAAGGCATAATTATTATGATCTGCCTTTAATTGTGATGTTGAATATGATTTAAACACAACCTTCCGTGTTTATCCTCTGCTGCCTAAGCGGTTTTCCATACACTAAAGTACTTTCTTGGAAGATAAAGATAATCGCCTTTTTGTGGTCAAAGGTTTGCATCAAAATTAAATTTTCGAAATAACATGAAAAAAGCCGTGTAACTGCGTTTCATTTCATCTTAGAGGAAGAGTTTATTGTGGACTCCATGTTACTCAATTGGATGAACAGCTATCTGGAAAACAGACGACAGTTCATAGAACTCACAGCGATAAGAGATAAGCTATGTTGTGCCCCACCCTCTCTGCTGGGACCAAGGTTTATTGCATACAATAATATAATGATCTTCCAGATATCACCAAAGGCGAGCTAGTAACGTATCCTGATTACAAAACTTTGCATATCATCGGAAATTACATGGAAGAGGCTTTTCATGGTCTAGATAATGTTCTACGAAACATTACTTCCTGTGGCAGAAACGAAAAAAAATGACCATACACCGCGGGAAGTCTGAGGTTATGATAATATCCCGTTACGTTTTCTGAAACCAATCACACCCGTTATGCTGGGAGATAAGGTTCTTGATTTTGTGACTGAAAGGAGATGTGTGGGAATTATCATTTGCAACCAGCTTCCCTGGCATAATCACTTTGAGTTCGGGCCGGGTCGCATTACAAACCAATTTTTAATTTGGCTGGAAAAATGGAATTTCAAGACCTGAAATAAAATGGATAGATAAAATTTACGGGCTCATTTCGATTAAGTTAGAACGCAAACGTCAATCACACAGGCGGAATTTTAGCGGTAAATTTTTTTTTCAGTCACCTTTGACGGCGGCCTCCTTGTTTTTTCGAAATTTGGAAAAAGTGGTCAGCTCCACCCAAGCACACCTGCGTCTGTGATGTTTTTGTCCGATTTTGAATTTTTTGAAAAAACGCCAAATGAGGGATCGCATTATTGAGTTGAACAAGTTTTTGAAAGTCGTCTCTAATGCGACCACGGCCTCACCTTGTAAATCTTTCGGACAAAACGAATGAATGGTTCAAGCCACCTTAAATACAGTTTACTTTCCTAGCATTATTCCTGCTGAATAACCTCAAACTAAAATCGGATGGCTTACCTAGACCACCTAACGGAACAGCACTGCGCATGCCCGATGGAGGTGACTGCTGCTTATCAAAATTCGAAGGGTTCTGAAATAAGTAACTTCTCTGTCCCAGTGAATCCCAGCCAAAACGAATGGTGGACACATTTTCAGGTTCAGAGTACAAACTGCAAAATTGATTCCAACCAAAACTTTGATTCGCATTCACAAACGAGGGACCATTGCGGAACTGGAGAGCGTCGAGGTAAGGGACGATATTGTTTGTTTTTCCTGTAGGAATAAAGGGACAGTAAAAGGCATATGGCTCGTATACTAAACGCAAGCAGCCCACGAGGGACTGGACAGTTAGCGTCCGCTGTACAAAGCACAACTTGCTAGGGTGGGGACGCGGGTATTTTTTACGTTCGCCACTCAGCCTATGTAAAGCTGTTATGTGAGACAAATGCAGTAGCTAAGCTTGCATTACATTTGAATCTCGTAGTAGGTTAATATCGAAGTTAACGGCTCGGAAAGACTAAAGTGAGCTATTCTTGTGCAGTTGCAATTCCTTTTTGGGGGCGAGCGGGACAAATTAACATGACAAAACATTGTCCGTGGATCAGCTGATTGCAAATTGGATCGGGTTCGCTTTGAGTAAAGTTGGTCCGGTGACCCTGTGTCCAGCCTTTTCTCCTTTTATAGTGGAATGAAAAGCAACAAAATGCCATCTAAACCATCACGGATAACCAAGGCGATGCTCGTCTTATAGAAGGAGGGCTAAGTTTTGTATACAAAAATGTGGTTTTATCAACGGAGTTGATAATGTAAATTGGCCACCGTACAGAGATCCTAAAAGCTGACCTTTCGAGCGTTAGCCCTTCGTCAGAGCGAATCAAGGAATTGTGGGTTATGCGTAGTTTTTATAGTGGAATAGGAGCTACGCTATTGGTGGTAACATGGCAACGTGAAAAATAGAAATCTAGCGGTTTTCCGTCGTTCCTAGGTGTAGGGAAAGGCCGCAGATAGCCATGTGTTTTTTGGAGTAGTTAAGGAGATTAAAATGACGAGCGACTGGCTTAGATGCATCCTTGTCATTCTTCTCAACATCACGAAGGTGTTCGCGGAATCGGTCGCCTAGTCGTCCACCTGTCTCGCCAATGTATAATTTATTGCATAACGTACAGGTTAAGCAATAAATGACATTTGCGGAGGTACATGTGAAACGATCGGTGATCTTAACAGATCGCTTAGATCCCGATATCTTGCTAGTGTTAAGAATGAAATGAAAAGTTTGCAAGTGCAGGGTTGCTCATTAGTTTTGAGCGCGCTTCTAACTAAAAAGCTGCCTACGTTTTTGTCGCGTTTGAATGAAATAAGTGAAGGTTGCGAAAAGATTCTACCAGTCGCGGGATTATTTTGGAGTAATTTAAAGTTATTAAGAATGGTACTTTTGATCGCGTGATTATGAGGATGGAAAGTGAGGGTGAATGGAATTCTTTTTTTATTAACTTTGCCAGTCAAGCTGGCACAGTGCCACAACAGCTTGCGTCAATTACTGTGGCCCCTTTTTTACCCTCTCAACCATGATACACAACAGAAAACAGACCACAACACCGGGAACTACGTTCCCTACTCTCAGCGACAAATGTGTGGGTTCTTTTACGTCTCACAGGATTATTAACATTGTAGGGTTGTGAGACGGGACCTCCGGCTTATCGTCCTTATCCGAGAAGACTTGAAAGTCTAACCATTTGCAGATGTAGTTACAAAGGCAGCACTTTCTCCTCAGTTATTCAAAGACCCTGAGTGTTGGTCCGGCCGGAGTTAACTCACGACCTCCTGCGTGACAGCCCGGTGCTCAACCAACTGAGCCACCGGTGCGCTTAGATTTTTGTGACGTTTGCAGTGCTGACTGTCGATCAAATTGTTGGGCGCGATGATGGCCCGCTTAATTTGACCATAGCCACGTTTTTCGAAGAACTGGCACATCTCCTCTGAGTTGCTGGAAAAATCGGAGTCATCACTACCTAGACGTCGAAGTCTAAGAAATTGAGAATAAGGAATGGAGTTCTTGACATGTGATGGATCTGACGATGAATTCAACAAATAACTGTGAGAATCTGTAGGTTTGTAGTGCACTCTGGTACATAGCACGTTGCCACTAATAGAAACTTTGATATCTAGGAAAGCCAATGAAGATTCCGAAATTTCCCGGATGAAAAGAATTGAAGTCTTGTAAGTTGATGAATTTTCAATGCAACATTAATTTGCAGGTAATATATGGAAATCCTACATTGACAGCAACCTGGTATTGAAGTAAACACCACTTCAAGGCTGTCTGTGACTTAACGAAAAAAAATACCACAATCAAACTGTTTTCGATTAGGTTAAGATCAACAGCAATACATAAAATGATAAAAGCGACGACTTCGACGTTTTTTTTTTTCAAGCAACACCCTCCCATACCACAAAACAAAGTTTAAGGAGTAAGCCGAATGAAACTAAATCAAGAATCTGTATTTTTCAAGAAAAGAAAGAGAGAATGGATCAAAGTAAAACTCATCATCAGCCGGAATAGTCATTTTGTCATTAAAAAAAGCAACTATCCAAAATATTAATGCCTTCGTAACTGGGGATTTAGTCAGTTTTGTGGGCACGTAAGCGAAGAAGCTCCCCCGGTAAGAGGGCCAAGAAAACTAAATTATTCAGCTTTCTTGGAAAAACAAAAGGGATAATATTAAATCAGCGCAGGAGCCCATCAAATTTAGTTTCTATCTACGCTTATTCCTTGAGTCAACCCTTTCCCAAGAATATTTATTTTAAAACGGTTTTTTTCCCGGAAAAGAGTTTTTTTTATTTAATATAAAGCGAAATGCGAAAAAAAGTTCGAGCGTGATGCGTGTTTGTTGGGTTATACGACGTAAAACAATAGCACTGTCATAGCTCTGTTTTGATTGGGCTTTTAACCTCGCAACTCCCACGAGAGGCGTTCTATTTATAACTATACTCCGGAAACGGTTCACTCCAAGGCCAACATGAAAGATAGAGGCACCACTTGATGGGTTCCTGACGGGCGGGGCTGAAAAAATATATGGCGAAGGGAGGAATAGGTAAGGTGGGTACTGAAATAATGTTCAAGCCAGTGAGGTTGTCATCAACGAATTTTTAGTTCAAATTTATTCATTTAGCTATAGTAAGAAAAAAGAAGGTCATCGTTTTTGCATCAAAGAGGATTATATTATTGTGGTCGAATTGACTCCGAAAGGTAGAAGTGATCCAAGTGTCTTTATCCAACTCACGTGGCAGTCAATATTGTTGATATTTAAAAAACTTCTCACGATAAAATTTAATTGTTTTTGAACGTCTGGGTTTTTTTTATTTTTTCCCTTTTTGCCCGTCTCGAATAGCCCTCGCTAATTCGGGGCATATGCTCTGTAAGTTAGAATTTTTTTAAATCTAATAAAGAATGTTTGTTAAAAATGCAAACAAAAGGTTATAAAATTACGCTCAAAGGAATTTGCAAAACCTTAACTAAAACCTATCCTTTTGGACACAACTGAGAAAAAGTTATCCAAGACGCCCTGATATTTTCGTTTGCTCGCCATGATAACAACACAGAACATGCTTCCAAACGTGCGGTTTGTCATGTGCGAAAGTTATAAAAGACATGAGTCACAAAAATAAACTTTATTCCGTTCTCGATGAACAAGAAAACGCATCCTAATTTCGTTTCGCAAGCGCCAGAAATTGGACTGCAAATTGGCCGCCCCACTAGGTTTTTTCAGGGGCTTCGCGCCTCGTTTTCGTGTACATCGACTACGTCATTCCTGTGCATGTACTCTTTTCTGGCTATGTTTGTCGTTTCAAAGGTTGCGTCCGGTGTTGGGGTTATTTCTTCGCTGAGAAGCTGCTGTGATAGGTAAAGTTATACGTATGGAATTAAAAATTTCATTTCCTTTCCATTGGCCTTATGCAATGTACCAAACAGATCTAACGAGCTATGCAGCTCTTTGGTTATTGTACCAAACAAATGTACCGAGTTGTGTAGCCCGGCGGCCATTGTGCCAAACAATTTCAAAAGTATTACCCAGTAGTCAAGAGCAAATGAGGCCTGCACTACCGAGAGAAATTAGTGGATTGCCAAGCCAAAGCAGAATAAATGCTGTGGGTGTGTATACACTCCTTTTCATGCTTTGATGAATGATACCTGGAGATGTAATGTTTTCAAGAAATGTAATTTAAGTGATGTTAGCGTTAATATTGTAGTTTTAAAGAGCACTGAGTACAGTGGTTGCTCTTTTGTGAATTCTGAGAGAAGTCATACCAGTAGTTGTTACTTTTGATTTTTAAAAGGAGGTATAGCCCCTGACAAGGTAAGTGATAACTCACCCTGGACCTGTTAACTGAAAGATTAGCACACATAAATGCCTTATGATGTTGGTGGAAGTGGAGACTGTTTTTGTCAAGTCAGTTTTGCATCAGCTCCATGGAACACCAGAGTTGCACTTTCAAATTCGTATGGCTGGAATTAGGCATTTAAATGATAATCCAAAGTTATGTATTGAAAGTATTTCTAATAATTGCCACAGGTAACCCAGGCTCACTGTGTGCGTCTCGTAGGTATTAAAATATAGAGAACATATGAGGCGAAGTTTAGGTCTGAAAATTTGCTAGAAAATGGTAATAAAAATCGATAAAACTTACCATGTGGTGAGCTGTTCTTGTCTTTAATACGTACACGAAGTTTTGGGGAAAATGGTCCCCGTTCACCTTCCTTCATAATATAGTGACAAGGTAGGAGACGGAAGCCAGCGTCGGGACTCCGATCGACCCAAAACAAGCACGATTTTTTCCGCGAAAATCAAATCCAGTCGCTAAATAAACACGCCAGGTTCGTGGAATAGGAATTTCTCTAAACCATGAATCCACTGAAGCATCTCCAGGTAGCAACGCGGAGCCACCAGACTCCGTAAAACTTGTAAGTTAACCTGCTAAAATGGCGGCCAGAAAGCGTGGTACTCACGAGGTGCCCAATTCAAAATGGCACTGAACTCTGGACGCCTGGTGACGAGTATAATAAGTTCTGGAGGGAGGGGAGTCCCAAATTGCTAAAAAGAAACCTCACTGAGCAATTTGGGACTCCCCTCCCTCGAGGGAGACTTATTATACTCGTCACCAGGCGCCCAGAGTTCAGCGCCATTTTGAATTGGGCACCTCGTGAGTACCACGCTTTCTGGCCGCCTTTTTAGCAGGTTAACTTACAAGTTTTACGGAGTCTGGTGGCTCCGCGTTGCTACCTGGAGATGCTTCAGTGGATTCATGGTTTAGATAAATTCCTATTCCACGAACCTGGCGTGTTTATTTAGCGACTGGATTTGATTTTCGCGGAAAAAATCGTGCTTGTTTTGGGTCGATCGGAGTCCCGACGCTGGCTTCCGTCTCCTACCTTGTCACTATATTATGAAGGAAGGTGAACGGGGACCATTTTCCCCGAAACTTCGTGTACGTATTAAAGACAAGAACAGCTCACCACATGGTAAGTTTTATCGATTTTTATTACCAT
>OX421448.1:26778345-26798345 GCA_949126865.1 Montipora capitata | reverse complement strand
AATGTGCACTGTAAAGTACCCGTGGCATAAGACGTATAGAAAGGAAGCTTATATGGACAAGGGAGCTTGGGGTCGAATGAGAGTGTGGCACTTGGCGCAGAAAAGTACTGGCCCGAGAGAGCAAAAGGGATATGCCACAACACCATGTGAAACGCATAATGAGAGGTGGCCCAAGGCAGACCATCCAATCCATAGCCAGCTCCCGAGTAGAGGCCGTGGAAATTCCATTGGTCGTTCAGGTTAGAGCGCACGTGTTCAATGGTTTTCTCTGCTTGTAGTAAGGCCCTCTGGGGCTCCATACCTGAAAAACAGCAATGATACAAAACCAACAATCAACCTGAATGTGTTTGTTGACATGGCACCATTAGAAGATAATGTAATGAAATTAAGATTATAAACGAAAAAAAGATTTCAAAGTTTATGACGAGAATTTCTAGGCACAAGCTTTTGCCAAGACATTTCGTTCTCCTTGGTTGCTACAAAAAAAGAAGATATGCTCAAAACAAGATTCAGAGAAACTATCCAAATCAAGAACCATGAATGCTTTGGTCAAATCCTAATGTTTGGCCCAAACATTAAACCAAAATTACGTGATATCCACAACTTCAGATGGATTCCGTAACGTGACGGAACCGTAAAACCCTTCTCCGGAACTTTAATTAAAACTTGCTTTTAGTTCCTGTCTTAAATGACAGCATCTAGAAACATGTTCATCACTCTAATCAAACTTGTTTCCAAGAAACAATACCAACCATAACCAGATGCTCATCTGGGTAAAATATATACCTGTTGGGTGAACGATTACCAATAACGAAAACAAACTCCTTAATCAGATGGTGCACCTATGCAGAAGGAATAAATCTTTCCCAGGAAAGTACCAACCATTAATCTTGCGTGTAGTTTTTCGCTTTACCTAAATGAATTTGCAGAGTACTCCAGTCAGGATTTGCTCCCATCCAGATTGACTCGTGAAGGGCAACCAATTTGTTCAGCTTATTTGTGGAAATATCGTTTGGACAAGAGCCCACGCTCTTGTTAACTGGGCGATCAGTAGCCAGGACTCGAAGGCCATAGGGGGTATCGTTTATTTCGAGCTCCTTCGCCAAATGCGACTTTATCCTGTGAACCATACAATGATCATTTTCATTATCCATACAGCATGCTATATTCTAAAAAAGCTATCCGACTCATTAAAATGACGAGAGATATATATGAAAGCCAAATATTTGAACTGCGGATTTGTATCCAGTATCTAAATGAAAACTAAACCCCCTTAATCGTTACTTCTATTCTTGCCGCGAAACATGCGCCAATCAACACGGTTCTGAATATGATAGTGAAGTAGTTAAACGGGAACTCGAGACAAGGGAACACGAACATGGTCAAACATTCCTGATAACAATTACAATTAGCTGATTTCTTCCAAGCAAAGCTCTGGAGGTAAGAACAAAAGTGTATCCTTGCCTGCTTGGATTATCCAGATGTCCTAAGCCCAGAGTATAGGCCCACACTTGTGCATACAGTGAATCACTCATAAGCCACGACGGAGAACCGAGCTTCTTATCCCACCAAGCATGATAGTAGCCATCTTCTTCGCTCCATAGTTCTTCCGAGATTTTATCCAACGCGATTGCCAGCGCGTATGTAACTTTCTGCCATAATTCTGCGTCACCCATGATTTTAGAGAGCTCTTGAGCCGCACGCAAAGCCAGAACGTACATGAAACTGTTGAACGTTGTGTGATCGTATTTCTGGAACATCAACTGATCGTAAGTACATTGAAGTCTGTAAGGTAAGCCGGTTCTGTTCGTCCCCGCGCCGATCATCCAATCAACACCTCTCATTACATGTGACCACATAGCTTTTAAAAATTTGCTGTTATTGGTCCATTGGTAAATTTGGTACGTTTCTGTTATGAAGACTGTAGTGACGTCACCCATGATTCGCTGATTGGGTGGACCACTGTTAACACAACAAGAGAGTACGAAAAAATAATCAACTTTACTAGTTTAGCATAAAAATGACAGTTTCGATCTCTTCACTGCACTATGTAAATTCTCCAAATGCTAATGCTAAATCCCGGGTCGCACTCCAGGGGTTGGCTGCAAGAGAGTCCCCCTACCTTCCCTTCCAGGCAACCAAACTTTCTCGGGAAATGAATTTAGAGCCTCTTTGATAAACGGTGACGTCGACATCCTTAACCCAGACATAGAACTAAACTACTTTTTGAGCAAAGATGAAATGACGTACTACAATAAAATTCAGCACTCCGGTTTCTATTAATGCATTGGACGTCAGGAGAAAGCAACCTAAGCTGGACTCGTTAGAGTCTTGGGTTCGAGCATTTGGCAGACAGAATCTCGATTTTTGGGAGAACGGGTAACGCATTAGAAACGGACAAGTCACAAAACTTGAATTTGGCAATGTGTGCGAGCTCTTAAGGACAAAAGAGGCATTGTGATTCTCCACCATTGCCCCCTGTGCACGTGTTTTAAGTCGCAAGTGTCACGAAAATAACACAGGAAAGGAGGCGGTGAGACGTAATTCAGCTTGGTAAGTTTAGTACCAGTCCTTTAATGAAGCCAATGTTTAAAAGCTGTAGGTATAATACAACGAAGTCTGGCCAGCGAGTTGTTTTGATACTGTTTGAAAAAGGGCAAACAATAACTCTAACCCCCAAGTTTTTCCAACGAACCAACCTGTCCATTTTTCGTGTCGGGGACTGGCAACCAGCCGCTAATGTTTCGACAATGTGACCGTCTTCACTTTGATACTTGGCCCAGGCTCTCATGACGTTCTCAACCAAATCGGGATAAAACAAAACGTAAGGAATCTCTCGCTGGAAGTCATTGTGTACGGAGTCTACATCAATGCAGTCTAGAGACTCGTACTGACGCCATCTTCCATCATGCAGATAAAGCCCACTGCGCCAGAAACTAAGCCCGTTGACCAAAATATCTTGCAACCACACCGGCAAGGTCTGGACCGTCGCACTATCATCGTCAAGTATCATCGAGGAGTGCCATGCAGAAATGGCTTGCAAATTCGAGGATAGGTAACGTGATAAGTACAAAGCTACCTCTTCGCTAGAATTGAACAGTTTGCTATAGTAATTACCGACGATTTCCTCTGAAACAAGATAAAATAATTGAAATATGACGGTTACCTTCAAGAAATTAAAAAAAAAAAAGCATAAACAAAAACAAAAGCATTTTAAAAAATTAAGGGGAGTGACAAAAAAACTGCCGCTAACTCAATTAAGGGCCATATTTCTGTATAAGTATAAGAATACTGTTCTGTTGCCACCTCTTTGTGAAGCATTTGTCAACGATCGTTGGTTAGGAGCTTATAATGACACCTGCTCTGGTACATTGGCCGTATTCATACTGGAGGACGTCTAAGACGTCTTAGACGACTAGTATAAAAAAGGGAAATAAGGTGGACGCATTAAACGTCTCAAGTTAAGTGCGTCAAAACGCACGACGAACTTAACAGAAGTCTAAGCCGTCTAGTGTAAAGACGAGACGCACTAAACTGGGACGCACTTAGCAATGAAGTGCACACAGTCTCTTTGGTGATTAAATCTCAGTATCTTTTGAAGAAAATTCTGAATTTGATTTTTAGCCGTCGAAGGTGCGGCAAGACGTTTAACGCGTCTGGACGTCTTAGACGTCCTATAGTATAAATACAGCCATTATGTAAAAATCCTGAGGGTTGCAAGAACATTTAATGCAGGGCAAGAGGAATTTTCTACCGCGCAAGAAGTCGGAATTTGTGTCCCGGATAATGGTAAATGTATCTGGGACAGAAATTCATGCAAATGAAATGGTCGCCATACCAGTGAAATCCCTGTTGGGATAGAACCAACCCAACACCAGTGTGAGTGCTTTTTCTTCCTCGGGTTTCACGGTGACGTTGACACTTGCAGCACCGTAGAAACCGCTGGAAAATGATTTTAGTGGTGACATCAGATGACCAATGGACTCAAATCGACTCCAAATTTCCGCAAAACTGTCGCTCACCATGAAAGAAGAACTGGCACTCTTGTCAGTTAAAATGGTGGTGTTACCACTTTGTGAATAGTTTCCCAGCTTGTTGAGCGTTAGCATAGAATCACGAGCTGCCCACGTGCTCTTTTGACCAGAGGTAATGCTCGGATGCCAGGCGTGAGGGGGCACATCATTGAATAACACACATGTTTGGTTGTTTTTAACCACTTGCCATGACATACAATCCAGCCGATCAACACAGAGGTTTGCGCACTGGGTGATATTTAGAGTTTTAAAGCTAGCATACGGCTTCCCAAGTCTTTTTGTGTCGGGCTGAATGCCCAAGGGTAAATTAAGCATGAACGAAACCTGTGCAGCATTCTTGGAAGGATTTTTTACACGAAGAATAAAAGCAACAGCGGGAGTCGCAGATGATTTGGAATCACGTGGTTTCAAGGGCGAGATAGCAAAAAGATCCAACTGGACACCACCAAAGCCTTTGTCGATGATAGCGAATTTGGACACAGGGTACGAACCAAAATATCCTATTGAGTTGACACCTATAAAACATACACGTCTTATTAATAACCGAGTTCAGGGGCAGTACTGTAAGGTACGGCCCGCGTTTTTCGTTCCGTTTTCATTTATGTAACAACAGTAAGGTCCTAGAAAACAACAGTCGGGATTTGATTCAAATCGTTGAATCAAATACTGAAACTTTAAAAGTACAACAAAAACGGTTGGAAAAAGTTGTTTCATTTATTTACTTATATTTTTTCAAACTTGGCTAAAGGACATGAGATCCCATTTAAATTACTAAACACCTAAACTCGAAGAATGAAAATGAATATTGGGAATTAGCTAAAATATAATACGATCATTTAAAAAACATGAAACTTGGAAATGAAACTCAAAAGTTTAAAAGCAAAAGTTAAACTTTGACGACATTCAATTGAATTTAAAGGTAGTTACACTATCATCGTAAAAAATGAGATGAGAATGATAACGACTCATGTTTCTTCTTAAAGGAAATTAGGGAAATTTCAGACTTAAAGTTGTCATGATGACTGATTGAATTCCAGGGTTGGCAATGGCGTCCGAGGTTGTTATGATATCTGAACCGGTTTAGCCGCGCAACGCGTCTCTCTGAACAGCAGGGGCCAGAGCATAACAGGACATCCCCGTCATGCAAAGAAAACTTGGAGCGCTAACATATTGATCAGTAAGTGCAGAGCCAAAATCTTTCACTTTAATATAATTACAAAGAAATAATAAAACTGGTCGAGATCAGATAAATGAACGAAAAATAAGTTCCGTATTAAACCAGTGGATCACTGCGCTTACCAGGGAAACCTTTGGGTGGATGGGTGCGCAATAATTTTGCCGTGCTTGCGGTCCCACGTTTCACACGGACACCGATTACGGCTAGATCCAGAGCTCCGTAGTTCAGTTTGGCCGAGCCTGCGGGAGACTGGTTCTCAATGGTCCACTCGTGAATGGAACCATCTCCACGGAGCTCAAATGATCCGGTGCCTACAAAGAAAAAATGCTGTAAGATAAGTCACGTGCAAGTAGTTCCGCAGGGGCACCAATAGAATTATTTCGGTAAAAATATATTCGGAAACATTGAGCTCACTTAGGGTTTTCGAAGTTAGTTTTCGTGTCAGGATAAAACGTATTCCCTCCATTATTTGAAAGCTAAATATGGTCGGCCCCTGACTCTGTCAAGCGTTTTGCAAACATCTACCCAAATTTTGACAACTAGGAGAAGACTTGAGTCCGTTTCATCCCCGACTTGGGTGTGTCTTTGACGAAATTAAAAATTGAGTACTTACAAGTGAAAGCAAGGATACCATGAGGGAAGAACCTAAATTCAGTTACGTTTAATTCAGACGGAACTATAATTCCGTCGATGTATGCAGCAGGTACACTCTATCACAAGAATTTAGAAGTGATTAATGATGTTGTCCCGATTCGATGAGTTAAAATGACGTCATGTAATTAGGCCAAAGACCAAAAGAAGAGGGGTTAAATTTTACCAAAAGAGGATAAGGTAAGAGAGCGGAGCCCTATGCCCCATCGTAGTTTTCAAAAATCTATTTTTAGTTTTGCAAAGCTATTTTAAGTTCTCGTTTCCAAGGTCGCGCGGTTAGATGATGAGATTTTTCAGCTTTGTTACGTCCTTTTCAAAGTTAGATTCGTCGACGAACGTACAACGACGACTCGAGTCAGTCTACGGCATTCTTCGCTTTCTAACAACAAGGTTAATTAAGCCTCACCTAGACCACCTAACGGAACAGCACTGCGCATGCCCAGTGGAGGTGACCGCTGCTCCTTCGGACTCCCAGGATTTTCAAACAAGTAACTTCTCAGCCCCAATGCATCCCAGCCAAAACGAATGGTGGATACATTTTCAGGTTCCGAGTACAAACCACAAAACGGCTGCCAACTAAAACTTTGATCTGCATAAACAAACGAAGGCCCATTGCGGAACTGGAGGGCGTCAAGATAAGGGATAAGATTGCTTGTCTTTTCTGTGAAAATACCAGTAAATCAGCAATAGTTTATGGTGCATGTGTAATAATTTATGTTGTTATGACGTTTTCACTCTGTTTCCCGGTGTTGCAGAGTAGTCTTAGGATGACATGCGGTAATTGAGCACTTTTTACGGGGTTGCCATATGGCAATCCAGTAAGAAAATGAGTGAATTTCTCCGTTTTATTATTTTTTCCTTGTCAAGAAAATAGAAAAGTTGCGCAATAGGTCTTTCCTGTCACTCCCCTGCTAAGTATTGTTTTGTGCGTATACTTATGGTAGGTTTGTTTCATGGTGTAGTAGAAATCCGTAAATTTTATCTAGTGGACACAGTAGAATATTTAATTAACCTGCAATGGCGTCAAATGTCATTGTAGCCCGAATGGTGTTTTAGTGGATCTAAATACAATATACCCTTATGGAGCTCTGTAATGGAACGTCAATTGGATAAACAAGACAGACGGTAAAAAATAAATAGTTAGAATCTTAGCAACAATTACATTTTTCGCCGTGATATTATGTACAACACTGAAACCAAATGCCAAACTCTGTATGGGTTTAACAAACATTGAAGGAATCGAACGCCTTGAATGCATCTGTGTTTACTGAAGTCATATTTCAGTTATTTGGCTGTTTGCATTTATTTAGTTCTCAACTCTGCACAGTCTTCAGGTAAAAAAAAAGTGGAAATGTGACAAGGAGGAATTATTTGAAAGAAAGCTTGTTGTCTATTTCGTGCTTCATTATTAACGGAAAAGGTTCGTCAGAAAAGGGTTTGATCCTGAACTGTGAGAAATTTATTTAATTTCATGTTTGTGACACGGATTGTGTTTTTTGTTTGCCCTCCCGCAATTGAAATAGTAAGGGTTTTTGCCTCTAATAGCAAATATGTTGTTTGTTTCAATAAATCTTAAGCTGGAAAAGGCTTTTGTTGCCGTTGTGGATTCATCGTGTTGAGTAGTATTCAAGCTTAACTAATCTGCATAAGTGGGTTGAAATTTAATACCCGAGCAATTTCATCACAAAGATGACAGGAATTTGTGGTCGTGTTCTTTGTGTCAAATGATTAATAGGTAGCCATAGTTTTTAACGGCAGAAAAAGATTTGTTTAGTCACTCTAGTGTAAAATGAAGTTATTGTTAATCTGAGAAGCCAACAATATTTCTCTAACTTTCTCTTTAAAGAATTTTTGTTCAAACCTATTCACTTGAGTAGTTGTATGCGATCATATAGAGCCAAAAACCTCCATCCCATGTGCATATATTATAACCACGAAAAAAAATAGCGCAGGGCGTGCATAAGTTAAGGGAAAGTTAAGGGTGCTTGACGCCACGCAGCGTAAACCTAACACATGAAACAACACGTGCATCGTATAAATTTGGGTTAGGTTAATGAGATGCATGTCACGTACGTACACGAAGGTTTCTTTATTACGAAAGTTAGAGAGAGGTGTGTGTGTTCTGTGCTTGTATGATGTATCCATCCAACCATCCGGGTGGTAGCGCAAATATATAGCGAAAAGAACAATGGGAAAGACAGGGAGCCAATGAGGTAAAGATGATGTCATCACGGCCCAATGAGACACCACTGACGTCAGTATACATTAACTTAAATAGAAAACAGAGCAATATCGGTTTGGCTTTACAATAAATTCAAAATGGCCCCAACTAGTTACCTGCGATAACGTGGCCTTGTCTAGGGTATCGTAATACGAGAACGCAAGAACGCAAGAACACGGGTGTTTCAGTCTTAATCTTCTTTTTTTATTTCATTTTTTTATTTTTTTATTTTTAAAGAATGAACAACACAATTAAACGGGAGCTCTTTGCACTTGAATTGAAATCACCATCCTAGCGGATGCAGTAAACCACAACTTGACATCACACAGTTCGCATCGCTTGTTTGAACCAATTTTCAGCATTTTTAAACTTGAGTAAAGAAAAAAGAAAGGATTATCGCTTTGGATGGAAAACAATAGCGCTACTATTAGTCACGGTAGCGTGACCGGCTTTGCAGCGCTCATTTGGTTTAGAATATTCCGAATGTTTGTCGGCTAAAACTTTCATTTTGTCGTGAGGTCATTTTGGTTATTTCTGATTGGAATTCGATGAAGTTATCTGGTGTGATTGTGATTGGTTTCTTTTCTTTAGTCTTGTCTTTGCTCCGTTGTTATCTCTCATTCAGGATATTCATCTACCGCCAAAATGATATGCACACACGCGATATTCATATTTTCCTACACCAAAATTTGCACGTGTTGTGTAGCTAGGGTTATGTGTTCAATTTTAAGCCTAATTAATTCACGCCCCTCGCCTTCTAAAAACCCTCGTGTACGTACGTGACTTGCATCTTATCAACTTTACCTAATTTATGGGTTACGCTGCGTTGCATCAAGCACCAACTTTCCCTTAACCTATGGACGCCCTGCGCCATTGTTTTCGTGGTTATAACATATGCACATGGGATCGAGGTTTTTGGGTCTGTCTGATCGCATACAACTACTCACTTGAAATATTATTTCTCGCTCAGTGTTGCATCTTTTTGTCCAAATGAACGCCCAAAAATAACGATTTTTAACGCTCTTACAGTGGAATATTTTTGTGTAATTTAATATTCTTTGTCAAAAATTTGCATAATAAGCTTGAAATAAACATCGCAACGCACACAAAAGATTTAACTCTGAAAGCGACAAACGATTAACATTCTTCCCTGCAGTTCGTTCATTGTAAACAAGAACCTTGACACAAAGTGATCAGGTGCACCTTTGTCGTTGCCTAGAACGAGATCAATTTCTTCCTACCTTCCCCTTGATTCATAGAAGTTAGAGACTGCAGAAAATTTTCGTGTTTTTGTGATCACTTGTCATTAATCTTTCACTGAGAATTCGAAATTCAGAGTTTTATATAAAAATTTTGTTATTTTTTTCTTCATCTGTCTTTTGGCCTGCCTTTTACGGTCTTTTACTGTTTACTGTTAACGATAATTTTCGGTGGAGACCAAAAGACAAACAAATTTTTGACCTGGCATCAGATTAGACTGAAAAGAAGACGAATTATGAAGCGGTAGACTGCAAAACGGTCGTATTTTTTGCGAACGCAAGCGACGCGGTAAATATTCAAACGAAAGGTCTGGAGCGAGTGTAGAAACGGCGAGGGAGAATGGGGAGAGACGCCATTCTCTGAGACGTTTTCTCGCCTCACACGCCCGTGTGAGGCTCGCCCGTTTCATACGCGAGGATCACGCTTACGGCGCTTCGCGCCTTCCGAAAATTGGAGAAAACGACTGTTTTGCAGTCTACGAAGAGGAAACAACATGTTTAGTCCTTCCACGTTGACGTAAACATTGATATGTAAGTTTGCTTGGTAGAAGATTTGTTAAACAATGTGTGTCTGTATGTGTGATTTTTTTCCCATAGTTGTTTATCCCTAGTTTGAATTACATCACTGACAGGAGCCCATCTGGGACCCGCAACTCTACTGTGTTCGTGTAACGGCGTTTTCACAGACCGATTTATTTTTAGATTGAATTTCCCGCGAATGAGACTCCCACAGGAGCCCGATGACCAATTACAAGAAATTAAGCTGACGTCATAGGGTCACCGAACCGGAACTGCCTTTGTTTTTTGACCTAATTCGCGGGAAGGGCTAGTCTAAAAATAAACCTACTTGTGAAAACGCCGTTTCACAGAAGCTGTATGGAAGTTGCACGCCCCTGTCACTGATGAATATGCGCTCCTTGTTGTAACCATATTTCCATGCTTGCTTGCAGAATTTATCGATCTTAGAGAGGTATTTACCACCATAAGCACATGCCCATACTTCAATTGTGTATGTAAATACGGACATAATTACGGTGCCCAGTAAGGGACATGCGATGCAAAATATATTTTGTATCTAGCACTGCTACTTATTATCTAGCACTGTCGCTTAATTACTGGGAGTAACCTTTCATGAAAATCCATGCAACTGGGACACTCATTTTCATAACATGATGGCTAACTTTCAGGTTAATTCAAAACTCTATATCCTTACAATTTGTAAGTACTATGGGTACACTTAAGAAGAGCTTACGATCTTATTTAATAGCTTAATAGACCAATTCGGCTAACTCAATATTGTACTCAATTTAAATCTCTAGGGGTTAAGATGCTTTGTGTATCGCATTTGCATGATAATGCAGCATTCACATTTAAATGATATGGTAATACTTGGAACAAAACGTTTTATCCCCAACGGATTTGAATTGGGTACAACATTGAGTTAGCCGAATTGGTCTACGATGTACGGTGCCCTGTAAGGGACTTGAAATCCAAAATCTCTTCTTATCTAGCACTGTCACTTATTTATCTGGCAGTGTCACTTATTATCTAGCACTGTCACTTATTATCTGGCACTGTCACTTATTTATCTAGCACTGCTACTTATTATCTAGCACTGTCACTTAATTATCTAGCACTGCTACTTATTATCTGGCACTGTCACTTATTTATCTAGCACTGCTACTTATTATCTAGGACTAATTAGGCCTAAGGTTAGCTTTTATGTGCTAGATAGTAAGTAGCAGTGCTAGATAGTAAGTGGCAGTGCTAGATAGTAAGTAGCAGTGCTAGATAATTTAAGTTCGCGCTTTCTTTCAATAATGGGCACAGTCCCAGGAGGGGTTTTTTTGGGCCTTTCCCCTCATTACTAATTCCCATGTCTTAGGTCTAATTTCATACGATTCTTACTTGACCAAAGCTGAATGTTCTGAAGTTCACTGACCGATGAGTCATCAGGCAAATCTGGCCCAGTCGGAATACTCAAGGTGATAATAGGGCCGTTTCTACGAGAGAAAATAAGCCGCGGCTTTCTCTGGACGCGGCGTACATAATACGCGAAAGGAACTATTTATACGAGTATAACTCCCAGGCCAGGATAAGCCGCGGCTTGAGAAAGCCGTGAACGTAGATTTTGTATCATTTATAGGGGGTGTTCGCGTCTTATGTAAGCAACGGCCAGAGTAAACCGCGGCTTATTTTCTCTCGTATAAACGGCTCTATTGTCTGCAAGCTTTAAGCAGGTTTGTTTCCGGGTTCACAACATCAATATCATTAACCACGATGGAGAACAACCACGGACCTAAGACGGTCCGCTGTAGAGTGCCTAGTTTAAAACCAATTCTTGATCAACTCTCCAGGAGATATCATCAAGATAAAACCTCTATGGGTATCAACAACAAATGTAACTATACTGGTTAAATGGTTGCCGGAGCAGAACAATTGCGTGATCGCCGAGGTCATACATTCGTCAATACAAAGTATCCGGCCTTCTGAATTCGACACTTAATAAAATAAAGCACAAATATTATGAATAAATTTGGGGCGACTTCAAAATACCCCACCATTATTGTTTTCTTAAAGCAGCATCTTCTTCTTAAGTTTGAACAGAGTTAACTCTGGTTTGAATCGTTTCTTTCCGGTTAGTGATAGTGGGGCTTAATAGCTAAGTGCAATTCCACTATAAACAAAAAGCATTTACATTTTACGAGGCATATTAGACCATCTTAATTCATTTGTAAATTGAGGGCGGGTTTTCTAGACTTGCAGATAGGGACAAATGCTCGACTTGGATAGCCTGCGACAGTCGAAGAGACGGCCAGTCGATTTGATACTTTCACACTAAATCAGTCAAGATTTGGTCGCATTGATTGCTTTCCGTTTCGCAAAAACTGTCAAACAATCAAATTGAAAAAGTGCAGGGATAAATTTCTTTCAACAATGGATGAATTTCGGAGAGTCTCAACTCTTTCCTGCTCCTCAGGAGTGAAACTACAGAATTAAGGGCCACATCTAGAGACTGACGAGCCGGTTCGTTTGCCATCCACTGCCGAACCAAACGAGCCAAAACGAGGCACCAGTATAACAGACCCCAATCTTCATATGACTCGTTCTTTCATCCACCGCCGAGCCAAACGAGCCATTACTTCCACAGGTCTCGAATGTGGTCCTGTATTCTGTGATTGCTCGAAAGCTATAAATTTTCTCTTGCATTTTGACATCATAAGAACCAAATATTTGTAGACACCTCTCGAACCAGAACCGCACACAAATTTAAAATTAAAGGAATCAGTCCTACCTGCAAACACCAGCACAACTGGGAAAACAATAGAAACGGCAAGCACTGATAATTTCGACCTTTTCATGGCTTTCATGGGCTAATCGTCGCACAGAAAGTCGAGACGTCGAGTTATTAGATACGGTTATCACATGATTTCGAGTGCAAGAGCCCTCGGGCGTGAAATGTTGACAGTCACAGCGTGCGCTTTAATCATGGATGAACTGACTTGTTGAAAGAGATAACAACGTTTCTCAAATTCAAGCTTTTACAAGACTTATCATTCAAAATGTTTTAATGTTATTAATGTGGCCTCCGTAGCAAGCGTTTCCGTGGAAGATTTTTGATGTTTTGGCCGAGCGAAAAATGGGTCCCCTCCCCCCTTCATTTCTTTTCCTCTCGCCCCATTCTCGCACGGCCACAGGCAGCCCAGAGTTGAAAGGTAAACAATCATAAGGACTTGTATGGGAATCTCGATAACAAACTGAAAAAGATATTTACCCGCAAAAGTTCTCAATAAAAAAGCCGTACTTTATTGTCGTGGTGCATTTCTCGCTTTTTGTGTGGTTATTTGCCTGATTGAATGCGATTTAAGCCACTCCTCAAATTCCCGGGTTGTCACTCGTACCTAAATAAAGGAAAAGGCTGGAAAGTAATTTCTAGCTTACCTCACATCTCGCCGATAAAATCACACTTCTCCGGCATCAGAACTATTAGCCTACCAAGTATATTATCAAATTGACCGAGGTAGCTCTATTTTGAGTGAATGACGTCATCAGTAATCTAATTTGCATACTTTACACATTTTTCACACTTAAATATCTTCGGAACCAATACAGATATTTCTAAACGGTAAACGGCGTTTTTAATCTTTCCTGGAATTATATATGATAAACCTAAAAATTCAACCGGATGTAATTACAAAGGCAGCACTTTCTCCTCAGTTATTTTAAGTCTTTTAAGACCCTGGGTGTTGGTTCGGCCGGAGTCAAACTCACGACCTCCCGCAAGGCGGCCCGATGCTCAACCAACAGAGCCACTGGTGTGCGGTACAGTGGGCGACAAAGTCACAGCCTGACGTTGCCCGCAGGACTTCTATTGCGTTGAACTTGATGGTGGGTTGAAATGAAAGTTCAATCTTTGTCAATTGATTCTGATGTGAAATTATGACCGTGGGAGTATTTTTTCCAGGAATATTTGACTCAAATTGATGGCACCTGAGAATTTAGTATCCAGCCTTGGGATTTTATTATAACCCGCCATTGACAACCTCTAAATTGAGAAATGGCTCAAATCACATCGGATCTGGAAAATAACCACACAGGAAGGAAGCTATCCACGATGGCAATAAGGTTAGGCTTGTTAATTGAGATTTTTTTCATATAATTATCTTCTTAAGCTTTTTATCGGGATTCTCATTTTTGTCGGCCATGCTCACACTGAGCTTGGGGTGCCTGTGTCTACGCAGGCTAATTTTGAAATGAGAAAGGAGCATTAAAACAAAACAGCCAATCAGATTTCAAGGCTTGTTTAAGGTAACTAATCAAATTGCAGGAAAATGGAAGACAAAGAAAACCATTGTGTGGCGAGTTTTGCAACTTTTGTTCCCAACTGGATCAATAAAATTTATTGGTACTGACAAAAATTCTGGGGCCGGTTGCCCAAAGCCTTGGTGTCACTAACCGTTGGTTAAGAGGTATCAAAACCCATAGGTTTCCATGGAATTTTGACGATGGTTAGCGTTAACCATGCTTCGAGCAACCCGGGCCTTTATTTTAGCGATTAATAAATGATTATTGTGTGATTACTAAATGAATATAATAAAGTGGTAATTGAACTTGGTGTCATGCAAATTTTTGGTCTGAAATCATACTTGTGATTTCAAATCGAGCTCATTCGATTTTAAAATCACACATATAATTACAGAACAAATTGCACTCCACTCAGTTCAATTACCATTATTAATTAACGGTCGTCATACGTCAGCTCTTGCGGACCATGTTACATCAACTGGTCACAGTCTAAAGTGGGATCATTTTGAAATTTTAACGAAAGGGCAATCTGACAGTCACTGTAAAATAAAGGAGACACTGCTGATCAAAAAGATGACCTTAGATGAATATGTCAGCAGCGAAAAGCCGTGTCTTTATTAGTTTTTGTTACCCCTATTGTTACTTAATAATTAATAGTAAATAAGTTATTGGTCCTTTTTTATTTGAACTCCAATTTTGTATTAACGTCACTTCTGAAGATGTATGCAGAAGCATACAAAACGTCAAGTAAAATATGTCAAGTTTGCATTTATATCTAATGTTTGTGACCGCTGTTTGTGTGTTATTTCTGATGAAACTGAGATGGCCAAAGAAAAGGAGTATTTATGAGACATAATTTGCTGTTGTTTTGTGCATCAACATGGCCGTCTTGTCACATGATTAACAACCTCTTTAAGTTGGCCACTGATGGACTGAGAACCGTAGTTTATGCGTTTCCTCTTTTAAGGCAAACTTCCTGTTCCTATATTCAAAATTCACTTTTTGAAAAAGGGTTTGCTGTTTTGTGACTGGTTTTGGGTCACCTTATAGACAGTTGACGAAACTGAGATTGTATTTGTTCTGTTCAAACGGTTTCAGCTGAAAAAATTGTCCTCAGTAGCTTTAGGGGCTTTTTTTGTGCATGTTGGAATTGTCTGCAGACTTAAAAAGTGAGTGGATATCAAGAAATTACGAAAAACCTCTTTAAAATATAAAACTGGCATGACCATTCTGGGAGTGGGGGGTAGGGGTTGAGGGGAAGGGGATAGCGGGTAAAGGGCAATAAAGCTGAAAAAACCCAAACCCTTACAAAAATGCTAACCTTAGCCCTAAACACTATGCTTTGGATAATGACTAGGTCTAAGGTTAGCATTTTTGTAATGGTTTCGGTTGTTTCATCATTGGTACCCTTCACCCCTTAACCCTCACCCCTCTTCCACTACCCCCCACCCCTGGAATAGACATGCTGATTTAAAACTGCTGATCTGTCCATTTCGAACCTAGATGAACAGACTAGCTCCCCAGTAGCCTGATTCTCAGATTGTCCAGGTCGTTCGTGTCAAGCACTCTACTCCCACAAGCGACCTGGACCGTATGAGAATCAGTTTAGCTCCTCAGGCATTCTTGTAGCTATATGGGAAGAGCATCCCAGCGCTGTTACGATTTTTATCTGTTCCGTGACAGGACCATAGACACCTGCGTCACGTCAAGGAACGAACTTTAGATGGGCCCACAGAGACCAATACACGCAAATCAAAGTGGAAACTATTGTAGAAATACAGAATTAAATTTCAATGGGAGCTTTTGTAATAAGAAAGATAATGATTATAAGTATCACCCAACTAGTGGACTAATGCAGATCCTGCATTTTAATTGGCTGCGCTACTAGAGGCCTATTCTTGAATAGTCCTCGAGTAGCGAAAAGCAAGGCCGCTTTTTTCGTTTTATTCCCAAATAAATATTTCTTCAACTTGCATTTGCTAACTTTATTATTGCCTTTTCTGTCCGACTCATGGGCTATTGACCCATAGCCCTTGTGGGCTGGTCTAGGCTACGGGTCTAATTGTGAAGTATCATCATCATTATCACTATTTAAGTTTATTCAGAGTACAAAATCTCTACTTCTTGTGGAAACTGGAAATCAAATCACGTATTGGTTTTGATAGGAGAGGGAAACAGGAATAGCCTGAAGACATCTCGGGGAAGAGTAGAGAACCAACAAATTTCAACCCAACCTCGTTCCCCGGGCTTTTCCCGCCCACCTTCCCCTCGGCGGAGAAAAGCCCTGGGAACGAGGTTGATTTCAACCTACCCCATTCTCGTCCCCATCGCCCTTTTCGTTTCTCTTAGTCGGCGGGGCCTTGGCACGAGAAAACGAAGGGCTCTGGAGACATAGGATTTTCGAATTTTTTGATTGGCTAATGGAAAACAAAGAGATACTAAGTGGAAGTGAAGATGTTCATGCTTCAGTTTTTACGGGAAAAGAAATTAAGTATGACGATGGTTTGCCGAAAAAACTCTGCCAACCGTGCTTCAGGAAGGTGAAGAATATTATAGAATTCCGCGCTTTGTCACTGGCAACACTTTCTGCACAGGAATTGTTGATTGGAGAGACTGTACAGGCCAGGTAATAAGTTATTAAAACTTTACTGCTGTTCATGACAGCAAAGGGAAATATTTTTTCATTAAACAGGACTCAAGCCCAGAAACAAATACCATAGAGGTTGCTTGCATAACCCCTCAAATACTAAAATTGCATGTTGATATTTATATATCACACTGTAAAATCCTTCACAAGTCCACTGTTATGGGTTATTATAATAATATTCTTGGTGGCCCTTTTTTCAAGGAGAGCCACTAGAGAAAAGGATTTCTTAACAATTTAAGTGCTACATATTATTGGCCTGTAATATTTAACAATATTATTAAACCATGTACTAATGATTATTCTGCATTTGATTTAAGGTACTACAGTTCTGCTATTAAAGCAGAGCCAGGAGTTAGTAACACAGTGTCTTCTTGTTGCTGCTGGTAAGATTGTTGATGATGACTCTGTGAGGGCAGAAGCTGCAGTTCAAGTCACAGCTGTGATGAACACAAACAGCATCCAAAATAAACTACGGATAGGTTAACTGGTAGCATGGCCAAAAAAAGATATTGCAATCTTTCAAAGTAAAACCTGTTTTATTACACCTTGGAAAACAAAGTGAATGTAAGAATGGAATAAAAACTTCCCTTCAATTTACATACATACATAATGTTCTCTTCTATTTTCCTTTTCTATTGATAAGGATGTCTGGTATGCCAGTGGTGGATCCAGACAGGCTCAAATGGTGAATGCATGAAAACATGGAAATTTTCTTGTCCATAACAGCAAGAGGGAGGAACATCATCCCTAGATCCACCACTGTAAATAAGCAGTAAAGCATTAAAAAAGTTATACAATTCAAAAAAAGATGGCACAGCTGCATAGAGCACAACCTATTTCATAATGTTTGGTAACAGAACATATCCCTGTACCCCAGGGATTGAAGGCCACTGGAAATTCTAAGGGGGAAAAACTCAACACTCTAATGCTTAAACTTACATTATTTGTTTGGTTATACAATGTACATTGTTTATTATCACACTATGACACTACCTTTAATATTTACAAGGTTTATAGCTAACTACAACTTAGATTACTAACAACATTTCACTTACTGTTACAATTTAAATGTCAATTACTTATTCTCATCCTCACAATATGTAAAGAAAAAACAATTATTTAATTTCAAGGGGTAGGGCATATCAAAATATTCCAGTTTTTAATGGAAAGGATGAAGCTAAACTGGAAATTCCATGGGGTCAGGGAGGTGGGCCTTATGGATACTTTTTAAAATCAAAATAATTTATTATATCAGTAAGGTAAATAAATGTATAATTGCAGTTAGTGCGACTACAGGCACCTTTGGAAATATGGCACCTAGCATACCTAGTTGGGCATATGCAGGCCGAAAACTCTTCCTACAAATAAAATGCAAGTAAAATGAAAAACAATGTTATGTAAGAATGATTATAACAATAGATTGTGAGCAATGATAGCAGATTACACCTGAATGGAATATACCAAATTGAAATGAAGTTTTACTACTACTACTACTACCACTACCACTACCACTACCACTACCACTACAGGTACATGTTGCTCAGCCAATAGGCCACTATCAAAATTACCAAAATACTCTTTGTTTGCCCTCCATAAGCATAATGTTTCCAGTCTCTCTTGGGACTCACAAAGGTCCCAAGAGAAAATAAAAACAAGACTTATGCACAATTTTTGAGGGCAAACAAAGAGTATTATGTCAGTTTTGAAAGTGGCCTATTGGATTTCCACGTTTTGCATTAGTATTTTCTTGAGGATCATATGGTGTAGGCTAATTTTACAGTTTTGATCGGTACATGCAAATTCTGCATAATTGGGATGATCTGAATGTGATAAAACAAAAATGATGATAACACAAACATTGTCCCCCTTTACTTTAATAATGTGTAACTTTTTCACAAATTTCACCACAAAATTGAGGGTGGGGCAAGACTAAAATGAAGATAAACCGTAAGCAAAGCCTTACAATAGATTATACCGAAGTAACTGGAAAGAAATAAAGGCAAGAGTTAAATACTTGCCACTCTACAATGAGATGTGCTTCATCAATCACGATAGCTCACATATGGTGTCTCACTTCTTCGCAATCCAATAACTTACGCAATTTTCCAAGAAATACCTCCGGGTGGCCATAAATTATTCTATACTTCGATTGCTTGATTTCGTTAATTTCAACATCACTTAACAACGCAGTATTCCGAACCACTAAACTTCTAACTTGCATATCGTTCAGCTTGACTGTTTGATCTCTCATCAAGGCGTTTAAAGGAGAAACAACCAAAATAAAAGATTTCTTTGCTCCAAGCCACGAGTCAAAAACAAAGGGCAACAACTGAAAAATCAATGACTTGCCAAAGCCTGTCGGCAAAATAATTAAAGTGTCTTTCCTTAAAAAAACAATGTTCCTTATCGCCTCTTTCTGTTGTACACGTAGGGAAACATTTTCCATATTGAGACCCCTTAAGGCCCGACACAAGGATTCCTCGAATCCTGCCTCGACAACCGCCATGACAGTCACAGACAGTGTATAGAAACATCACGACTGCATACATGAAGACCGGAAGTCCCAGAATCTAGGACTCGAAAATCCTATGTCTCCAGAATTTGTCTCCAGAGCCCTTCGTTTTCTCGTGCCAAGGCCCCGCCGACTAAGAGAAACGAAATGGGCGATGGGGACGAGAATGAGTCGAGTTTCGATCTTTGAACCTCGTTCTAGTCTCTGCTCGGTTTCCTGAAAATTGACAACCTGGAACGAGATGTTTCAAAATGGCGACCTCAGACGAAGGTGAGGTGTACATGAGTGTACATGTACATGTACATGTACATCGAATGAAAATGACCTAAAAAGGAAGTTTTGTTGGCTAAAGGATGCGGAACATGTCCTTTAATTTTTCAGTGCCAGTCTTTGTGGAACCACAACGAGAGATTCGTGGGCCAAAGGATCTCACTAAATGGGAAAAATCTCAGGTAAGCTCTTGAACAAACAGTGTCAAACACTCACAGTCGGGCGTTCGCACATTATTCTATGGGGTTTATGGCTTGGCTAGTTTGAGACTTTGTTTTAAATGACAGTTTTCTGCGGCTACATTTCCGCATAGCAAATGCACACATTTACGATAAACTAATGCACCTATCAATTGATGTTTTTGATCGCACAAGAGGATTAAAACAACAACAAGATTAAAACGTAAACCAAAGCTCGACGATG
>OX421448.1:26750845-26770845 GCA_949126865.1 Montipora capitata | reverse complement strand
GCAATAATAATATTGATACCTTTGTAGTAAAATATTGACAGACTACATTCTACATGTATTTACTTCCTACTAGATATACTAAAGCCTCAAATGATGGAAATTTGACAGACGTTTATATTATTGTCGAAAGAAAGTCACAAGCCTTAGGCTCAAGCTACACGTAATGTGTTCCAAAATGTCATTGATAATGAATTAAATCCTGGAAAGCCACACATCTATGAATAATTACATTCTGGAGAGCCACATAGCAATAAGTATTTAGAAAGAAAGCTTCAATTTTACTTTCGCACACATGACATCGACATTGTGTTTTCCAATTTCTGTTTGTTCTTCATTTCTGTGAGCCTATCACCCTTGAAGGATTTAGGGCCATAACTTCTTAATGCATAATTTACATCTTTAAGAGAGTCAATTTATATGGCAAAAGCCCAATATAACCCAGAAGTAGTATTTCGCATAAACCATGTGCAATTCATAAAGCTGGATACTGCTCAGTTCTTCTTCGAGTAAAAACTCCACATCATCACGAATTCCAGTTGATCTAGAAAAAAAGGCAATAAGCAAGTCTTACCTATGTTTTTTCCAGGGGTGTTGATATCTTTACTTTGGCAATCCTTCATGTTCGGAGATGTAGAACATTGAGTAGGTATTGAATCGTCAATTAACAATAAGCTTAGGAAATAAAAAACCAAAGTCTGTTGCTTTCATCAAAATAACAATGTTCGCAAGACTTGAAAGAATGTTTACAAGGCTCCTAGTGTGAAATAAGCTTCTGGATCATGAAAATCTATCACGAACAAACATTTTAAGTGAAAAATAAACATCAGACACTTCTTTTTGAATTTTCCTTTCATTTTGCCCCAGTTTTACGTGACCACAAATGGCTCGATTGCAACTTACCTTACTTGAACAGCTGTCCGGCGGGGTTAGTAAGACGCAGCCAGTATCATTGTCCATTTGATGTGAGATGACAATGGCATTTTCAAACGGCAATTCGGTGGAGTCAGCCAGCCAGCACCGATAACTTGATCTCTGCAAAGGCTAAGGTCAAGGCTGTTTAAAAATTCTCTTAGCCGTTCAAATAGCTCATCTTGATACAGTGTGTGAATCCGGTGTATGACGAAGGAATACAACGATTAATCCAAACGATGAAGTGACGATTTTATCTGCTGTAGAAGCTTTTCCTTCAAACGGAGCTCCATCTACCGAGCAAATTCCTCTGGAAAGCGCACCAGCAGCTCAGATGGTCTCCATAACCTATGTTGCTTTTTTCCTTGGAGCTAAGAACTACGGGCTCTGTACCCGAGAAAATCGTGAATAACCTTCCGCGATGTCTTAGCCCGCGCAAGAAAATCACAATGATCAATGTGGCCGTGCCGTGCTCATGTGATTGAAACGAACAAAATGGCTTACTCTCGAATGACAGAAACGCATGTTATTCGTCAAGGCTAAATTAGATAACTGACATGTTAATCCTATTACCCCTCTTTGTTGACAGAAGAGTCATTACTGAGTAAACCACAACTTAATTGGATTCAGAAATCGGGTACTTCCAGTTCAGACCCACTTGCGTCTCGTCATGTTTTGGGATGTTTTTTCATTCAGATCTGACGCGTCACCTACAATATAAATAGACAAGGCATGCAGCTTCCATGACCGCTCATGGCCGAGTGCCTCCAGAATTTAGCCGAATTTCTACCACTTCCAAAGGTCGCTCGCCTCCCAAAGTCGATAATTTTGCTAGCATCATGCCAAGAATCATCGCATTTACGTGGCTCTGCAACTTCAAAATCCAGATTTGTAATTTTGTCCCTCTTGGGGGAAATCTGAGCTTTTTGAGTGGTTAATTTGATTTTGATCAATTCCAATGATCGTCCACTTCTGTCCCAATCATATGGTGAGGGCAAAAACCTGAGCGAAGCTTGAAAATCAAGCAGGCTTTTGAGGTTGCAGAGCTGTGTAAATGCAATGATTTTTGGCACGATGCTAGCAAAATTATCAACGTTACACATGCCCAAGGCTGGGAGGTGAGCGACCTTTGGAATTGGGAGAAATTTGGCTAAATTCTGGAGGCACTCGGCCATAACGAGTCTCGGGAGCTGCATGCCTTAACTATTTATATAATTTGTAGGTAATGGCGCGTCAGATCTGAAGGGAAAAACGAAGACAGACCAACAGACAGACTAACTGACTAACTTATTGACTCAGAAGACCAAATGGTAGGTGGATAGTTTGATACACAAATGTACATATACATTATCTTGTGATTGGGCAGGCAACCAAACAATGGTCTTTTCATAAATTGCAAAGAAATAAAATTATCTGATTTGGTACAATGTACCTGTTTGTCCAAGGCCAGAAATCGTTTTGAGCTTGCTTTACGTTTGTGAAGCAAGATCCATTATTCCTCAAACTCTGACCTTTTTGCATGTTTTCAAGACGAGACTAAATTAAACTAATGTTGATGATTGCCAATTCAACATCCACATCTCCTAAGGGGTTGCCAAAGGCATTGATGAAGGGATGAGCTTGTGAGCTTTCTTTGACCTTGCAATTTTTTTCTAAAGGGCATTACACAAAAAACGCTCCTCTTTCTCTCCAAGGCATTATACAAGACTGGGCTTATTTTACTTTGAAGCTAAATTATTAATCACCTCATTTATTGGGGTTTGTGGATATTAAATGTGTTATCTTGTTTTGTTGTCTTATTTTTCTCATGGGGTAGATGAGGCATACATTGATTATCTTGGACTTGTGTTAGCTTGTGTTAATTACTGGTATCAATCTTTATGTTTTTGTTTTTTGTGGGGTAAATTGTGAATGGCCTCCTCCATTGGGTGGTGTGGATCTTAATTAAATTGAGTGGCCCATGCTTTCCATCTTCCTTGTGAAGGTACATGTACAGTTTATGGCACCCAAAAATGTTTGGATCTTTGAGAAGCACATGTATTCTTGGGTCTGACATATTTTAATATTTTAATATATTAATATTAATATATATTACTATTTTAGTATTCTAAAATGCAGGCATAACTCCAAAATTAATGACATCTTCTTGGGCTACATGTCAGGGGTGTAGCTAAGGAAAAGCTAAGCAGGTTTATTTGTTTATCAAGCTGGCTTTTTACTTAAATGCACCTTGGAAATTACCTAATGTCTTTGTTTTCCAGCACAATTTGAACCGGTGGTAAGTTCTCTTTCAGCCGGTGAAATTCGCCGGCACCCGGCGCTTAGCAACAACCCTGCATGTATTTTAAATACTTCTTGGTGACTTCATTTTTTGTGGTGTTCTTATCAATTTTGACTATAGGCATACAGCGATTATCTTGGATTTGTGTTAACCTTAAATGATGCTGTGAAAGGAAAGTCAATGTCAGGAGACTGTTATGTGTCTGAGGTAAATACATAGAGGATATTACATGGCCGCTTGGAGATACAAAATTTCTCTTCTTGTGTTGAAAAAGATTTCATGAGGGAGAAAAGCCAACGAGTGATATATTTTTCAACACGAGAAGGGAAATTTCGTGTCTCCAAGCGGCCATGTAATATTCTATTTATTATATAAGCACCAATGAAATACTAAATCATTTCACGAAAGGCATCTAAAGGCGTGATTTTTATATGTAACCATAGTAACAGTGATCTTTTCACATGTGCAGATACCCTGTTTTCATGCGAAAGCTCACTTGATATTTCATTAGTGTTCATATAATAAATATAGGTAATTATTGTATGATCTAAATGCATCCAACAGGCCACAGTTCATCAAAAGGTGGATGACATTTTGGCTACTGGAAAAGTTACATGTATTGCCTGGCTCTTTTAAGTTATAAGGTTTCCATACTGCTGCATATACAAATTGTGCCATGCCAATTGCAATCTGACCTGATGTTTGACTTAAGCCTTTAGGTTCCCTGTGGAACATAGGGCCGCAACAACACTCCTCCAACGCACTCGGTTCCGTGAGGTCCTCCTCAGCTGTGCCCATGTCGTACCAATGGCATTCACCTCTGCATCAGTGCTCCTGCACCAGGTCTGTTTCGGTCTTCCTACTTTGCGCTTTCCTTGTGGATTCCAGTCGAGGGCTTGCTTGGTGACGTTTGAGGGGGACTTCCTGAGTGTGTGGCCGATCCACCCCCACTTCCTTTTTTTGATCTGCACTTCAATGGGGCTTTGACCAGTCTTGTCCCAGAGGTCGGCATTGGAAATGACGTCTGGCCATCTGATGTTGATGATGTTTCTGAGGCATCTGTTGATAAAGGTCTGCATCTTGTCGGTGTTTGATTTAGTAGTTCTCCATGTTTCAGAGCCATACAGTAAGACAGACTTGACGTTGGTGTTAAAGATTCTGATCTTGTTGTGGAGGGAGAGGGCTAAAGAATTCCAAATGGGGCGGAGGGTGTTGAATGCATGTCTGACCTTGTTGATCCGGCTCTTGATGTCCTCGTCTGTTCCTCCATCTGTGGTGACGACACTGCCCAGGTAGACAAACTTCTCCACCTCGTTCAGGTCTTCGTCGTGGAGTGTGATGGGGTCTTGTTTCTTGTTGTTTATTCGCATCACCACCGTCTTCTTGATGTTGATATTGAGGCCCGTCTTCTCAGCTTCTTTGGCGAGGCGGGACAGCTTCTCTTGTGCGTCCTGGTGTCTGTGTGAGAGGAGGCTAATGTCGTCAGCGAAGTCCAGGTCCTCCAGCTGTTTGGTGAAAGTCCACTGGATGCCGGTCTTCTTATCTGATGTTGCCTGCTTCATAATCCAGTCGACTACCAGAAGGAAGATGGTCGGCGATAGTATGCAGCCTTGACGAACACCGGTCTGTACCTGGAATGTGTCCGTCAACTTCCCGTCGTGTATGACTTGACAGCTGGAGTTGTCGTACAGTTGCTGTATGATGGAAATGAACTTGGGGGGGAAGCCGTAGTGTTGCATTAGCCTCCAGATGACGTCGCGATCCACACTGTCGAATGCCTTTTGGAAGTCGACGAATACTGAGTACAGTGGGGTCTGCCATTCCAGCGACTGCTCAATGATGATTCGCAGCGTGGCCATATGGTCTGTGCAGGATCTGTCTTGACGAAAACCTGCCTGCTCCTCTCGTAGAGTTTCGTCCAGGGCCTTCTTGATTCTCTCCAGGATGATTCTTGTCAGGATCTTGCTTGGGATGGAGAGCAGCATGATACCCCGCCAGTTGTTGCATGATGACAGGTCCCCTTTCTTCGGCAGTTTCACTAGGTACCCTTTCTTCCATTCCACTGGGATCTGCTCGTTCTCCCAGATCTTCATCAGGAGTGGATGGATCATCTCCGTGGAGGTCTGGACGTCCGCCTTTAATGCTTCTGGTGGAATGCCGTCTGGGCCTGCTGCCTTGCCTGACTTCAAGGACTTGATGGCTTTGCTGACCTCGGCCTTGGTTGTTGGATTGATGCTCACCGCTAGCTGGTTTGCTGTTGGTGGGATGTCAGGTGGGACTTGAGGTGGCGGTCTGTTGAAAATCTCTTGGAAGTGTTCTGCCCATCTTGCTCTCTCTTTGGCTTCGTCTGTGATGGTCTCGCCGTTCTTGTCCTTCACTGGTCTTGAGGGGGCCTTGTTTTTCCCTGACAGTGTTCTTGTGATCTCATACAGCCTCTTCATGTCTCTTTTGCCAGCTGCTGTTTCTGCTTCTTCTGTGAGGTCGTGTATGAATCTCCTCTTGTCCGCTCTGGTGCTTTTCTTGACCTGTCGGTTCAGCTCCCAGTACTGGGCCTGTAGATCTTGCTTCTGTTGCAGGTCTTGGGTCTGGTTGATGTCGTTCTTTAACTGTTTCCTCTCTTTGATGAGGGTCCAGGTATTGGCTGACAGCCACTCTTTGTGTTGTCTAGTTTTCTTCCCCAGGACCTCATTACATGTGACCTTCCAGGTGTCCCTAAGGCCAAACCATGTCTCCTCTACTGATTCTTCTGGTTGGTGGGCAAGTGCGCTGAACCGGTTTCTCAGTTCACATTGGTAGACCTCAGCTTTTGTTTTGTCTTTCAGGCTGTGTACGTTGTATTTGTGGGATGGCCTGTCTGCTCGGTCTCTGTAGACTTTCAGCTTGACTTTCAGGTCTGCCACCACCAAGTGATGGTCCGAGGCTGCGTCTGCTCCTCGTTTGACTCTGACGTCCAGCAAGCTTCTCCTCCACTTTCTTCCGATGGTGACGTGATCGATTTGATTCACCGTCCTCCCATCTGGTGATGTCCATGTCGTCTTGTGGATCTGCTTGTGCTGGAACACGGTGCCTCCAATGACCAGGTCGTTAAAGGTGCAGAACTCAGTGAGTAGCTCTCCATTCTCATTCTGGACGCCAACTCCATGTTTTCCCATGACGAGTTCTCTGTTGGTGTTGTCTGCCCCCACTTTAGCGTTGAGGTCACCCATTAGGATCTTCAGGTCTCTTCTTGGCAGCTTATCCATCACTGCCTGGAGCTGTTCATAGAATGCCTCCTTTTCCTCTGTCTCTGCTGCGTTGGTGGGTGCGTAGCACTGGATGACGGTGACTTTCCTCCCCTTGGAGTTGAACCTTGCCGTCAAGAGCCTCGGTGATACTGGCTCCCAGGAAAGTAGTGCCTGTGCTACCTCAGGTGTCAGGAGCAGGGCTACTCCATGAAGGTGTGGGTGTCCTTCCTCATGTCCAGAGTAGTGAAGATATTCTGTTTTCATGCGAAAGCTCACTTGATATTTCATTAGTGTTCATATAATAAATATAGGTAATTATTGTATGATCTAAATGCATCCAACAGGCCACAGTTCATCAAAAGGTGGATAAAATTTTGGCTACTGGAAAAGTTACATGTATTGCCTGGCTCTTTTAAGTTATAAGGTTTCCATACTGCTGCATATACAAATTGTGCCATGCCAATTGCAATCTGACCTGATGTTTAATGGGAAGGATATTCTCAAAACTTGGAAGTCAGGCTTGATACCTTGGCAGAACGTATCTGTCCTTTTGGAGCAACCAGGGCCCAAGAGTGCCACTTTTTTGTGTGGTGTAAACCACCACATTTGACTGCTTAAAGAATACTGATCTGACCTTAAGGCTACCAGATTCTCCTTTGGGTCAACTGCATTCAATATTGCTTTTATCTACTTCTTTTGTTTGTTTACCACTGACGAGTTGACATTATAAGTCAAGTGTTGCATTTCTGCCAGATGTCAAGGGTTTGAGTGTGGCAAGATCAACAGTTAGGGTCTGTTAATAACATACCATTATTCTGGTTTAACTTTGAAGCCTTCCCAGATATACATAGACTAAGAACCACAGCCCTTAGTCTAAGTCTCATACATGTACTGTACCCCATGTTGATAATGTTGCACATGATATTTAAGAACCCACACTCTCTTTGCAAAGAGCAGGGTGAAGCATTCAATATGTTGTGGTCTGTCCTTGAAAGGAACATTGAGGTTGCTCTGTCGTGTGACCCTGACCACCCTGGTGAGGTGGATCTAAAATAAGTAAATAAAATTTGATGCTATAATTATAAACTCTTGACTCAGGTGTATTGAGGAAGCTACAGACACTTACAGGTATTACAGGTGTCTTGCTTATACAAGTAGATCTTTGCCCTTTCAATCATCTTGTAGTCTTTATCCTTACTTTCCGTCTTTAGTTTGTAGTATCTTGCATTGTGGATTTTACACATAATAAATGAACGCCTGGCAAACAATAGTTCTCTAGGTTGGAAATCTGTTTTTGTGACAGGCTTCAAAGAAGTTGATTGCCATGCTAGATATTATGAATTCATGGATTGATGAAATACCACCCATAGATCAACCGCAGAGGTTTGGAAACAAGGCTTTCAGGACTTGGTGCAGTAAACTGGAAGAGGTCAGTAATAATAATGGCAGGTTGTATACATACAATATCTGTGATAAGTGATACTTGTCTGTATTTATTATTTTGTCAATGTAGGGCCAAGTGAAAAGTAATGGACAGTGGATAACTTCTAAAACTGTACAATTATTTTCTTGAATTAACCAACTATACAATTTTGTCCCATTCCTATAAAATAAATTTCAAATATACTAAATGTATCCGCAATCTAGAATACAAGAAAGGTCATCACTATATAGGAGGACTAGAACTTTGTCTCCCCCACACATCCCACTTGTTGAAAGATGTTCAAAAATTAAGATGAAAATTAAGGTTAAAAGACAGCGTAGGTATCGATAATAGCCATTAATTAACTTCAACATCATACAACTTAATACAAATCAAAACCAAGTGTGAAAGAGAATAAAATTCAGTTCCCATTTGCTATTGTCAAACATGGAATAGTTGTTAATTAATCGTCTTGAACTGAAAACAATAATAACAAAATTGGAACAACAGATGATAACTGAAAGAAAATTATGGGTTTAGGGCAACAGCACTCTTCATAGGAAACAACAAGAAAGTAGTTCCAAAACGGAAATTGTTTCAAGTCTTGTCCCTGCAAGTACACTGTCAAATTTGTCACAGAGGACAGCAAATTATGGAAAAGTGGCTTCAACACATCCAGTCCATGCACAGAAAATGCCCAACAGCCAATGGCAGCTCCAACATTTCTCTCTTTAATAGAGGTCAACTTGATGGTAAAATGTCACCATTGGACCCCAACAAACTTTTAGGAAAAATAGCTGAGATCGAAAAAACCATTATGCTCAAGTAGTGACCAGAACAAATACCAGCAATTGTTGGTTTTCATGCACATGATCAACAACCATGTTTTTCAGCGAAAACAAAAGAAAACGTTTGCCATAATAATAGAGTTCAATTCCCAGAGGATTGGGTGGGGACACAAATATGGCCACCGTTTCTTTGTTTAGGAGCACAAACATGGCGGCCGTGACGTCATGTGAAAACCGAGAATACCATTGTTACATTATGGTAACATACATACATACATACATACATACATACATACATACATACATACATACATACATACATACATACATACATACATACATACATACATACATACATGTACAAACTTTATTTCAACTCGACTCGACTTGCTATGCAGCTAAGTGTCTCAGTTACATTGTACTTTCCAGTAGTAATGTATACTGCTCTATTTAATTGACAATCTGAGAGACAAATGTACTAATAACTAAGAATTATTGCTCGCATGTATTATTTAATTTAAATAAATAAATTAACAATAATATTATTCACCGAAGTGGAGGTGAATAGTGGTGGATATTTACTGATCGAGCCGCAAAGCGGTGAGGTAAATATCCACCACTATTCAACGACACTGAGGTGAATAATTATTTTAGTATATACCACACAAGTTGAATAAATAGCGGACCAAAGAGTAACTTTATTTTTGACAATATACCGCAAAAACTTCGATCGAGGGCTGCCCGAATAGCGGTAAGCGGTTTTTTATTGTGAAATGTTCCGTCTCGCCTTCTTGCCGACAAATAAAACTTTTGCAGGCTCAATGGTTGAGTTAAATTCCTCTTGTTGTTGAAACCAATTTTAAAAACATCAGATTGTTTCATTGTTTTCATTGTGATTTTAGTGCTCAACAGTTTTCATAAACAAGGCATTGTATTTTGATTTTTCGCCTTAGAATATGAGGCTGGAGAGATTAAATAACTTACCATTAAATACTGTTACACCAAACTTTGTTGCCGTTCTTGTGTTTTTCGGTACAGCCTCCTGGTTCATTGAAAGAATTTCCTTTTCAGAAATTAAAGCGAAACGGGAAGCCATTTTGTTTCTCTTCGGCTGCTCGGAGGTGAATAGTACTTGGATAATCACCTCCGCGTTAGCCAATCAGCGCGCGCCAAAAGCACTATTCACTTGTGTGGTATATACTAATTATTATTGTCTTTGATAGCATCAGAGACAACAGTCCATCATAATAATCTTAAAAATGATTTCTCTAGTTTATTTTGTACTCCACAAACAGTTATAATTATAATTACAGAAAAATAATTATCCAAATTACGTAAAAATGGGTGGTGTTATAAAAAAAATTGAAATGGTTTGGAAAATTAAATTCAACCAAAAACAAAATTAGACCATAACATGTATGTGTACTTGTATATGTATCCTCATATCTTTGTTTCTGGTCCGTGTTTGAAGCCCTTCAGTAATTTATTTTGATGGAAAATTTAAAAAATGTATGGCAGTATTCATGTGAAGTGGAAGGGGTAAAGTGGTGGGGCAAGAATTTTATTTCTTGGTCTTGGTGTATCAATAATTGATTGCATACATGTACTTTCTCAACAGAATATTCCCCCATTAATTCAACCTCTTCTTCCACAAAAGTTCCTTGGTGCTGCCATTGAACTGACTGCATATTTAAAAGGTTTGTTGTCATTACTTAGCTATACTGTTCATTTCTCGATGCCAAAAAGGACTAATTCTCACCAATTTCTTCGTGATGTTGTTGTTTCATTGTTAGATGGCTTTGGAAATAAGACAAGAATAGATTATGGCACAGGTATGGATGTACATGTAATCTGGTTATTATTACTGTTAACTACATTGTTTTTGTCAACAGTACTATGATGTTGTGATGTATCAACATTACATGTACATTGCCAAAGACCTCAGTTAGTGAGGAAAAGACAAAAGAAATCCCATAGAAGTGCTTCTTACTTAGGCTGGTATAGAAGTTATCTGCCGAGCCATCCTCCTCTGGGACCTCAAGCATGCAGTTGTGGCACAGCTCTGGCCCTGTGCAGTGTAAGGTTTTGCTATTCAGGATGACCATGGGCTGCACTATCCTATATTACTTTCTAATTTCCTGTTTGCATGTTATTTTTGGTAGCAGTAAAGTTTCACCAAGTTTTGATCAAGTTTGAAATCTTTGTGTCATTTGCTCAGGATTTTCTTGTTTCTTGTTTTAACCGCTGTTGCAAAAATGTTTTATGCTGATTTTGGCCAGCAAAACCTATTGCTAGGTACTTATTTTCTGTCTTCTTTACAGGTCATGAAGCTTCCTTTGCTGCATTTCTGTGCTGTTTATTCAAGCTCAGAGTGTTGAACCAAAATGACTGTGTTACTATTGTGTTCAGAGTTTTTCAAAGGCAGGTTAATCTCAGTTGCTGCATGTTATTTTGTTTATACTCACTTTTTAATATCCCTGATTTTATTGGTTGAGGGCTTGTGATTAATAATATTTTTTACAATGACAGCAAAATTCTCACGCACTCATTGACTAATTTTTATTGTCAATAAGCGGACAGACACATAAATTTATAATTTATGCAATATTGATGCAACTTTGCTTGGGTCAGATAAAATAAAATTGAAGTAACTTGCATTTTTGTCTCGCGCTCTTCGCGTGTTTTGACTTAATTTTGACCCCTCTTTCTTTTTAATTTGTTATTGTATTGGCTAGCGCCTCATGGATCAATAACAGGACTGACGCAATTTGTTAAATTTGTTAAATTGATGGTTTTTAGTATCACCGCTTGCTGCTTTGTTGGAGATGTCCATTTGTCATCATTATTAGTTATTTTTATTTTATTATTTTTACCAATTCACACCAAGTGCCCCCAATTGGCGACTAAAATCATCTGGCGTTAGCCAGAGTAAAATAATTATATTTTAGTTTCACTGTCAGGTGAGGATGGGTTAATAACAAGACTTAGGTATGACATGATTAAAACAGTTCCAGGGCCAATAACTAAAATCAAACAATCACATTGCTTTATTTCTGGTCCTGTGAGGGCCATTATATTCTCTCAGTGTCGGACCAGGTTTCGTCCTGAATGATTCCATGCTATTCAAAGCAATATTTTTTCTCTCTCCCAAACCATGATGGCAGACTGTATGAACTACATAATTCAAAAGTCTTGAGTGGATTGTTGACACAGAAATACCCTGTTTCAATCTTGAAATAGTGGTGACTCGAATAGTGGCGAAGCAGCTAAAATGTCAAATTCCTCACCTTTGAGAGAGAATTACACAAAAATAGTAGCAACAGCCTTGACAATGAAACTGTATGCAAAGTGATTTTATTTCTGCACAAAGGTCAATCAATGCACTAAAGAAAACAATATCTGACATGGAAGCACTTCAGCATTTTTGTGCCAGTATAACCGAAATGAAAGAGCGAGAGGAAATGTCATTGTGAGAACTTGACATTCTTCCATGATTTCCAAAAGGAAAGTGGCGAAGAGACAAGTTTCGAAATTTCGATTAGTCTTCACAATATTATTGTCAATAATTATGCTATTAAGTCTCTCCAAATGTTATAAAAACTAACATACTAACGGAAAGGAAGGTTTTGAAAAGGTGGATGCGCCGAAACCAGTTAAGTAACTATTTGATAATAATTATTGAAATGCTATAGAGCTGCATCAAATCATTGTTGATGCCTACTCATTGATAACAAAACTGGATAATTATTACTATCGTACCCTATAATTCTGTTTTATTCTATTTATTTATTCACTTATTATTATTATTTTATTTTATTTTTTTACATTCGCTTATTTTAATAATATTGTAATAATTATGCAATGTTTCTTTAGTCTGTCTATTGTGTAATGGCTCAATGTGTATTGTGAGGTTTTATTTTGTGTTAATATTGTTTCTAGATTACACTGCATGCCTCGATTAGCATTGCTATACATGTGCAGTATTCATTGTAAAACTTATCTTTAATTTTTGAAAATAAACTTGAAACTTGAACTTGGAACTTGAAAGAAGATAACCTTTTCTTGTCACAGGTATTTAGAGCTGATGAGGAGATTGCAGCTTACTTACAGGATGGAACCAGCCGGTAGTCAAGGAGTGTGGGGTCTTGATGATTTTCAATTTCTTCCTTTCATCTGGGGAAGTGCTCAGCTGATTGGACATCCAAGGCTAGAGCCACAACACTTCACATGTGAAAAAAATGCAGAGGAGCACCATCAGAATTATATGTTCCTGGGCTGCATTCGTTTTATAAACCAAGTAAGCAGCCAAATTTAGCTTTATTTTCTTGGTCTTCGTTGGATTGTGATAAAAACACAAAATTTGAATTAGTCTGGTAATAATGATTATTGATTATCTTATCTTCTTTAATGATAATTATTTGTGAGGAAAATCCAGGTGTCCTCTTTCGAAATGGAAACATTTGTTTTGATCTGATCTGACATTTTTATTTTGTTACTATTTATATACATGTATATATTAAAAATTATATTGACTTGCAGCTAATATTGCATCACCCTGTTTCTTACTTTTTTAGATGAAAACAGGACCCTTTGCAGAACATTCCAACACTTTATGGGGAATAAGTTCAGTAAAAACATGGGACAAAGTAAACTCTGGTCTGATAAAAATGTATAAAGCTGAGGTATGTCAATAATTTTACCATTGATTAGTTGTCTCTAAAGGAGATTAAATTCAAAATGAAAGTTGAATGAAGCCTCCAGCAGCCTTCAAAAAGTTTAACTTCTGCCTGTTATATGCATGCATTTGGTCTTATTAATGCCGGTAATTATTTTCTCATAAGACTCTTTAATTGAGCCAGGCCCACATAAATTTTGTTCAGAGAGACCCCTGTATCAGGGCATACATCCAAGTTCATAATAAATTATTGAAAAGAAGACATCAACATATTAGGGAGTTTAAGCAATGATGATGGCTACAACAACAACAAGCAAGAATTTTATTGGTTAAAAAAAGAAAAATATCCATGCTGCATGTGTGGCATGCATTTCAGTGCATTTCTTTGCTGTCCTCTTAAAACAACAACATAAAATCACCAAAGTTTAGGTTTTGACAAAAACGTGATCATACTACAATGAACTAATCATTTCCTGTTTTTACTTCAAACACCCATTTTCTATAATGAGCACAAAATGAAACAATCGCAAAATAGTTATGATAGTTGGGTCACCATTGTCCTTGCTTAATTAAACTGTGTAGTATTAAAGTGACATGGTGAATAGTTGGCAATGAGAACATGGGACGAAGACCTGTTGCTAGGAGAGACCCTGGTGTTGTATGTCTTGGTTTGGTTCAGTGTTTTTATGTGACCCACAGGATGATGGGGGAAGGGTCATGGGCTGAGCAGCCACCTTCTTCCCCCCCCCCCCCCCCCCCATCCTTTTCCCAGCTCTCTTTAGAATGGCCAGGAGGTTTATATCCCTAAATCAGGAGACTGGTGGAGAGTTCTTTATTTAAGCTTCAGTGACCACAGCTCAGTATTTTCTTGTTTTCTCCTCTCTAGGTCCTCTCCAAGTTTCCAGTCATACAACATTTTGTTTTTGGAACTTTAATGCCAATACAAGAAGCAGAACAATTTAAGAAACCTTTGTAATGTAAAATTAGTCATGTAATGATATCAGATCATAAAAATATACTGAATGATTTAAAGGTTTTTTATTTTGAAAGAGATGGTACACGTAAATGTTAATCTGAGCAATAAGTATTATTATTATCCAACTGTATTACTTGTTGTACAGAAAGCACATGAAATGAGTAGAAATATCCCACAATATTGTACAGTTAGTTAATTTACACTTGGTTATTGTACAGTAGAAAACCGTTTTGATTAGTTTAGGTGCTGACATTTTCCCCACGCTTGTCACACACGAAACTGTCACACATTCTTGGTTGTTAATGTTTACAATAATTCACTTGCTAAAAATTTAGTGCTAGCAGGCTCATCAAAATACAGCGCAATTCGTAAAAATACTCAGTGGTAATACACACCAAACCATCCAATAAGATATATGTACTGCACTCTTACATTTACAGCTGCCAGGGTTGCATGACTCATTACCTTGATTTTTATTACATGTAAAGAACTCTAGTCTTGTGTAATGTACATGTAGTGGTGCCCTTCATCAACCCTGGATGAATTCCCTGCGTTGTGAAATGACCTACTCCCAGTAAATTTGGTTTGCTCAGTTCCTAGAGAACTGCATTGTTTTTTGCTTAAGAGAATTAGCCGGAAATTATCATGGCACAAAGCTGAATACTTTTTTCACCTTCACATAGAGTTTTTTTATGCTAAGTTTTTGGGACTAGAAAATGATGTACATCCAGAGATGACAACCATCCTTGCAATGAAAGAAGCCATAATTATTTTTTTTAAAGAGTATATGTTGTCATTTCCAGTTGTACAATAGTTAGGTACAAGACAGGAATCTTTGCTTTAACAGATTCAGTTGCTTAAAGTACATAAACAAATATCTCGGTGATGAATAATTTCTCGTCGTCTTGTTAGGCCCCAGATGGGTTCTTATGAGTCTCCTCTTCTCTAGTAGCTCATGAGGAGAAGAGAGCACAAAAAGTATATTTTTATTTATTTACTTTAAAGGTGAAAATAATGTAAAAAGCAACCATTGCTATGTGCATTTAATTAAAAGATGTCACATTTTTCTGGCAGAACACTGAATTATCAGCCTGAGGCTCTCAGCACTGTTTTTTTTTTTTTTTAATTTATTAACAGAACTCACTTCTAAAATTTAAAAACATGTTAGGGAAACACTGTTGCTAAAAGAAACTTGATATTTTACCTTGATCTTATCTTTGAAAACCTCATTTGTTCACAAGAAATTTAAGTCCACATCTTGTACTGGCACCCCTTGAATAATAGGAATAGCAAGGGTGTCATTAAATATGGTACCATCTCTGGACCCATCATCAACACCACAAAATGTAATTGAAATACTAACTTCAGTGGAGGTATGTTTCCTTTGATAGAACCCAGTGAAAGGACTGTATTCTATTCTATTGTTGCATCCCCAAATCTTGGGGATGGGGGACTCCCACATAAAAAGGACGGGGGTGCTCGTCATACCTTTTAGGAGTTAAAAAAGTGGTTCTGGTACCTCTTAGGGTGTTCAGCATCAAAAGGTCGACCGCAGGATTTTTAGTAGTACCTTTTAGGTTATAGAGCCGAAGAATTCTGACAGGAGACCTTTCAAGGTCCCAAAGGGGTTTAGGGCTCCAGGGCTCCAGGGGTCCAAGGCCAAAAAAATCAGGGCTCCAGGGCTCCATAGCAGCTATTTTCAGGGCTCCGGGCTCCACAACTACAAACGATCAGGGCTCCAGGTGGAGAAATGATCAGGCTCCGGGCTCTGCAGCAAAAAAACCCAGGGCTCCAGGGACCCCCCTTTGGGACCCTGACCTTTGATAATTAACTAATTTTTAATTTTGTCTAATTAAAACCTATAATTTGTTGCCTCAGGGGTGAAAAAACTGTCATGCCACGCCCACAGAACAGGATCTTGGTACCTCTTAGGGGATCTTTTCAAAATTTATATGGGAGTCCCCCCCCCTCCCCTTCCAGGGCCCAAACAGGGTAGCTGGGCTTATTGAAAGTCACCATACAGCGTCAAAAAGTGAGATGGCACATTTTGGACTGAGAGTTACCATGCACAAATGAGCAGGTGCCAGCAAGAAGGAGGAGGGTCAAAATTGATTGAAGGCATCATAAAAATCTGTTACAAAGCTCAAGTGCCCTGGTCAAACAAGAGCAAGAGTTTACGAGAGTTGAAACTCTCGCTCTTGTTTGGCCAGGAACTCTCATGCACTCCCATCGACTCTACTGATAAGCCCCAAGTTGAGTGACAAGATGTACCTTCAATTGCTTCACTTCAAAATTGCCCACTCCTGACTCTAGCAACTGAACCTCACTTTGCATATTGGATTGGTCAAGGGTTTGGGAGAACAGGAGAATCATAATAATATTGGTTCATTTAAGTTGTTTTTTTCTTTTACATAATGCTAGCAGTGAAAGAATAAATTTCTACCGGTATTCCTATTCCTCTGTTACTATTATTGTTTCTTTGTTTATGAGAAGGTAAAAAGTACTACAACATGATCATATAGATTCGACAATGCAAATGCGGGATTAGTCCAAGATCCTGTTTTCCTCCCAAAAAATTTAAGCTTTGCAATATTTCTTCTATACCTACACTCAATTTTTTACAGGGCCAAATGGTTTTCTGAGTTGTATCTAGGATTCCAGTGAACCAGCTGCATCATCAAAGGTTGAGACTTTGGTGTGTTCGTTTGGGAAATCCGGATTTAGATCTTAAAATCTGGATCTTCAGATTTCCTATCGAACAAAAAATCTGAGAACGGATTTTCTCACGGAATCCTTCCTAACATGGATTTCCAATTGGTGAAATCTGCAACAAAATCCGTTTTCAGATTTTGTTTTGGATTGGAAAAACCAAAGATAGATTTTAAGATCTAAATCCGGATTTCCCAATTGAACGCACCCTTTAGGTTTTAAGGAGTTTCATTTTGTCCAATTGTAATCATTTTGCGGATCGTTCAAAATCTTTTGACTTCCGCTTTCGCTCAAACTTACCAATATTTTTTATGAGGATGACGCAGTGGACCGAACTTGACCTTTGAAGCTAATTTTAGAATCATTGTTTACGGACCTTTCGTCATCTTTTGTGTCCACAAAAGTGCATGATGCAGCCCATTCCGGGCAGGAAATTAACTCCAAATCTTGCCCAACAAAAGATTAAAACACCGTACTACCAAACGGTTCTTGTGAAAAGAAATTTTTAATATTTCATTTTACATTTTTCTACAACAAACTTCGTCGCATTGCTTTTGCATGTGACAAAAGTCGGCGGTTCTCCAAATATATTTTTTGGCAAATTTTTCCTTTTAAAACATGGCTTGCTTAACTCACAATTGGTAAAGTTATCCTTAATAAAATTGTAACAACGTATGCAGAGCCCGAGCATGAAAAAACTCTTCGGGAAACGAAGAAAGAAAATCGTTCGCGTGACTTTAAATTACAACTTCAAACATGAACAGGGGAATGCATGTAAATAACAAGCAATTCACGATTGACTTTTTTATTTGTTGTTTTACAAATCGACGTCTAAAAAGCGGTACAAAACGTTAACAGTGGAAGAAATTGCAATGAACGAAGTATTAGTTTTATTACGTAAGATGATAATGAACTGCTTTCGTCAAAAGCAAAACATTCGTGCAAGCATAACAAAGAGCGCAGCAACTCCACAAGTTGTATAGCGGCATTAACAAGCTTTACGAAAAACTAGGAAACATTTGCGCATATGTCTAAAATGCTTCTACGACAGTCTGCGACCATCCGAACACGCCACGGACAGGTCGAACCGGAGCAATACACTGAAACGTCTCCAAATTCGAACCCAGAGAAGATGTCCTTGGAATATTAGACAGTCCGGAAAAACTACTGTTAAAAACGTTGACAAGTCCAGAAACGTCCATGGGCTCTTGATAGCCTAGTTCCATAACAGAAGAATCGATGGCAGTTTCAGTTTTGAATCGTTTGTTCTGAACCGCGTGGCTTTCACAAGGTTCATTTACATAAGGTCTGGCTCGTTTCGAGCCGGTCACATATTTGTCTCCCGGTTTCTTCTCTCTCCCAGTCTTTTGATCGCCTTTAACAGATTTCCCAATGCAAACAGCCTCCCTGCTCTGTTTCGTAGCACTCTTGGGAGCAATGTGCTCTATTTCCGTTGTGCTTTCATTTGATTTTGCCGCGGAACTTACTGTATGTGTCGTATTTCCTGTGTTCACGGAACCTCCCATAAGACCAGGCGTCATTTTCGACTTGTCAAAAGGCACAAGTTCGTTTTCCACACCATCTATATCCATATCCATCTCAACTTTCGTCCTATATGTACAATAGGCAGAGTCTGTTGCGGTAAGCACATTGTTCAAGACATGAGAAACCAGTAAATTACGTCGAAGAAGAGGTCCACCACGACAACGACGCGAGTCCGTTATTTTCGACATTGAAACCTGAAGAATTCTTGTCGCTTCGCAATCCATAACAACAAGGATTCTTTGTAAGAATGATCCTGGCTTCACCTTTGTTTTAAGTTGATGAGGTGAATGAACTTGCCGGTAAAATTTAAATTCTCTAACGACCAAAACTTTACACACGACACAGTCGAGTGAAGTTTCGTGCTTGAATGTAAACGTCAAGGAAGGCACGATTGTGAAATCAAGAGCGTTCGGAACCGCTGAACCAATCAAATTGTATTACGTCATTACCATTTGTCGATCACAAGCAACATGTTGGGACTGAGCCACCAATCAGAGAAGGCGAACGCATGTCTGACGTTCGTTGTGTCGTCTGTGACTGCTAAATTTAGAGATGTTTTGTTCCGTTGCTATGGGCGAGGCTTTGTGGCGGGAGATGCTCAATTTCTTCTTGAAGCTGCTAGAACTCAGTCTACGTGAAAAAGCATAGCACAGACATTTTCTCGACAAAGGTTCAAAAATCGGCAAGAAATATTAATATCTCGCATTTTTTTAAAAATTCCTTTCGGAAAATTTTGGCCGGAATTCGAAAGCTTAAGTTTTTCTGCAATTTGCTCAAATAATTTTAAAGATGACATCACATTTCCCTGTACCCGATCGAATATATCCAGTTGCGGCCTTGAACATCAGAGAACTTGCTGCTTTAGAATTCATCGCTTCGTAATAACTCAACCGCACTTCAAATGCCAAATGAATGTCAGGGGATACAAGGATACGAACTGTAAAGTTAAACCATTTTAATCGTCCGTTTGATTGATCTTAGTATAAACCCCCTACGCTCGTTAGGAAAAAACACAGTCAACGGAAATACTGGAGGGGATTTCTCCAGCCCTGTTCCAATTCACACCGCTCACTTGACGTTCTTTTGTTCGGGAGTACGTGGCCAAGGTTAATTGCTGTACAATCAAAAAAGGTTATCACTGAAACTCTCGGTTTTTGTCTTGATTTTCTTGTCATCCTTACATCTTAGAAACGCAAGGAAGGAAGGAACAAAAACGCATGTCGTCCGAAATGTAGTAAGAAACTCGATAGTGATAGCTCATTCTGAAAAAGGTCTTCATTCATTAAGTAATTTGTGGGGGCTAGCGCAGTGGTGGTGAGAGCACTCCCAGGTTCGATTCTCAGACTGGCTGAGTTTGTTTGTTCTTTTCTCCGGGTACTCAGGTTTTCCCCTCTCCTACAATTTGGTATAGAGCGTTTTCACTCACGTGACCAGCGCCCATGTTGGACTGCTGAAACAAAAGAAAGTATT